>JAADJF010000129.1:0-151062 GCA_012932015.1 Fusarium acutatum | reverse complement strand
AGGCAGGGTACCCTGCCTAAACGGTGTGTTTCCCAGCTTGGCATTGGCGGTCTAGCAGGGCAAGCACGGCACGGGCTTGATCTGTTGCCTTGTCACTACGTACGTCCTCTTAGAGTGGGAAGGAAACTGCCATCACAGATTGAAGCGTAAATCTGCACCTGGGTCAGTCAGTACCTTGCTGCTTGGCTTGGATACCGCCTGCAGGGAGACCACCGATGGCACGGGAGGGGCCAACGCTAATACAGCCCAGTCCAGTCAAGGCTCAGTTGCTGGCGGGGAAGCTAGAAAGTCCACTCCACTGGGCCGGACCGTCAAAGACACAGACCTCAGCGCAGACGGACAGGGCCAGGCACTTGGAGGCCCCCCCATGTTGACTATGATGTTGTTTTACGGGGATGTTTTGTCAACGACAGAAGGATATTATGATGAGCCAAGCAATTTCTCATTTGTGATTTTGCTCCGCCATGATAATTGAGTCAATTCAATCGAAAATTGGGTATCCAAATCAGACGTCAATGCCGTAATTGGAAATACACAATGAGGTCAGAGCATGAGCTGTAGACGAGATGGATACCCCTGTCACAGCGGGGAGCGGCTTTTACAGCAACTTGTCCACGTCAGTGACGCTGGTGTTAGTGACTGCGAAGGTCTCACAGTTAAAGTTCTGACACTCAAAATTCTTGTATTTTCGCCCGGGGGGCACATTGACTTTGACGTTATGGTATCTGCAGCGGGGTAAAGAAGTCGACAAAGCAAGCTACCCAGTAAAAGTTTCAGTTTCATCAGCAACTGCGGATATTATCAGGGAAGCTGCAGCATATGAGATGGAAAAAGAGCGTGGTAGCTGGACGGGCTGCCACGCTAGATCGCCAACCATCCGCATCGGCACCCACAACATGGCGCCTGGGGCTTTGAAACCGGACGGGAGCTGATGCGAGAACAAATTGATATCCAAAACTCGATGTCCTCCTTTGGTCTGCCAATAGCGCGTACGTGGTAGTTTCTGTGCTTCTTTGCTAGCCAAACTTTCGGATATCGGTCCTACCACCAATACAGTCTGTGGAGGCGAAAAGATGCAAACTTGAACTCGATCACACCAGACTAGAAAACTGGATCAGCTCTCGTCTATGACGGAACTCTTTTTGGGTCACCGTGAATAAATGAATTGATTGAGGCAAGCAGGAAGGAACTCGTATGCCGAGCCGGATAACGGCCACAGGAGCATGAAGGAAGGAAAACGGGTATGACGATTGCCAACAACAGTACCCTGGGCTACCTTATGGAAGGTACCTTACTTGCCCACCTCAGTTCATTGCAATTGATGTTGTGTTATGCTCCTGCCACAGCAACCTCCATCTTTGCCAGGCAATCACAATCAAGTACCACGGTTTCATCTAAACACTATCCCGGATTTCCATCTTCCAACGACCACCCATAGCAGTAGCTCATAGTTACGTGTGATATCGCATCTCCAATTATCGAGAGTGAAGTTCGTCGTCGTTGGCCAGTGGCGTTGATGCTCTCTCCGATTGGCCAATTACCCCTGCACTAATCCGTCCTTGGCAACCACACAAAAACAAGCTGAGGTGTTAGCCAACTTTTGACTCCCTGGCAACCGGGACGCGGAATCATGTTCTTTTTTTTTTCTTGTCCTCTGGGAACTTTCTTCTCGATTCCTGAATCAGATGAGATGGTGTCAATGGTGATAGTAGTGGTGGTGCGTACATGTTTCAGGAACAGACAAGCGTAATTTATTAGGCCTCACACCTGAATTTCTATTTGTTGATTATCATTTGTCCGTGGAATCATGGCAATCTATACGGATACCATAGTATCAATTTCGCAATGTGGTTATGTCTTGTCAGGTTTTCGCTTAACACCATCTACAGTCTCGTTCTCCTCAAGCCTGATCTTTCGATGATGCTTACCCCACTTGAACCAACTCATCCACTTCAACTCGTCCCACTCTGTACCCATCGAGAACTTTCACTACAAACCCTTTGCTGTCTGTGATTGTGATGCTCGATTCCCTGCTCAGCTGGCTTTGATGAACTGTGCCCAGACTAGCCACTCAAGCCACACGCCAAGCGAACCAAGAGAACAGGGGTTAGCTCAACTGGCGGGCTCTTGATGTCATCCATCGCATCATCGTCTGTTTCTCTCGTGGCCCGAGCTTCTACCCCAGCGAATGGGTCAAGGCCCTGTCGAGCTGGACAGACCAGCCTGGGCCTTGACTTTTGAGCCTTGCTCGATATTGGGTATTCACCAACATCCATCCCTCCGCCTCTTGGGCCTCGGGAGTTTCGTCTTCATCTCAAATGCCACATTTTCCGTCTCGTCATTGTGACGATCTTGGTTGTCACTTCATTGAATTCAATTCCTATCGGAATTCTGTTTCATGTTTCATTCCTAATCAACTGTTGTCTGATCATCGTCATGGTTAAAACTGTTTAATCTTTGGAGATGCTTAAAAACAAGGTGCGACAAATATCGGCCCCTTGGAAGACCGGAACATCGCTCCGATCGAAGCATCTCATAAACTTGAGACACCAGCCACTGTCTAACTTGCAGTTCAACTCGCATATTGTGGCTGGGCCTCCCTGCGACGTCGTAATGTCTCGCCATCTCCAATTTGGCAAAGTTTTGGAGGTCACCAGCCCTCTCCGAGTCCCTTTCATTTCCAGCAGCCCAATCGCAAAGAACCTGGCTCTGAAACTAGATAATACCTCATTGGGACTCGAGTCACTTTCGTAAACCGTCGCAACAGAGCCAATTGGTGACTAGAGTGCAGCCTAACACCTGCAAATGCAGTAAATTGCCCAATTAGGTATGCTCCAGGGTGGCTTTGTTGTTCAAACTCTCAGACCTCGTAGCATAATAATCGACGGCTTTAGAGTCCCGAACTACTGTAGCTCAAGAGCTGTATATTGCGATAGACAAGGATATCCAGCTCCATCATCGAATTATCGATGCACGAACCCGTAGACCTTTAACTTGCCTGGCTAGACTGTCGCTGATCACCACATTCAGCTGAGCTTGCATGATCTGGTGTTGTGCCAACCACAAAAGTGCTGTCTCAATAGGGACAAGGATCTTCGCCGAACTGCAGCTACCCTTAACTCTACCATTAGATATCAAGAACAACGGTGAAAGCTTCAACTTCGATTGAAAACAATTACCTACTAGCGCTAGCTCTAGTTGACTGCCACCATTGTTCCCAACGCCCATCAGCCCAAGTCGCCTCATGTACATGCCAAAGTATCCATGGATTACAGAAAGTATCACAGCATAACGGGATACTGAACATGAAATATTATTCAAATGAGCAAGCATCAACATAAACTATCTAAGTCAATAGCAACTGCAGCTTCAAGAGCAGACTTCCATGGTCTCAATATCATTAACCTAACAATATACTCCGGTATAAGTATGCCAAAGGGGGATCATTGCCGCCAAAGATACCCATACATAACCAAACATCAAATTACCTTTCCCTCGCTGTATCGTAGCATGCCTCCCAAAACATGTCTTCGTTTTCAACTCATCCATCGTCATAAGTACGCGTGCGTAGACAGCTCTTGTTGTTTTCTAACCGCTGCACATAATGCAGGACTCGGGATCCTCAATGCTGCCTGTTACACGATTAGTATCTCAATTCACGCCAAAGCAACGTTTGTCACTCACACTGCAGGACGGCCTCCGAGTAGATATCGCGCTCACGATCCTCGTTATCCTTGTCTTGATCCTCAGACTGAGGGTTCTTCTTGACACCCAGCTCTTCTTCCTGAACCTTCTCGGCAGGCTCAGTGGGAAGAGCCTTGGGGCTGTCACCCTCCTCAACATCAGCCTTAATGGTGGGTGCACGTCCAGGTACCGTCGTAGTACCATTCAAGCCCTTGGCCGCATTGCCGTTCAAACCGCTGTCTTGGGAGCCAGTCCTGCTACCGTTAAGTTCAGTACGTCCCATGGTTGAGGGCGAGGACATGAGGTAGCTTGAACCAGCAGGAGGAGCACGCTTCTTCAGAGGCTTGATCTGAGCTGAATTGGAATCGGCAAGCTTGAGAGCCTGCTGATCAACAGTGAACTGAATAGGAGCAGCAGCAGCCTGTGTACGAAGGTAGTACATGCCGGTCTTGAGGCCAAGCTTCCAGCCTGCAAAGTGCATACTGGTGATCTTGCCCATCGTGGGGTCCTTCATGTGGATGTTCAGTGACTGGGACTGGTCAATGAAGGCACCTCGATCAGCAGCCATCTGGACGACCTGGCGCTGAGAGATCTCCCAAACAGTCTTATATAGAGCCTTGACATCGGCAGGGATGTTGGGAATGTTCTGAATGGAACCATTCTCAGCAATGATGCGGTTCTTCATAGCATCGGACCACAGACCCATGTCGACAAGGTCCTTGAGCAGCCAGGGGTTGACAACCTGGAACTCACCAGCAAGAACACGGCGCTGGTAGATATTGGAGGTGTAGGGCTCGAAGCACTCGTTGTTGCCCAGAATCTGGGAAGTACTGGCAGTAGGCATAGGAGCAAGGAGCAGACTGTTACGGATACCGTGTGTCTTGACTTCCTCTCGAAGAGTCTCCCAGTCCCAGAGGTCAGAGGGCTTGACGTTCCACATGTCAAACTGGAGGATACCCTCAGAGGCGGGGGAACCCTTGAAGGTGGAGTAGGGACCCTCCTCCTTAGCCAGCTGCACGGAGGCAGTGAGGGCAGCGTGATAAATGGTCTCAAAGATCTGCTTGTTAAGCTCACGAGCCTCGGGTGACTCGAAGGGCATACGCAGAGCAAGGAAAGCATCGGCAAGGCCCTGAACACCAAGACCAATGGGTCGGTGGCGCATGTTACTGTTGCGAGCCTCCTGGACAGGGTAGTGGTTTACATCGATGATCTTGTTCAGGTTGCGAATAACAACCTGACTGACCTTGTGCAACTTCTTGAAGTCGTAGCAAGCCTCATCGTAGTTGATGAAGGAGGGCAGAGACAGAGAGGCAAGGTTGCAGACAGCGACCTCGTCAGGGGCACAGTACTCGATAATTTCAGTGCAAAGGTTGGAGCTTCGGATGGTACCGAGGTTCTTTTGGTTGCTCTTGCGGTTGCAGGCATCCTTGTAGAGCATGAATGGGTTTCCGGTCTCAGTCTGGGCCTCAAGAATGGCGTACCAAAGCTTCTGAGCCTTGATGGTCTTGCGACCCTTGCCCTCCTTCTCGTACTTTTCGTACAGAGCCTCGAACTCCTCTCCGTAGCAGTCGGCGAGGCCAGGGCACTCGTTGGGGCACATCAGTGTCCAGTCACCGTTCTTTTCAACACGCTTCATGAAAAGATCAGGGATCCAAAGGGCAAGAAAAAGGTCACGGGCACGGACCTCCTCCTTACCGTGGTTCTTACGGAGATCAAGGAACTCGAAGACATCAGAGTGCCAAGGCTCGAGGTAGATGGCAAAAGCACCGGGTCGCTTGTTTCCGCCCTGGTCGACATACCGAGCAGTGTTGTTGAAGACACGAAGCATAGGAACAACACCGTTCGATGTACCGTTGGTACCGGCGATGTATGAGCCAGTAGCACGGATACGGTGCACATTCAGACCAATACCACCAGCCATCTTGGAGATCATGGCACAGGTCTTGAGAGTATCGTAGATGCCCTCAATACTGTCGTCCTTCATATCAACCAAGAAGCAAGATGACAATTGGGGCTGAGGGGTGCCGGCATTGAAGAGCGTGGGGGAAGCATGCGTGAAGAACTTGCTGGACATCAGATTGTATGTCTCCAAGACTCGCTCGATATCATCACCCCAGATACCAACAGACACACGCATGATCATGTGCTGAGGGCGCTCGACAATCTTACCGTCAATCTTGAGGAGGTATGATCGCTCCAAAGTCTTGAAGCCAAAGTATTGGTATTGGAAATCGCGGTCATAGACAATGGCAGAGTCCAACTCCTCCTTATGTCGCATGACGCACTCATAAGTCTCTTTGGAGATCATGGGTGACGGCCGGCCGTTCTTGGGGTTCACATAGTGGTAGAGGTCGCTCACAACAGCGGACCACTGCTTCTTGGTCTGCTTGTGAAGGTTGGAGACGGCAATGCGGGCGGCAAGAATGGCATAGTCGGGATGTGTGACGGTCATGTATGCAGCAGTCTCGGCGGCCTAGGGGTCAATTAGCTGGTGTTTGGAGTGGTCATGATGAGCGAGTCACTTACAAGATCGTCCAATTGCACGGTAGTGACACCTCCGTAGACACCGGAGATAACCTTCTGAGTGATGGCAACGGGGTCAACGTGGTCCATGTCAAGACCGTAACACAGTCTCGAGACACGAGCAGTGATCTTGTCGAACTGGACACGTTCTTGGCGTCCATCTAATCAACAAGTCAGTCATCATGAGTTCTCGTGTTGCCAGATCATACATACCTCTCTTTCTGACGAACATGATTGCGGATGAGGGAGGATGAGGCGGGGAGGGGAGTTCGGATTTGAGGTTGTAGCAGGATCTATTCCTGCTGATAGAAGAGATTAAAAGGCAGAAGAGCGTCCGAAGGGGTATTGACGCTTCGGTGAAAGAGAATGTGAGAATTATTATAATATTCGTCGTATTTTGTTGTGGTTGTTGAGGAGATGAGAGAAGCAAATTTCGCGTGGATGGTTGAGAAGGTTTTAAGGGAGGCGCGTCCAGAGACGCGACGCCAAGTTCTTAGCGCGACAAACAGCGACAGGCATCGCCGTAATCCATTAAAAGAGCCCCGCCTGAAACCTGAGGCAACGCCCCGTTTGATGCTTTGACTGGTAGATATGGAGGGTTATGCTGGTGATTGGAGGGAGTTATAGGAATTCACTTGACTCGCATGAGTTCAATAAGGACAGAAGCATTGTAATTCGTGATTATTTCCATATATTTTAAGCCTGCATCGAGCCAACACTCTTCCTCCCCTTTGCCACATCGCGTCCTCGCGTCCCCTAGTCATTTTACGTTGCTGCAGCGCTTGGTGGGGTACAGAGAACGGCGCGAAATCACGTGAGATCCACGCAGATTAATAATTGTCTTCTAGCTCTACGTAAGCAGGAGAACATCTGGTGGAATTAACTGAGCTTGGACCTTGAACTGAGGTTGACGGGAGGATGAGACCGTGAACGAAAACGTAGATCAGAGAGCCAATCACCGTCGTAAATCGAGACTACCTTACTGATTTACGTTTTTTGAGTCTAAAAAAAGGCAGCTAGAGATTACGAGGCAGCAACAAGCCAGTGACTCACGCTCGAGCCAAGCAAGAGAAGTTCAAGATCAATGACATCGAGACCTCTCTTTCACTGCTTTCACTCTTCAGTAAGAATTGGTTTCAGGACATCAAGTCTCAGATTTCAAGCCTCGCAATTCCACAACATGGCTTCTTCACCAACGCTTCAGGCCGTTGAGGGCTCCGGTTATAAACCTAGATATATCGATGTATGTCAATCACCCAATATATATCCGTATCCGATATCAGATCCCGTTAACACTTAGCGTTACTAGTAGATTGGTATCAACTTGACCGATCCCATCTTCCGAGGCAAATACCACGGCAAAGAGCGACACCCTGACGATCTCGATGCTATTATCGGAAGAGCCCGTGAAGTTGGTTGTACAAAACTTATAGTAACCGGCTCCGACCTTGGCAACTCTCGAGATGCCCTCACCCTTGCCAGAGATTATGGTGAGTCTCACCCCTGTTTATCAATCTGATAACAAGACTAACATCACCCACAGCCGGAACTATCTTCGGGACTGCAGGCATTCATCCCTGTAGCAGCTCCGTCTTCAGTGAAGCGGGTCCTTCTCACGAGTCTGAGCACACAGCACCATGTGATCCCGATCCTTCAGCTCCGGTCTCGGAAGAGCACCCCCCATGCCCAACAAAGACTGGTAAACTCATTAGAGATTTGACTTCTTTGGTGACAGAAGCCCAAGCATCAGGCCAGAAGAGCCTTGTGGCCATGGGCGAGTTTGGGCTTGACTATGATCGACTGCATTACTGCTCGAAGAGCATTCAGCTCCATTCCTTCGCAGCTCAGCTCCAGGTTGCTGCGTCGATATCTCCTCAGCTTCCCCTGTTCCTCCACTCTCGCGCCGCCCACAATGACTTTGTTCGGCTTCTGAAGGAGGCTTTTGGTGAGAAGCTAGAGAAGTTGGAGAAGGGCGGCGTAGTGCATAGTTTTACTGGCACAGCTGAGGAGATGCGCGAGTTGATGGAATTGGGTCTATACATTGGTATCAATGGATGCAGCTTCAAGACTGCAGAGAATTGTGCTGTTGTCAAGGAAGTTCACCTCGACCGTCTTATGATTGAGACTGATGGACCATGGTGTGAGGTACGACCAAGCCACGAGGGCTACAAGTATCTGATCGAGAAGAAAGAGACGTCCAATACAGAGAACCAACAGAATGGGACTGCCGCTGCCGCTGAGTCTGCACAAAAACCGCAAAAGCAGGCGAAGAAGAACCAGAAGAAAGAGCCAGAGGTCCCGGAACGGTACAAGATTGTCAAGAAGGAGAAGTGGGAAGAGGGGGCCATGGTGAAGGGGCGCAACGAACCTTGTAATATCGAGCGTGTCGCCAAGATTATCGCAGGTATCAAGGGAGTTAGTATCGAGGAAGTTTGTGAAGCTGCATGGAAGAACACAGTGACAGTTTTCGGACTTGAAGAGAGCTAAGAATTGGCTGACCAGTCATGCTGTCATGGGGGTATCAAATAGAGAAGAAAGACATAGACCATGCGCCGTTATAGATCCAACATTTGTTTCACATCCCCGAGCCCTTGTATCCACGTATTCTTCCATGCCTCACAAGTCCCGTTGTTACCCCCTCTTCTCCTGTCATCCATCCCGGCATCCGCTCTCCATCTACTATGCCAGCCTCTACAAGTTGCCGTACGCCAGCCCATACATGTGTTCCAGAAAACGAAATTTTGATAATCGGTGTCCATCGATCTGAAGAGATGGTATCGTCGTTGTCTTCTCCTGTGATATTCGCCTCTCGAATAACGGCCGTAATCTTGCTCTTTCGTCGATTCTTGCTCCCCGCCGTGGCACCATCCTCATTCTCTTCTGCATCACCAGTATCTTCACTTACAGAAGGAAATGGATCCTGTATGACGATGTCAACCTTTTCCACTCCTTTACCATCAGTGACAAAACCTGAATCGCCGAACCGAGCCTTGGCAACCAATTTCGATTTCTTTGCAACTCGTTCAGATTCAGTGAATGACACTCCTCGCTTGAGACTGAGACTCGAGGATGATGATTCTTGAGATAGTGGTGGAGTTGGAATAACGGTATCCAGTGGAGATATCTTTGTGGCCTCATTGGAATAGATGCTCCAGCCACCTCCTGCGGAGTTTGTGCGTCCAGATCCCTTCTTTTCTAGAAGTGCATCCAAGTTCTTGCTCTGAAGGTTTCCTGATTTGAGGGTGTATCGTTCACGTGGACGTGAGAGAGCCTTGGGCAAACCATCCACGATTAAGCTGCGTAAGCTCTTAGACTCTCCTGAACCAGTGTTGCCTGTAGCTTGCGATTTCGTGATGTACAAAGCAGGTGATCCATCGGGAAACGCAATGTACACTGTCCTTGAAGAGTCGAAGTTTGTTGCTGTGCCATTTGTGTTCCGACTTGAAAGAGCAAAGTCCGTGTTGTAGGGTGAATCTATGACGAAAATGCGCAGTAACAGAACGGGTATGGCTGTAGGTCGGTGGAAGTGATAATGTGCCTTGACGTCAGGTAGCACATGGGTTTGAAGGTTTTGGAGAAAGGTTGATGGATGAAACCGAGGTATTGTCAAGCTTTCTTGGTCGACTCTGAGCACCTGGTCCTCACCGGCATCTTGAGAAGGCTGCTTCAGAGGCAGAATCTGATAGGCTGACCATTTTTGAGATGTTGGATTCTGTTCGAAATAAGCCATATCGGCCATGGCTAGTTGATATAATGTCAGGCCAAGTCTCCAATCGCCCTCAACAATACGGCTGACAACATCTCTTTTTGACCCTTTTTGATGCTGCATATCGAGATAAAGTTGTTGTAATTCGTCAATACTTTGACAAGGGGGGTAAAGATCGTCATTTTCTTCGTCGTCATCTTCATCCCTCCTCTCAATGTAAGGAATAGAATTCGGAAGACTCTCATCGTCAAGCCAGTCTAGTGCCAGGGAAATAAGAGACTCTCGTGAGAGTCTATTGAGACTCTTCACAACAGCAGGATTAGATGCATCAACACGCAATGATGACGGAAGCCTGGATTTAGTTGGGATAGAGTAGCGGGCCATTGTTGTTTGTTTGGTTGTTTGTGTTTACAATGGTAAAGTCACAGTAACCATTTGAGATGTTGAACAAGGCATGCGTTGAGCAAAATCGCAAGGTTTGCCCCCTTGATTATCGTCTAACTGGGTTGGTTTGACCAATTGGCTCTTTAGGCAGACGATGTCGATAAACAATGCTTGAACGCTTCAATAAGACGCGATATTCGCTTTGGAGTCGCGTCTCAAACCAATCCAACCAAGCGCTATTGAATGCACGGACAAGAAATGGGTCTCGGACAGAACATCTTGTAGACCGATCACGTGCCTTATCACGTGGATATAATTGCTATCTTCCTACAATTTGAACTATGGGCTTGGGCATTCGCAGCGTATCCGGTACGGTGAGATTCTCAATACGTATCTGAACAGGTTCATAGTGAATTTGCCGCTTTTCTTTGGGAGGAAATGCTCCATTCATAAGAAGTTGAACCATCGACTCGGCTCTAACGATGAGTCCACTCGGACATGATCGTGAGCCGACTCGGAGAAGCTAGTTGATTGGTTCAGAGTTTTCAGTGCCTCATGGTTTCTTGTCAGAACCAGATAACCGCGGTTCCACTACCAAGGGGTTGGCGTTCACAGGTTTGGTTCCGATGACAAAGCTGACTACAGGGTCCAAGTAGCCCTGATGTAATTTACTGTCGGAAGTCATCACTCATCTTTGACCTTGATGTAATGGGGCAAATCATTGATGACACCCGCGGGCCGCGCTGGGAATTGATTTTCTGTGTCTGTTCAGAACTCTCTCTGGATTGGCTTCACAAATGCCCCCACGTAGTCGAGGGGTCAGGGGCTATGACGTTTCGACAGGATCCTGCAGATCTGTCCGGCAGATTTTTCAAGACGGGCTAAGGATTGAAGGAACAAACGCATCAAAGGATCGTGCAGTGTAATACAAGTGATGCCTCACAAGGAACTCCAACTCCGAGGTCTAGCGGAGAGTAATAAGCCCGTGGTAGGCCTATCTCCAGAGCCTCAATAATATGTGTCATAATTTTCTTCTAGTGACCTGGGGCCGCAGACAAGCGAGTCGTTATTCAAACCGGGGACACTTTCTTTTTGGAGATTGAATGAGAAGGATTTCCACAAGAGATCCATTTCATTCCTGGGGCCCCAATTTTGACGGGGAGTTCGGGAAATGTCCGGATCCTGAGCCTCAACATCGGCTCAACTCAAGGAATCGCACCGACCAACAAGAAGCTACCTGAACCAAGAGGTTTACGGTTGGATCATGGTTGACTTTGCCCACGCGCAAGCAAGGGATGACCTCCACTCGGTTCCAGCTTGCAGCCGCAAAAGCGCACGAGGGACCCTTGAGGCTGGATCATATGCAACCCAACAAATAAAGACGAGAACCTGTCAGCCTGTCTGGGATTATCACAATGCATGAGTGTGATGAAGACCGTTGACCATGTATACAAGTGGGGGGCTAGCCTAAAAACCTGCACAGAACAGTGCTGTTATTTTGCTTCTGATCTTTGGAATGCTCGGTTTTGAGCAGACGAAGATACCCTTCCAGTAAGTTGAACTTCCTCTCATTCCGAGGCTCAACTGCCGAATTTTAAAAAGAAATGTCCTTTGTGCGTGAAATCCGTTCACCGATTATTCGGCTCAGCGCAAGAAACTAGAGTTAGCGAAAACCAAAACAACAGACTTGTAACGATACGGTTAGTTGAGTTATTCGACTGAGCCAAAGAGCCGAACGAACTCCCCGAACCTGTCCGGAATCGCCACCTGCAGAGCAGCAGAAACGTTGCGGTGGCTTGGCTGATCGTATTTCCACGTTCCATCGCGCTCTGATTTTATTGTTGTGCCGGGTGAAGCTCCCTGTCGGCTGTGACACCAACGCCAAAGGATGTACGAGTGGAGTGTCTCTTTGTCGCAGTTCATCCCTTTTAAGGTAAAGGAGAGCAAGCCAAACCCACGCTGGTGTGATAATTTGTGAAATAATCACTCATTGGGATTGAGGGATTGGTGTTTTGACAAGGACGTCTCACATTCCGAAGCGGAGAAGGGACCGCATGGAATAAGGACAACCCACGTTTTCAGATGAAAGTGAGAAAATCTGCAGATGAACGACAGGGGGCGGGGAGTTGAATTCCACCGTGGCTGATGTTTTGTGTCCAATGGGTAGAGTAAAATTATGTGCTGTTCGCACAAAGAATATTGCAAGGTGTAGTGTTTGAAATGATGAGTTGCTTAACAGTTTATCAGCTTCAACAGATATTCGTATTAATTCCTTATGTTCTGTAGAGGCATTCCGTATTACTTACATCACAATTAACAGCCTGAACTGTCGTCGCTTGAGGTAGCCGTCCCCCTGTAACACTTGAGGGCTGGTGTAAACTCTCTGGTTGGTGGTTGGCGTGGGGGGTAAGAGGGGAAATCCATGACGGCTGGAACCATCATCTGCGTGATTGTTAAGCAAGCCGACGGTCTGCAGGTAATACTTGCTCGGGGAAGCTTGGTAATCAGACTCTACACTATGAACCTATCGATCATGAATACCAGTTGAGGTTTATTGAGTTGCAAAAAAGGCAATGAATTGGGTTCTGAATAGAGTTCTACAATAAACCAGACAGCAACAACAAAGAATAGGTCACTACCAACATAATAAATCATGCTGAGATGAGTATTGCGACATTCAAAGACTGTCGTGCTATTCGCCGAAGAGACCCATGTTCTAGGCTCACTTCAATCTCATCGCCAAAAATGCTGCCCTGGTTCCCATCCATTACAACCCACTAAACCTCTAGGGGATGCCACCCACTATCCCACGAATTGTCCAGTGAGTGCCCTCAGCTCAATACCCACTCCGTAGTGGCTTCGGCGGCAATCGGCCTCAACTCGCAAGTTACCTTAGCATCCACTTTGAGAAAACCGACTTGACTGCCTGTTCTTTCTTCCTCCACTTCCTCCCCTCAAATTCCCCCAGAATCAACCTCGGAATACATTCACTGTTAATTTTGATACTGGATTTCGACGACAATACCACCGACGACCGCCCAAGGACATCACCGACTTCGACAGCCATCGACTTGTAATTGTGGCTGTGACTGTCTTTATTGAGTCACCAGGGCCTCTGCAAATTTGTCCATACAAACCCCGCTCATTTTCGCTGAGCCGCTTTCGGAACTGGTACCAAACGAAAAACGTCGACCATCGATCGAAGGGACGACGAGGAATTCATCTTGTTATTGGAGAAAACATTGAAAGAAAGAGTTATTGACCTCGATTCAACCACCGAAATGTCAAACTTCAACGGTCGTCGCGGCCCCAATGTGTCGCAGTATCTTCGCGACCTCAACGCCATCAACCGTCAGGAGACTGCCCACGAGGAGCCTTTCAACATGGAGGAGGATCTCGCTCTTTTTACCAACACTCAGTTCTTCGATTTTGAGACGAATCAGACCACCGACTATCAGGCTCAACCTCTGAAGGTTGATATCGAGGCTCCTCAAAGCACCTCACCATCTGATGGAATGACCCCGGCTCCCTCCGTTGTTGGTGATATCAACCCCAGCAGCTTTGATTTCATTCAGGGTGAGTTTTACTATCTCTGAAGTATGGCATTTGTTTCCCTATGGCTGCGCCAGGTTGAAAAGAGCAGTTGGAAGCATGGAAAATGAGTCAAAGACCGAGTCAAGACGGGAGCATTGGTTTCGTCACAAAGCAGAGATTTTGTTCATCAATTTCACCTGCAAAGATGGTACAGATGAGCTGATATCCGTCTTGCCCATTTTTGTTGTCGCTCATGGTTTTCCCTTCTCTCCTCCAGACGTCTAGCCACTGTCCAAGCGGATAGTCAAAATCCTGGCCTCATACACCCTGACCCTGAAATCGGCAATGAATAGCGTCTCTACTGCCTTACTGGCCATCAACCTTACTACCCCCACCTTCCGTCAAGAGCCCTGCTCCCGATGTGCATCACGCCCTTCTGTCATTGGGGACAAGTTGTCCCCCGACGCAAGTCTACTTGAGTGTGGCCCGCCTGGAATCCCCAACTCGATATCAGTGGCTGGAGGGCGGTGGTGTCTATGGTGCAATATCTCGTGATTTACCGGCACTGATCACGACATCGACTTACACCCCTGCACCTCACAACCACTTCCCAAGTTGGGAAAGCCTGCTTCCCCGGGCCTCAAGGGCCTATGCAAGACTATCTGTTACTCTTCAACTCTCAATGTCTACTATCTTCTTCTCGTCTTCGTCATGATACTTGACTCTTCTCGACATCAACTGACCACGTTATGATGGCAGGCGATTTTAGCTTCCCCGACTTTACCAGCACCTACCCGTCCACTCCTTTGAACGGTTTCGCGGATGGTGCTCAAAACTTCCCATCTATGCAGCCTAACGCCCCCACGGGCTACCAGCCCGTCCAGCAACAGCAACAAGCCTCCCATTACGGTCAGCAAGCTACTCCTCAGCCTTCAACCGAGAAGCGTGGCTCTGAGAGTGGCCCTGGCGCCGGCCGCGGAAGCCTCAACTTTGAGGAAGCCTCTCGCCATGCTGCCGAGGAGGACAAGCGAAGACGCAACACTGCTGCTAGTGCCCGTTTCCGTATCAAGAAGAAGCAGCGTGAGCAAGCCCTTGAAAAATCTGCCAAGGAGATGTCCGAGAAGGTCTCCGTCCTGGAGAGCAAAGTCCAACAGCTTGAAATGGAGAACAAGTGGCTCAAAAACCTCCTTGTTGAAAAGAACGAAGGCAACGACGAGATTGTCACATTATGGAAGGAGTTTGCCGCGTCCAAGTCTACCGACAAGTCCGAGTCAAAAGCTAAGTCCGCCGTCAAGGAGGAGACGAGGTGATCCGACATATAGCGTTGGGGAAGACAATACGGCGACAAAGACGGGCGGCGTTCTGGCTCGGAGCATTCGGGGATGGCAATGTGGCGTTTAATTCTGATCTTTTCAACAATTTCTGGGATATATGGTGCATGATGATGGGGCACTGAGGCTAGCCATCAAGGCTGCCTGGTATGGTGCGCAACCTAAAATATCGCGAAGTCTCGTGAGGTGACGTTCAGTGGATGACGATATGATGGATATACATGGTTGTTTGAAGGCAACTGATAGAGACCAGTCCCTGTGTTCGGATGACAGGACAAACTGGGAGGGCTTTTTTGCTTTGCAATGATATCAACGGGTATACGATACATCGTTTCCGTAACTAGTTTCTTAAGGTTCAACACGTTCATCAAATAGTCTATTCTACCTGTGTCTATGAGATGAGTCGTAATATCGTCCATTGCATCTAATTTCAGTATCTTCATCGCATCACCGAACATCCGAGGGCTTCTATCATTCCTCATAGCATTAAATCACCCTCATTTCTCGGCATTGGTGTCTGACTTCTGCTCCTCCTCCGCCTTCTTAGCCTTGAGAATATCCATCCTCTCCTTGTTCCTCTTGCCCAACAATCTCAACGTCTGCGCCCTCTCATGCTCAGTCATACCCGCCCAGTTTCCAATCCTACCCATAGTTCCATCTGTGTTTACAACGAGCGGGCCCATAGCGTCGAGCTTAACAGACTCGCCCACACGAAGAGACGTCACGTCATCGCCCTGGTCTGTGGCGGCGCGTTCTGGGGCTGGAAGAGGAAGTGGTGTCTTGTTGGTGTCCTTAGCTTCGCTGGACCCTGTCTGCGTTTGCTGATCGTTGCTGGACATTGTACTGGAGAAGCGAGGCGCAAATGTAGTGTTGTATAGACGAATGATTGTAAGGCGTGGGAGCCGCTTGAGCATAATGTGGATGAGTTGGTATGGTTTCACTCGATGAGTGAGAGTGCTTTGTGAGTAGACCAAAGCACGTAACTCTCACTATATGATAAGCCTTGTTTGAATTGACAGACTTTTATGAGTCTGATTAAGTCTGGGGGTTTCTACTGATGAATTATTATACTGGAAAGTCGAAGGTCAAGGTGAGAGTGTCGTGGAATAAAGTTTGGCGGAGGATAGAAAAAAATGGAAGCCGATAGAGTAGACCAGCCACTAAGAATCCCTGCGCCAATTCTAGAACTAGCCGCTCCATTGTCTTCCATATTCCAGCACTCAAACAACCAGAATGGATCGAGATTCATGACATAATTATCATAAGGTATCTATCTGAAAACATCTTATCATAGTACTTTGTCGAATTTCGCCTTTGTTAGGAGAAGCATTACAGTTGTTGTATTGGCCAACCACCAGAACACCACAAACTACACAGTTACAGTGGGGGGCTCGACCTCACATCAAGAATTATCCACAGCGGGTATCGCCCTTTCGGCCATTTTTGCTTGTTTATAAAGAGATCGGGACTTTTGAGCGAGATGAGCGGGTAGATCTATGCCTCAGTGTAATGTCGCCATCACCCGAACTTACCTGAACTTCTGATAGGATCATCACCTTTGAAAGGCTAATTCAGGGTCTCATCCGAGCGGGAGCAGGGGCGATGGCGATATGAGCTGGATGAGGGGACTTGAGGGCGGAATAAGGCGTGATAGATGCAGCTGCATAGATGCGGCGGTCTAGAGTTCATGTGTGTCGTCTTTATGCTCAGCGTGGGGTAACTTGCCGAAAGGGTGCGATGGATAGAGTATTTAGTCAGACCATGATCAAGTGACAGAGGACTAGTCGTGGGTTTCAAGTAATATCAAAGAATCCGAGAAGAGCACGATTCACCAGGGAAATAGCGATGGATACAACTGTCTGCGACGATCTAGCTGACCCCTCCATCTATAACAGGATGATCTCTTTCAATACTAATTCTCGTGTAACCTCAGCCTAACTTATTGTTAAATGCATGCATTTGCCATGCATAGCAGCTATGACAACATATTTGCTGTCTCTGTGAGATAATACTCTGAGGTGACTCAAAGTTGTCAAAGCGCAAAGCTCATCTACAACCCGGCTCAGGCAATAAAACAACACATAACTCATGTGGCTGAGCCAAACTTTCAAGAAAGCGTAGGTATTGGTTGTTTTAGGAGACGACTTAGTTGAGCTTTCGGTGCCTGCAGCGGGTTAGCTCTATAACTACTATGACGAGATGGAACTGGAACTCACTTCTGAACAACACGTTCAATGGCGTCCATTCCCATCTTGAGAACATCCATGCGAGGACCGTAGGAAAGTCGAACGAAGTGATGGCAGGGAGAGTCGAAAAGATCACGACGGCGTGAAGGGTTAAGATCGAAAAAGATGCCAGGCACCACAATAACTTTCTCAACAAGACAGGCCTGGAAGAAATTGAGGCCATCGGAGATGGAATCGGGAAGACCCTCGAGGTTGAGCCAACTGAGAATCGTTTAGCGTCGATTAAATGAAGGCCAAGTAGGTGTAGTGACTTACAGGTAGAATGTCGAATCCGGCACGTACTTGATGATGAATCCCATCTCCCGCAGGCGTCGTACAACGAAGTCACGCTTATCCTAAGAAACAGTGAGCTTTCCGTGTTCTCTTGATGTGCATCTCAGGACCTACTCTGAAGTGAGATTGAAGGTGAATCATCTCTTTCTTGACCAAACTGGGCTCGAGCATAGGAATAGCAGCTTCCTGGAAAGGATGAGAGGCACCACCGTCCAGGTAAGAACCGCATGAACCGATGCTACAGGTATGTCAGTCATCTATGGCAGAAAGGGGGTACCAACAAAAGTGACTCAAAAAATTCAGAGAAAATTAAAGATAAAACGTACGCATTGATATATTCTAGAAGGACAAAATTAGTATCTTTTCTTGGTGTGTAGATTGTTTGGTGTGCTTACCCTTGGGTCCCAGGATCCAAGCAATTCTCCAACCGGGCAGACGAAAGCGCTTGGTGAGACCATCAATGATCAGAACATCATCTTCGTCGACGTCATCCACGTTCTCTGCCGCTGAGATTGTCGAGCCATCGCAATTCGATGTGTAGTTGTATCCTGAGTAGAACTCGTCGCTGATGAATGTGGCTCTGTCTCGACAGATGTCCTGGATCTCCGCAAGCTCCGGGTTGGCGATAACACGACCCGTAGGGTTGCGAGGGTTCGAGGTAAGGATGACAGAGGTACCACGGGCAATTTCCTCGGCAATCTTGTCAGGGTGAATGTGGTAGCCGTCCTCTTCAGCCAGAGGGACGGGAATGGCGGCAAACTGTGAGATTTCGTCAGCACCCCACCACCATGCATAGATTTTTCGCTAGAGTAAAACGCACGTTTTTGAAAAGACTCAGCATCTCATTGTAAGCCGTGTAGTCGGGCAAGAAGAAAGACAGGTATGAGTTGCCGAGAACGGCGGCGATACGGATGAGACCAGCACGGCCACCAGGGACGATCGCTACATTCTCCCAGGTGTATTGACTCTCCTTACCCTGACGGTGTTCCTCATTGTAAAGTTTGGCAACCGCCTCTCTCAGGGGTTTGATACCAGCGGTAGGACCATACTCTCGGCCAGCCATTGAAATGTTGATGGTCTCGGGTCGGGGGAAACAGCCTTCAATGTCATCCTCGACTTCAGGGGCACCCTGGCCAAGATTGGCCCATGATTCAGGATCCTCAAGGTAGCCATACTCCGAGGCTCGCTCTGTACACCAGATAACACCGGTGGATGATCGGCTGGCATCGAGACCAGCATGAGGCATGTGTCCCTCATGAGCATTTCGGAATTGACGGTGAACCTTGGATTGGAATTCTGATGTTTATTAGTATGAGGTTTGAAATATATCGATAGACTTTATATAAGGCGAGCAGTGTCACGATATGTTGGACAATGACGTTGTGGGGTAGCTAGGTACTAGAGCTAGCTGTTGGAAGCTGCAGCCAAGCTCCTGCTCCTGCTGCGTGTGTAAGGCGGGTTTGGAGGGGTTCACTTCATGGAGGGGCAAAACGGCAGGGATTGTGAGGGACAGAGAGGGGAAGGACCGCATCAGTGGCGCCGGTAGTGAAAGCGATAAGGCGGGACGGTGAGGGGAGGTAAGAAAACGGTGAAGAAAGATCGATGAGGCTTTCGTTCTTGATTTATCGTAGACAACTCATCAAGTTGGAGAATGTGGTGTTGAAGTAGCTTGAGGAAATTCTTGAAGATCGAGAGGTGCAACGTTATGGCGAGAAGCCAAGCTCCGGACAACGAAGCCACAAATGAGACACAAATGCTTACCGTTGGTTGAAGGTTCAGTCGTACTGAAACGTCGAGTGAGTGTCTTGGGTGCGCCAGTATGGCGGTTGATGGAGAACTTGCGTCCACTGAAAGACATGATGGCGATGTGAGAGAGGGATAAAGAGAAGAGAGTTGATGAAAGGTTGGAGTAGTATTTGATTAGGTAGTAGTAGTAGAGGTGGTGGTTCCTAGCAGGACCAGGTTAGGTAATGGGAAGCTGGCAATATGGCTCTAGTGAGGCCCAGTCATGCAAGTCACAATAGTCGCGACAGCCGGATCAAGATGTCGGCGGGGGGGAGAGATGATCTATCTCAAGAAGAGAAGAAAGAAGGGAGAGAGAGGAAGAAAACTCAATGTGGATGTTTACGGGGGATTGGATATAAGTGCAAAAAAACCAGTAATGGCCTTGGTCACTAAAGCACAGAAAAATTCGGGGGTGGGACCTTTTAGGTTGCCTCTCCAGTTACTGTACCACAGCAGGAACAAAAGCAGAAGAAGAGAAAAAAAGAGGCCATTCAGCGACTAGAAACTGTAAGCAGTGCCTTGTCAGTTGGTCTGTGAGGCCCCGGGAGCCAGGTGAGCATTGACCTGGGCTGCAAGGTGAATGAGGTGGTGAAGAACAGAGCTGCAATTGGATTGGATTGGGCTGAATTGTATGCATCATGCATCACCCGCAACGGAAAACGGCATCTCTGGAGTCAATTCTCTGGCTGCGTAATTATCGTGTTGCGTGTTGAGGTAACCAGAATTCGCCCCAAGATCGAACATGATCGCCAAACAGTTCACACCGAGTGTCCAAAGCAGGCCGTATAATCTCTCAAGCATGCCACTATTCGCAGCTTTGACGTTCCATTACAGCGTCAATCCTGGGGTAGAATGCCCCCCTTTTCGCAGCCTGATACGACATGTCATGTCGTTTGAAAGTCGAGACGCTTCTCTAACAGGTATGCACGTTGCCAGCTTTGTCCAATCATTTGAGTTTTGCCCTACTTTTTCAAGTTTTCTCTTTTCATCATTTGGCCCCCGCGCAATTAGTTATTTGAAAGCTCACCTCCATGACGAGCAAAGTGACGTACTGCGACTGTCCATAAATGCAGGTGGGGGTAATATCGAGGTGAGCAAGGAATTCACCGCAGTACAATGTACTCAGTATAACCTACTCATAATAATAAGTTCAATTCCTATTATTCCTTCGTTTATCTTCTCTTCCCTCATATTCTGCCCAATCTCAACCTGACCGGGACGTTTGAGTCCGGTCAAGACCCGCAAACATTGGCATTGTGACGATCTCAGAGGGTCTAGCCTCGATATCGTTACCTAAAACCCCAGTTTGGTCTCTTCCCTT
Organism: Fusarium acutatum; assembly: GCA_012932015.1. Taxonomy (NCBI): domain Eukaryota; kingdom Fungi; phylum Ascomycota; class Sordariomycetes; order Hypocreales; family Nectriaceae; genus Fusarium; species Fusarium acutatum. The sequence continues at coordinate 130,275 of JAADJF010000129.1, read as the reverse complement.
ACCCACAGTGTCTCCGACCCCAGGACAGCGAGTCAAACTCAACACCAACTGGTCCGGAGCTTGGACTGCCGGCCCGGCCCCCTAGCTTCAACTCCAACTCCAACCATCAACTCCAATACAGTCAGAACCTCAGGGCTGATGTCTTCGTCCATGTGGAATGTCGCGCATCAAATTAAAAGGGAAGCTCGGTGAGAACCCGAGCCTGAAACACTCTAGAAGCTCGCTAGAACATCCAGAAGAAGATATCTTGTCCTGGTAGAGCACAAGGAAGCAGCCCGGATGGGCCCGATCTCGCGGGTCCGTGAGCCTCGAGAGACCACTTACAGCTCGTCGAATCATGAGACAGACACGTTACCAAGACATCGTGTGGAACGTTTTCGATACCGACGAGGGTTGGTATCTCCATGCTCACCGTGCTCACCTAGACTACGCCGCGGAACGAGGCGGCGTCGCCGTATACCGGCGATACGCGCCGAGACTGCTTTGATTATTCGCGCAAACGCATTGAACTGACAGGCATGATAGCCAGGAGTAATTGAGTTACGTAGCAATATTTCCCCAATAAGAAGCCTGAACTGAGAGTTGACAATACCAAAGTCTTGGCAAGAACTTATATGAATTGGTGAAGCTCTAGGGTATTTAATAATGCTTGTCTGTGTTTACAACCAGCTGCTTGACTTGACAATATCTTAACAAACATAGGCCAAAGTAACAGGACAAGCAGAAAAGGAAGGTAGCATCCAGGATCGTCTGTTTAGAAACGTTTGTATTGATATATAATACACTCATTCATGCCAAGTTTCCTGATATTTGATCCACATAAACTCTGACTACTTAGGAATCATTGAACTACCACCGATAGATTTTCGACACGAATATACATAGACAACACACACATCGCATTATAGGTATTAGATAGACCCTTTATATATGAGACTACCTATAGTACTTAGGTATATTACCTTCACTGACCATCACTGCGAGGTGGAAAGAAACCGCTTACATGACATTCTCAGCCAGAGAGATATGGTTATTATTATGCACTGCTTGATCAAAGCGGGGCTACTCCGTACTCTGCACTCATTCTACCAACACAACTCCAACTTCGAAAGAAGAAGTTTCTTCAACATAATTATATATGTTATTATCAGACCAGAAATATTCTTATTCAAGAAACTACACCGTTATTAGGTTTGAGATGACAACAAAAAAACGCCTTATCGCTCTGTCAAAATACTTGATATGAGTAGAACATGCCTGGTACAGGTGCGCTCGTCACGCCCAGTAGGTCACATGAAATGCACAATAATCAGTTCACACTGACAAACAATAGAAAACATCGCGAACATGCGGCTGCGAGAATCGCGGTGAGCCTCAATAAAATCCACTCGGTCGTGCCATGAAGGCTTGACGAATGTTGCGGAAACAGCCCTCCTGTCTGGAGAGACTGACGAGACGGGCATGGTACACGAGCGCCAGTTCCCTCTATCAACCAGCCTCGCTGCGTCTGATGATGACGATGAGGGAACTATTTTGAAGACGCTCAAGTCGAGGAAGGCCACGTCGGCGTTTGATACTCCGAGCCAGGTAGTGATTGCTGCATACAATCACGAGGACTTGCTCGACACCAACGACGAGCCTCATGAAGTGCCTGTCCATGGCACCTATTTTAACAAGGTCTGGACACCAGGCAATGGTGGGTCAAAGGTAACAAATTGGGACATGAGGATTTTCCGAAAGTATGTGCGTGCCAGCCGCCTCTTTATCCCCCGAGACGGAGCAAGGCATATGCCAGACCGTCTGCCAGTCGAAATCCCCAGCCCAGAGAGCGCAACACCTGCAATCTATGTGGGTATCTCGGAGGTCGCCATCCAGCATGTGTTTATGCGGGACAAGAACAAGGTCAACAAGGTCTCATTCGCGGACAACACGGAAAGCTTCGAGTTGAGGGCTGAGCCTTCCAACGTCGTGGCGAGGATCAACACAATCTTCCATGAAGGTTGCACTGTGCCGGGAAACATCTCCCGGCTTAAAAGATTTGTGAAGGATAAGGCCACAGTTTTCGAGGAGCAACCGGCGCCAATGGCAAGACTCGTGCGCCAGAACAACCGAGCCCTGCAATATCTTCCCGTTGAACCTCTCCAAAACCTCAAGGTCAGTGATGACGCCGGGCACCAACCGTCACATCGTACCCTTTACCATATAAACGGCATAGATACGCATTAGATGTATCATGCGACACCCTTGGGGATCGTTGAACCTCCTAAGGAGCTCATCGACGGACTCAATGTTTTCTTGTCAATACATCCTCTGGACTCGATGCCAACAAACCCGGCGGTTTACGTTCTCTACCTATACTTCATGGCTAAGAACTCTGCTAATCTGGAGTCGGAGGAAGTTTTTTGAGGCAGAAACGGCCAATGCCAGCAGTTGACCTTGAGATGACAAGGCGATTGGGGCTAGAAACAGGTCATGAATGCAATGGCTGAGAGGAGTCTGCCAAACGAGGGCGACATAGAATCGCTCACGAGTAACAGCGCCACAACACCGGAAACCACTGTCGGCCCCCAAGAGCCTATTGTGTCAGCCGATGAGCCCATCGACTCCGAGAATTGAAAACCCTGGGCCTGCGCCGAGCGCGTCAATACCACGACGTCATCACAGCGCTCACCATCCGGGCGGTCGACTGGAAACCCCTGATCGACACACTCAATGCAAGGAGGCCAAGCCAGGCTGAGGTTTTATCAATGGTCGAAACCCTGTGGGACGACTTCAGCGAGGAGGTAGCGGACGGCGCCCGTCTTTCAAGGGTAGATCCTAGTGAGTTTGACGAAACAACAAAGGTCTGGCTCATGTCGAGACTTCCCATTGTCATTGCACGCTTGGCGGACGTTTCATCCGCCGATGACGAGGGTGAAATAGATCTGGTTCAATCCTGACTCAAAGTACCATCGGGATAGGACATGAAATTAGAGGAGAAATCATAAACTTTAGACCTTCCTTGTCTAATCTTAGGATATTTAGCTAAAACTTTTATGATTTTAGGATAAGCTTAGGCATAATTTTAGCAAAGATCATTCCCATTCTTCACCCTTTCAGCGCGGAGTTGTCATGATAATTTGCATGGATGTCCTTGATAACCCATCAGGAATGTTCTCCAAGGCAGTGAATTAGAAAGTCTCGTGAACTTGCGAGGGTGTAATTGGAAAGCCGGTGTTTGTTTCCTCCCAAGGGGTGATTCTTTCGCAGTGCCATGTTAGAGGTATCCTGAGGAGCAGTCAGAAATTCTTCCTTAATTGGGGACGAGCACCAGATTATTAGTGTTGAAGTCTCAAGAGGTCAGTATCTTAGAATGGAAAAGCCTAGAGAAAGGTTTCCCTACCGGATACAAGGGCCCATAGAGCGACGTCGACTGTCTGTGGCCAATCTTGGCGGATGTACGGGCTTGGAGCATTGTGAGTCAAAAACTCCAGAGCATCTACCAGCCGGATGCATGCAGAAGCCAAATAGAACTCCTTCTAAAGTTCTCAGTTGATTTGCGTACCACCCGATTTGATCGTCATTCAAAGGGCCGTCCCCGCGTCTGAGTCTGGTTGAAAGTCGGCCCGCTAGAAACGAATTTTCGCCATCAGTCCAACGTTGAAAACATCTACCCCCGAGCCCCAGCCAATTCAAGGATGCAGGCCCTTGTCATTTTCTTCATGTCATACAGTTGGGTTGTTCTCAAGGCTTCAAATCTCGGGCTTAACGCATGCCATCACAACCTACCAACAACTTTGTCAATATGGAATAAGCACAAGAGTATTCGGTGATAAGGAGACAGAGCTTAGTAGACTTAACACGAGTTTTATAGCATATTTCCATCTAAAATAAAGCACAAGTTACGTGAAACATGCTATTAATTAGTAGTCTCGAGTAGTTCAGCAGCGAAGAGATGATAAAACTTAGTAGAGTTGAGGATGACTGATGACAGTAGTAAAGAGCCCCCTTCCATACATTAGGATACCGAGCCAAACCTATCACCATGGTGGAACCTAACATGTAGCAAATTCATGTATTATGTTAGAAAGTAGAAGGAATTCGTTGTTAAACAGCTTGGATGATTGGAAAAGAAAGGGGGAAGACGGACGGTTGATGTATAAAAGAAAGACAACCGGTCCTGGTTCCATCCAATGCAGCACGATCAAGCGTCTCCGTGAAAGGTAAAAAACAAGGAGTAAAGGAAAAGGGTGTAGCTGGCGCTAAGAACCTCCAACACATGAAGCCCGTGCAGAAACAAAAACGGGTGATGTAAAGACGAGAGCGCAACCACATGAAACTTCTGGCACTGGAAGAGTAGAAGCATTGATAAAGAAATAGAAATGGAAAAAGAAGATGAACATTAAGAGCATTACTGAAACAGGCTGATGATGGCGTATCAGGCCGAATGTCAAACTTGGGACGGGTGTGTTCAGTTGGAGCCCTACTCGGGAGTGTTTTTGGGGTCCTTCTTGGGCTGCAGGGGAAGAATGGTGGTCTGCAGAATAGGCATACGATAAGCTCCATTGGGCTTCCTCAGCCAGTTCTTTTCTTTGAAGAAGTCGAGTTCCTGGCAATATTAGTACAACGTAAAGACTGAAGCGGAGGGGGCGGAGGCACATACAGCAAGCCATTCAGGCTCAACAGCGGTGACATTTGACATATATTGGATCCCAGAGTATGTTAAGTTTCCAAAGATGATACACTTATGATTAGCTCCAACCTGGTGGCTATCTGGGTGGATGCCAGCCTGCCAATTGGCACGAACGATGCGGTACTGGTCAATACCGGCTGGGTCACGAAAGGCTGAACGGTAGTAGAAGGTTCGGGCCAGAGCTTTTCGTATGTTGATCTCGTAGTTTGGATCGAGAAAGGGGGTCGAATTGGGTGCTCTCCAATCCGGAAACAACAAGTGGAATTGTTCCTTGAGTTGTTGTCGAACCCGTGCGACCTCGTCTAGAACAGAGTGGTTGAGGAACGCATCAAAACACCACTGTCTGATGTCCAAATCGACCCTTTCCTTGTCAGGGAGCTCAGGGGACGTTTGTTGTTTGGCGTGAATGTAGGCATGGAATGCGTGGAGTTGCGCGAGATGGTCTGATGTAAAGTCGACAAATTGCTGTCGGGCAAGATCAGCATAACATCTGACTCCATGTCGTCGCAAGTAGATGTTGGGTCAATCGAGAGCGGCGAGAGCTAGCATTTCAAGGCTACACCCAAGTTTGTGAGCCTCTACGATGGCGTTGAACCATACTGGATGGACGTGCAATCTGGAAGCCTGGCGGCCTCGTTCAGTAATTGCCCCTTTGCTATCTATGTAGCCCCTAGGTTCCAAGTTAGCAGGCACACCGTGGGGAAAAGAAGCTATAGGGTCCTACATATGTTCAAGGTCCTCCAGCCCGCGAAATAAGATCTCGGGGTGAGGTGGATCGACAAAGTCGAACTCGTCCACGTTGTCAAAGCCCATGGCCTTGAGCTTTAAAATGGATTCAGAAATCCCATTCTCGTGGATTTTGGGTGGCGAGAATGCCTTAATCTCCTCCTTGAAGGACTTGTAAGTGTACAGCCTATAGCAAAAGCCAGGCTTGTTTCGACCGGCGCAATTAGCACGCAGACGGGCGGCAGCTTGTGATATTTGACCCGTGAGATGGGTTTCCAGTCCCATACGCGGGTTATACCCATTGTGCTTGGCTTTGCCAAGATCAAGTCGGTTAGATGTATTCACTCGCAGCATCATAAGCATGAAAACATACCTATGGCATGGACAATGCCTTCGACAGTCATGCTGGCTTCAGCAACGTTGGTGGCACATACATACATTCGATTTGTGCTCTTTTGGAGCACTCGGCTCTTCTGGTGCTCTGGTAGTTCAGAGGACAGCGGCAAGACCTGTGTTTTTTCCAAGCAGGAGATAGGCTTCCTCACATTCAGCAGCGGATGAGAAAAATATGAGGATATCTCCATCCTCCTCCTTTTCGTGGATACATTTGGCCAGATTCAAGGCCGCGCTGAAGACTTCCAGGATAGGTTCCTTGATGTATGCGATCTGGACGGGATGGTTCTGGCCACTGGGCTCAAAGTGAGTGGCCTTTTTGTCGCCGAAGTAGTCGAGGAACCTTTGGGCTTCTGGCGTAGCCAACATGACCACTACCTTGAGGTCGGTACGCTGGGAGATTGCCACTTTAAGCAGGCCAAGCAGCATGTCAGTTGCCAATGCACGCTCGTGAGCTTCGTCTATGATAATGCAGGCCTGTTACGATTAGTGATATTCTCAAGGCAAGGAATCATGGGCGAGGCATTACAAAGTCGTTGAAGTTTGGCTGTTTCCCAGCCGTCCGTCTCCAACAGCGTTCTATCCGTCATGTAAAGCAGCTTGGTCCGATCATGTCGAACTTTGTCAAACCGCATAGCGAATCCAACCTCTGCTCCGACGTGTACGTCCATCTCGGCGGCAGTACGTTCAGCCGTTGAAGCGACCGCGATCCTACGAGTATGAGTACAAGCAATCTTTCCATTTCCTTTCCATTCATCGAATAAAATAAACTGGGGTATATGGATGGCCCTTTCAGAGCCAGGCTCGCTAGATAAAACAATGACCTGTTGCCATGTTAGATGCTCCTCATGAATTTGGTTGTTCGAAAAGCTTACTTGATGTTGGTGATAGGCGCCCAGGAACTCTTGTCTTTTAGCAGAGACAGGAAGGGCTCGTCTCTGCTTCAGCAGGTCGAAATACTTTGTCGAGTGTGACTCTCCAGGACGGAACGGATGGCCTTTGCCATCCTCAATCGCGATAGCCAGGGCAGCTGTGGTTTTGTTTCTCTGTAGGTTATCCATCATTAAACAGGGGCTCTGATGGAACCTAAGGTATGATATACTAGATGAATGGGAGCGATGTGGCTGTGTGCTGGTATGTGTTGTAGTGTATGTTATTCAGTGATAATGGTGTTGATGTTGGTTTGAATTTGCGGTCAAAATTATAGCTTAGGGGCTTTCATGACTTTCTGATAGTCGTTGAAGGTACAGATTCCGTTGACTGGTAACTGCTGGGCAGCGTCAGGGAACCAGGGCTGCCAGTGCCATGAATCCATGGCCTGAGTGCCAATATACAGTAAGAGGGAGTCTATCTACCTACCTATCCGTCTTTCCTCTTTATTTACTATTCCATTCATCATAAACACATTCCGTCTTCATTTCATTACATTATTACCAACTGTTACGGCATTACTATCACTATCATTATCACCATCTTGTCATTCAGTGAGTATATCATATTTCTCCCACTCCCTTTTCAAGTTGCTGACGAGGCTCCTAGACATGACTATCCACAAGCCTCTGAGGGAGATTCGCCAGCAGTCTATTGGCAATGGAGTGGCTACCAACATTAGTTCCCTCAACTATGAGACCCCAAAAACGGAGGTTCACAAATTGCTGCAAGATCACGACTTCAGCGTCGAGATTTATTGGCCGAATTTTGAGCCGGGCTTGGGCGACTCAGACCTGGGAACAGCCATTATGGGCTGGTGCTGAGTCCAATTTCAACGAAAAGAGGATGCACAACGTGCAAAAGAGGTGCTCAATGGAACCATCCTGTATGGGAGACGCATCAAGACTGGATCCATCACCCACCAAGGAAGTGCTTCTCTAGTGCAACACTTCAAAGGTTCCAGGTCGTAATATATTCAAGCAGCTTGGCCCCAAATCACAAAAGAATTCTCGAGGCAACGGTCCCTCTAAGAGTCTTCCATCCCGCCCTGCTACTCGAGCCACCTCCAAATCATTTTTACCGGTTTCGGCCGCTCCAACATCTTTTACCATCGAGACCTCCAGCCCAACAGTGAGCTTTTTGACAGTTCATTATCCAGATGACTGGATCTGGGATCCTGCTAAGCCGGGCAAGTATCGCGCCGCATTTGAGGCTCGAACAAAGCATATCAAGTCAGACTATGCGAGCCGAGTTCTGGTCATCGGTCCAGACCTCACTCAGCGACTAGATGAAATGTTGACTCCGCTCTCGCAACCAGTCCCGAGCCCTCATCCGTGTAACAAAGATGCTTGGTTACAGACCTCCATCCAAGTGTTTAAAAGAGGCGGAGGTAAAACCGACATCAAGAAAATCCTAACGACTGATTTGCCAAAGTTTCAGGCTCAAGGCTACTCCTAGTATTTCCACCCGGGTAGACCTACTACCAAGCCTCGAGATTCCGATATTCGGGGCATTCCCAAAATCGATGACGTTTTTGACACTGACAACCCAGTCAAAAGCTCCACAAACATCTTCATGACTGGCATGATAGCATCCAGTCTGGCTGTCAAAGTGATGCCTGGAGAAGAGCTCGTTAACGGAACTCTGCCCTCTAAGGATCTCGTTGAGCTTACCATGCCCATGACAGAAGAGGAGAAGCAGCAAGTCCAGCAAGAAAAAGGACCCAAGTACTACTGGCAGCGTGGCCGTCTTACTGGTGCCAACGGCGCAGCAGAGGCCGGAATCTCCGACCCTTCCTGTGCTTTTTTTCCTCCCTCAGAGATGGATCCCAGCAACCGTTCTGCTACTTGCAGTAGCCACTTGCAGCAGTACCCACGCCCTACAGCCGTTGGTGTTGGTTGGGGCGGCTTCGACAGGTTCAGAGAGTGGCAGCTCCATGGACGTCAAGTCAAACGTGATGTCGTTGAGTACGAGCCATTCAGCAAGGAGCCAAAATCTACACTGGACTTTGTCACCAAAACGGGTGAATTGACGATGACTATACCTATGGATATCGAGGACTTTAAGCCTGAACCCAGCTTGTTGAAGACTTCGACACTCTAGGAAAAGCTGAATGACGACAAAGTAAAAAAACAGATTCGAAAGGACAAGACACGCAAGGATCGCTACACTGGTGTGCGTGACTGGTAAGCTTCCACACCTTTCAGTATCAAGGTCCTGTCATTACTGCCTCTAGGGGCATCCTTTTATAATTTTTCTTTCTTTTCTTTTACAAATACTGTGATATCTGTTTCTCTAGCCATAAGACAACATATACAGTTAATTGACAGGCAGAACAGGATCAGGCCTGACAGAGATATCGCGACAGACCTGTATCATCTTTATACATAATAATACATATTCAAAAGCGCTATTTGGACGCAGATCTCTATAAATACCTGGTTCCTGATTTGGAGTGAATGAGGTGCTGGGCTGTCTACATGTCTTTGTTATACAGCCCAGCATAAGGTTACCAGATCCTGAGACTTATTTATTCTCATTTTCATTCATAGCCACTATATGTGATACCTGAATCTTATAAAATTATACATCAGAGGATAATTCAAGAGAGGGTCCCAAGCCTCGAGCCAAACACAGTGAGCTTCGAAAAAGGGGGAGCCCCTTGAATCACACCGCATGGCTCCCCCTGTGGGTGTTTTGTCAGCGATTCACATCTAAAGAGGTCGTAGAATCTATATTGAATACTCATCAAGTAAACTACAGGTTCCTTAATGTGAGTCATAAACTAACTTCTCCTGACTCTATCACAAACAAAATGTAAGAGGATGCCGTGAGTTTTGTGACCGTTACGCTACATAAGGTAATAAAACTATATCTAGGCACAGCTTTAGCAATTTTTTATGTCAGAACAATCCAGTAAGCCACAGGAGACAAAGGAACGTCAGTAATTCACTTCTATTTGTTCGTTCTTTGTGGTGTTCTTGAGTTGTCTTTGTTTCGCGGTTGGTTCCAAGTGGCCATGTTCACGTTTTGAGTTTTCTCAACACTCAAGGTTAAATCTAATAAATAGGAGTATCCAGAAAAGTCGTAAACTCTTTAAGGCTAGATTTCGATAAACTTTCTCGAAATGGTTTCTAAAGGGCATAGACTTTTAACAATGGACCATATAATCTATAAGTTCTCTTTCCTTTTGTCGAAGATCTTCTTTGACCCAATGTCTTTAATGTCCCGACTTACACAGTCTCCGCCAATTCTCAGTTTGGGTGCCCATAACATACAATCAAAGTCTATGGAGGATAATCAAGAACCACTATTAACCGCCGACATGGCAGTTGGCGCTGTTACTGTTGAGGCTCCCTTCGATGAGCCCAAGAAAGGCAGGGTGTTAATCCTCAATGGGTTTCCAGGCACGGGAAAAACAAGTATTGTGAAGAACCTCAAAGAACGACTCCCCGGCCAGAAGATCCAGATAGTTGACAGTCCCATTATGGCTGGACCATTTTGCGCTCACGCGTATCAGCGAGAGTATCGATCAGCCTACCTTCATGAGATCCGAAGTTTGGTAGACCAGGGCTACACTATCCTGGTGACGGCTTCTCTGGCGAACAACATATTGAGCCAACAAGTTATCGAAGACAGTATCGGACTTGTCTGCGGGAAAGACATCTCCTTGTTCTGGATTAACATCCGCCGCCAAGAGGTCATACAAGATCAACAAATATCGAACTCAACCCGGTTAGCGAACGGCGAGTTGAAGACAGAAAAGTCTGATGTCTTGCCTGCTACCGCCGAGCAAGGTCAACTTGTTCTTCCCTCAAGCCTGGGGCATAAGCTGGATGGGATCAGCTTGATCACTCGAGTGATGAATATGGGGAATGACCTTGAGGAGACAGTCAAGAAGGTATCGGAGGTCATGGCCCGAGAGGAATGAGACAACATTGGCTTTGGTTTTTCTTTTGTTCCACTTCATTGGAGGCTTGGAGTCTGGGCATTTCATGATACCGGTTCTGTTCTTTGGCATACCGTTGACACCACATACAAGCACATTTGCTGGATTTCGGAGCGCACATGAGAGAGTACAAATGAACAATAGTGCAAACTGGAAATGCAGAATAATATTAAAATCATATTGAGTATGCAGTTGCATCCGTACACAATTATTGAATCAAAGTGTCACGCGCCTGAATCAGTTGGTTGCAAATGTGCAACACCATACCCTGGATCGTGATACCATCAAACGAGCATTCCTACGCCAATGCAAGTAAGACAAAACAAGGGAATTAATAATGTCATCATCGGAAACAACGGAGCTCAGCTGGGCCCAATAGAGCGGTCTACCCATGATTATAAGACATGCTATGTCGTCGGTGAGCATTGTACTATGAATGCTAGGCACAGGGAAGCTGCATAAGAGATTACTTGGCCCAGTTCGGTTGTACAAGCATAATTCTAGGCATAGCTCTATTTTCAGAATTAGAAACACTCGAGTCTTTCTTGACTCGATAACTCAATCAACGGAGAAATTTTTTGGAATGTGATGGTATGGATGTCTGACAAGTGACAGAGGCCAAGACAACATTATTCATGAACGGCGAAATAGTAAGCCGTAGCAGTTGAAAAATCTGAAATGTCGAATTTTTAGCATTACCGAGAGGAGGATCGACAAAGTAGTACGCTTATAGCGAAACGAGACCGACGTCCAAGCGAGCCTGTCCCTCGGGGTTCACGGAGAGACTATTGACTATCTCGGCGTCTGTATAGTTTGACAGGCCGGGAGCACAGCAAAGCACAGAATGCACGTGGGTAAGTGCGCAACGGAAAGAAATATCATCATTAGCAGCAGCAGAGGAAAAAAGCAAAAGGAATAGCAAGACCTAGCTAATAAGGACATGGGCCTTTTATTAGACGCGGATCAGGAGAACGGGATAAGAAGCATGGACCGGGGGAGAAGAGAATTAGGTAAGGACCTCGCCTAACAATTAATTGCCTTGGCTTACTTTTGCTTTGCTTTGGGTTGATGAGAGGCTTTTGGACTATACGAGATGAGCGATGACATGTCTCAATTGACAAGTCGAGTGCAGTATCTGATTCTTGGCTTGAGTTTTGAGGCGCATGGTGAAACGGGGATATCGTAAGCCGGAGGAGAGGCAACAAGAGATGGACATAATTATGGTGAGCGAATAGACGTAGAGATGCTAACAAATTCGAGATAACAAAGCCATTGTTTAGGTCAAGCCTTCAATGCCATTGGTGCTGTGCCTAGATGGACGCCATCTAGGACTTGAAACGCGCGGCGGCTGTATAGCGTCATGAGCATAGGACACAACTCCAGGGAGAGTGGATAAAAGCCCGGTAGTTTGGTAGAATTGGTGTTATTTACCTCCACAGGCGACATTGGCTCATGATTAGTGCTTGATGAACCTGAACTTGCTCGAGGCTGGTAAGAAATGGAGATATCCATCACGACAATTCCTTTGGCCGGTTGATGACAAGACAAACAGTACGCCGTAGATAGACACCTAATGCAACATATGTATGCACTCCATAGTATGTATAATTCAGCTATTATTATTCAGTTTCCTCAGCTGGGTTTCTGCAGCAGGGATCTAGTACGAGGCATAAATGCCCAGGATGTTGCTTTGTTTAGACCTTCAACGTTTCTTGCCACGAACTGGTGGCGGGATTCATATAGAACGGTTATCTATTATACGCGGCTTCAAGTAACGGTAAGGTTATTTGCCTCAAAAACCAAGGGCCACTGACATTGTTGAAGAAAAGCCTCGTGGATATTGATATACTGTTGATCGCTCGGGGGTTCCATGGACGGGAAGTCAAATCAATGTTGCTACCCCAGCACCAAAGTGCCCGGATGATAATTATACGTATTATATATTTGAAACACATCTGCAGCATTCAGTGGCTTTGCGGCAATATATATAGCCTGTTGAGAATGAGATGTTAAAGTTTGAAAGCAGATTAAACGGCTCGAATTGAGCTTTGGTGTTTTCTCCCGCAATGCCGATCCTGTCGTCTACACACAGACACAGACAGACGAATCTAAAGTGGTGGAGACGTTGCAGCGATGGATTCTAGAGTGCATGCATCATCAGGAAACCCGTACAGAAGCGAGGAGCAGGGGATGATGCAAATGCAAACGCCTATCGGTAGAGGAACTGCGGTACTGTAACTTGGGCGTGACCACAGCTGAAAACATCACCACCTCACAGGTTCACCTCCAAGTTATTGTTAACGGCTTCGACTATTGACAATTGACCTCAACTAACCTGAAGAGCTTGCCAGAGACCGCATTAGCTTTCCTGTTTCGTTTCTCCGCCCAGGGACCCCTGTCGATCGTTTCCGCGGCTGGTCACATCGCCCGTTGAGCCTATCATCGTTTTGGACAGAGAAGGTCAAGCTTCGGACCAAACTTCAGACATTGGATCATCATAGAATGTTTGGAGAGAAACAATGCCAGCTTGATTGAGCACAGTAAGCAATTAGCTACAGTCTAATGTACTTGTACTAGGCAAGGTATTAGAGTAATAGGCCTGTGTCTTGTAATACAAGACATTCCGGAGTTGTCATTTCTTGTTCATTTCCGTAATTAGTGCAATTGGGTCTCAATTCAAGTTGTCAATGTACTTCAAACGCGCGCCGTCTTCGACCTCCTTCATCTGGTTTGGCTTTGGTTGATTGATAGATAGATCACTTGACCGTTAGGTTCGAGAAGGCGTTTTGCTTTTTTGTCCCTTCATGTTGCATGACACAGACAGACAGACAGACAGACAGACACACAGGGAAAAAAAAAAGATACAGTCGTATTGTTCATTACCATCAGAAGATTCTGAAGGTCAACATCAACCACAGATAATTTCCCACGTTGGGGACCAGAGCTCACTTTTCTTGATTGCGATTGGCTGTGTTATCTCTCAAGCCGGGGTTGATAGAGTGGGGGTGACGATCCCTGGTGTTAAGGTCACGCTATGGAAGAATCAGAGACTCAGATCGACTCGACGAAACGGCAGGAATGGGTTAATTATCCTAGGGTGATGAAGATGTTTAACATGTAGGAATGGAGTTTCTTCAGAAACAATGGCATTTGACTGCTTCTGTTATAGTCACTGGAGAAACACATACGCAAAAGACTGTAGCCCGGGCAATCAGCACTTGCTGTCGGGGATATGGAACCAACAAGTGACAGATGTATGAAGAAATGTCATATCAATTCTTCGGTGACATTGCCAAAATGACAGAACGGCACTGGCCCCCGGGACAATGGAACTCCAACGTCAGTTCAACAACAAACGGCGCAATGCTATTATTTTGTGTGTATTGGAGACCGGTACCCAAGTGCTCCGGCTCTAGCCAGGTCAAGTATCCGTTACTTGACATGGCAATGCTTGTCTCTCGTGGTTTGAGTTTCCCCGGCCCTCAATCAACTCTAGGTCAGAAAAGGAGTTCCCCTTCGAACTCTAGATCTCGCCACTTGAACGTTGGCGTTGGAGGCTAAGAAGCCGCCAACAAAGACGTTGGTTATGACATGTCATGGAACTTCTTCTCCCTGATGACGAGAACAAAGCAAAGAATCTGCATGACTTGGTAACTCTAACCAAATGAATATCACAACGTCCGAACTATATGAGGTCCATCCACGGGTCATAAGGTCGCGTCGAGCGCTGAGCGCCATAACAAAAATACCGCCGTCTTGTCCGCCATGTACCCGGAACCTAGGGACCCATGACCCCTGCAGAAGGCGTGCAGAGTGCCCCTGACGGCCCCAGCATCCCGGCCCCTCAATGGGTGGAGGGATTGGACCTCTGTAGCTCCTCATCTAGCCCCTAATGTAGGTACGGTACGTAAGGTACCGGTACATGCATCGTCTGTTCTGTTTGAGAGACGGACGGCATCCCCTTGCCTTGACTTTGCAGTGCAGGTGCTTCAGTAGACTACAGTAGTGTAAGAAGTTTATTGACTGTAAGGAGGGATTTAGAGCATAGGGGTTTCATTTTCGTTGAGTTATTTGTCTGTGAGACTGTGACAGAGTCACCACCAGCATATTCACTTACATACAATCACTCACTTACACGCGAAAAGATTGGCTACACATAATCACATTATCTGTTCTGCATGACTGCGCCGACAAATACGACTCAATTGTTTTCAGTTCCTACCCTCCTTGTTTACTGATAAATGCCCGGTTCACCAAACTAGGAGAAACCAGTTACGGTACTTATCCCAACCTAGAAAGTGACTGGCAGGGGATCAAAGCCCCCTTGTGCGCCATCTGTATCACAATTTCGCCCGCTGAAGCCCTGTTCGTTGAGTGCTTCTGGTTCATTTCTGCCATTGTTGTTCCTCCACTTTCACTCCATTCAACTGACGGGAGCTCCCATTCTAGTATCCATTCTATCCTTTCTATCCATTCTCTCAACTGAAAACGGTACGTATAGGTACTTCCTTGACCTCATTCCTTCAGAAGCTGTCTCGCTTCTCTTGGCTCTCTAGGTAGCTAGCTCTAGAGAGAGAGAGGTAGGCCTACCTTAGTTCTCCACTCACCCCCCCGACTTACACCCATTCATGGCTTCTCTCGCCTCTTCTCCCTTTACTTTTCCTCCATCTCCCCCCTCGTTTCTCGAGTTTCAATCTTCTCTCTCTTTTCTTCCTTGCTTTTCTATTCAAAGCCCGGTTGACTCGAGCATTGAATGAAGCCTTGAGTGCGGTGCGGAGCCTCAAGTAAATCGGGCACTCCAAGACAAGTCCCGGGACTGACCAAACCTGCTAGTCAGTATAACTCAGGAATAAAGACAGCATAATTGAGAGCATAACGACTATTCTCAAAAGTCAATCCGACGACAACTATTATTGATACCCGAATTTACGAAGGAAACGAGAGGCCTCTTCAGGCTCAACAATATCTATCAACAATGCCTCCCTCCTTGAACACCCATCCCTCCTTTACCCGTCCTCGGACTAGCGACCGCGATGGCAGGCCCAGCACCCGCGACCAGGGCGCTGATCAGAACCTCCTGATCCCCAGCCGAACTTCTTCGCTTCACTCGCGCATCACCCAGCCCATCCCTTCAACCCTCAACATGAAGCCTCAGCAGCGAACTCCCAAGACTTTGACACATGCCTACATGGTTTGTGGTGTTGGTCGTGAGCCTTCTCAATGGGTCAAGGCTCCTGCGCCGGCCCAGGGCAAGATTGGCCACATGAAGGGGGCTGTTGGGCAATTCTGGCTCCCTGAGATTCTGGGCAGCAGCCCACGTCTCGAGCAGGACAATGAGATTGCGCGGGCTCTTCACTCTGCTATGAGGGTGCGTACACCCAACCCATTGACGATTTAAAATTCATTTAGCTGACCAGTGGCAACTATTTATAGGCATGCTTCCCTCACGATGTCGAGATTTGCACAGGCCGAAGTCAGCCTCACTGTGTTCACCATGCTTTCGTTCTCCAGCAAGATTCTTCTCACACTCTTTACGGTATTTGCCTGCGCGTTTGGTCGCGAGCCGACGAGAAGAGGGCCGAGACAATTCGCGACCTTCGCAAGAGAACCGAGAGCGACTACTACGACAACCCCGATGAGACCTACTGGATCCCTTACTGTTTGTCGTTCCTTTCACGATACCCTCTGTACAATCTTCTTGGAGATTACCTCAGAGGTATGTGGATTCACTGGAATAAGGCTACCAACCTGTTCCACGCTGAGGAAGTTTCCCGAATCCTGAGCTTCCCTGCTCCTCGCCTCAACGATCTTGTTCGCATCGACATGAAGGACTACGCTCTTTGCTACCAGTTCCCATCTTCGCCTACCGGATTCCAGAACTTTGCTATGTGGCCTCTTTTCAACTGCCTGTCGATTCCCAACATTGTCGGTGTTATTGAAGCCGCTATCTCTCCTACACGCCGGATCATCTTCGTCAGCCACTACCCTGCTATGCTCACCATGGCTGCTGAGACCGTGCGATACTGCGTTCGAGTTTACGAGTGGAGTGGACTTTACGTTCCAGTCGTGCACGCTCGTCACGCTAAGGAACTGGTTCAAGAGCCCGGCCCCTACATTTTGGGTATCACCGTTGAGTGTCGCTCGCTCTTCACTGCTCCTACCGATGCTCTTGTTGTTGACCTTGATCGCAACTTTGTTCTTACCTCCAGCCCTCCTACTGCTCTTACCCCCGGCCAGCGCAACAAGTTTGTTACACGACTTACACAAGCTCTCAATGGTGATGTCACTCCTTCTGGAGTTCCTCAGCATCTTCGATCCGCTTATGGTGGCGGCAAGCTCGTTCCTGCGGGCCAGATCATCGTTATGCGCGGTGAGGTCGAGTCTATCCAGGATCCCGAGTGGTGGAACCAGGATGCCGTCATGGCTGTGATGGACCACGTCTGTGAGAAGCTTGGACGCAACACCGGTATTAAGGCCGTCTTTGGTGGATCTGTGAAGAAGCCTCTCATGACCAAGGTTTCTATGCGCCATCTTAATGAGATCGTTCGTGAGAGGAACCAGTACTCTCGCGATGCTCTTGAGGCTTGGCAAGATTTCATCAACCTCAAGGGCCGCATGGACACTGAGCTCAACAAGGTTACTAAGCGTAACAACTACCTTGTTGAGGAGCTTGAGAGCTGGAAGCAGCAGTTCCTCAAGTTCCAGGCCTTCGCTGAGACCCTCACCAAGGAGACCCAGGATCTCAAGGTCAAGATCGACACACACAAGAGGGAGAACCGTCGCCTTGCTGGTCTCATTGATCAACAGAAGGATGACAACGCTCGCCTCTCTGTGCGCCTCACTGGAACCGAGAAGCAGCGTGATGACGCTCTCGAGGCTCTTGTCCTCCAGCAGGAGATTGCTGAGGAGCTTGAGCGTGAGCGCAAGAGGAACAAGAAGGAGCTTTCTCAGCTTCAGCACACCAACATGACCATCATGCGACAGCGTGACGAGGCTCGCAGAGTTGTCCTTCATCTCCGTAGTCTCATCGGTGGTCAGAGCCACCACATGGAGCATCTCATCCAGTCTCTCACCAAGCCTGATGACCTTGCCCATGAGATCGAGGAGGGTTATGATGAAGCCGAGGAGGATGCGCAACAGGCTGGTGAACCTGGCCGCCTTACCCCCAGCCCCAACCCCCGAAACAAGCGATACTCTTCGTCCAGCTTCACCGACGTTGCCGATCGCCACCTTAAGGATAAGACTGACGCCATTGCTCACATTGTCCGAAACATTGCTGAGCAATGTCAAGCTGCTGTTGAGGGTCTCCAGCTGGCACATGATGCCGAACTAGGGAGTTCTAGTAGAAGGAATTCTAGCCTCTCTACCACCCAGAGCGATGACGGCCACTCCGCCGCCACGTCCGAAACAGGAGACGACTCCCTCCTGGCGCCGCGGTCCGGGAGGGCGTCCAGTATCCCTCCCACCCCGGATCTCATTCCCAACAGGAGCAGCACAGCAATGTCCTTTGCCTCTACGGCTACGACTCCGGAGCGAGCGTCCCAACAGTATAGCCTTAGAGACGAGATCCCCACCAAGATTGTCGAGGATGACGAAGAGGACTTCGAGGAAAATCGAAGCGACAACGGAGGGGTCACACATGAGACAAGCGTCGTTTCTAAGCATCAGCTCCAGCACCAACAGTCCCTGATGCACAGGCCATCAGGCGCCAGGATCAGCGCTCTTGGTGGCACCCGCTGAGTGTTTTGGATAAACAGCTTAACTAACGTCTGAGCATGAGCCTTGCTTTTTTGTCAACTTCTCACTTCTTGCTTATTTCGATTTAATTGTCTTGTATTTGGCGGCTGGCTTGGATCAAAACCTGCGGGTTCGGCGTTTGATGTCCCTTATATCTTTTTTGTCATTACCATCTTTCTGCCTCAGCCGATGAGCAACTTAGCTCATATACCTATGTTAAGCCTGACGGCCATCTTCTCATTATGTTAGAGTATTCTTCTACGCAGCGGTGTTTGTATAGTCTTCCTCCTTCACCTGGTTGAAGGGGGGTACAAGAATGAAACACATTTGAATGTTATCCTAGCCTCTAATCATGTATGAAAAGTACTCAATTTGCTGTGATATACATCATTGTAATGGCATGTCCTATAGACTTTGTAAGTTACTATAGCCTTTAGACGGACAGATATTGAAAGAGACCTGGCATGAGCTACTGATAAGATATGCGAAAAAGACCCATAAAAAAGTTCCGTTAGCGATGTCTGCCCATTGAAAGTGCTAGCGCATTCTTCTCTTTCTTCAACTCCTTCACCCAGACTTCTCAACTGTCGCAATCTATAATGGCTGACCCTTTGTTAACATCTCTTTGCGGAATATGCCACATATCGACTCCGAAATACAAATGCCCAAGATGCGGTGCTCGAACCTGTTCCCTCGCGTGTATCAAGAAACACAAAGCCTGGTCTGAATGTTCCGGCGAACGCGACGCAACAGCCTACATGGCTCCATCGAAACTTCGTACTCCCGCCGGTGTCGATCATGATTACAATTTCCTCCATGGAATTGAGCGCTCTGTCGAACGCGCCGAGAAGCTTCTCGTCGAAGAGCGTGGTATAGTGCAAGAGGAGGAATTGCGACCCATGACGGTCCAAGAAGTTAAATGGAAGCCTGGGAAAGATGGGCGCAAGCGCAAGGTTCTCGTCACAAGAGTCTTGCGCGAAGCTAAAGGCAGAACTTTTGAAAGGTTTTTGGCCACGCGATTGAGGAAGCTGAACATCACTATCGTGTGTGCGCCGCTGGGTATGGCGAGGCAGAAGGAGAACCATACTACACTCAATCGGCGAACCAACAGGATCAATTGGCAGGTTGAGTGGATGGTTTTGGAGAATCTTCCCGATGCAGGGACAAAGAAGGTCCGGATGTTATCGAAGGTTATGGATGATGTGCCACTATATGAAGCATACCATACTTCACTAGAAGAACAACAGAAGGCGAAAGGGCAACAGGCCAAGAAGACCCCACGAGCAGGTACGGACGGACAAGTGCAGGACTTGGTGAACTATACATGGTCTTCTGGATCATTTGCGCTCCAAGATCCCTTTACAGGTACTTGGACGAATTATAACGACACAGAGCCAGGCTTGTGGCCATCTGAGAAGAGAGAAGCCCAGAAGAAGCAGTTCCAATTCTTCCTCGCAAATTTCCGGACCCCTTCGGACAAGCCTTCTGTTGTCACCAGACTCGACCCCGAAGACTGCCTGCGAGAGGTACTGAGAAATACGCGCGTGCTGGAATTTCCCACAATATGGGTTCTTGACCAAGATCAGAGCCTTCCAGAGACCTTCACACTTGGACCCAAGGATAAGGTCCCTCAGGAAAGTAACAAGAGGAAAACCCCCCCTGGAAAGAAAGGTCCGGCCAAGCCAAACAAGAGAAGGAATAAGGGTCAGGATGTAGAAGAAGGTGAGGTCAGGAGTGACGGGGAGGGGAATGAGTCAGACGATGGCATCAACACTGAATTTAAGGGAGTGAGTCTTGAGGAAGGCGATGTGATTGCCGAACAGAGCCTTGGAGAAGAGGATGATGACGATGATGAGACGAGTAGCTCTGGAAGTGATAGCGAGTAAGACCGAGCAGGTATAAATTGGTCAAGCCGTAACTGTAATGATACCCGAAGATGAACAATAAATTCTATCAGAAGTTTCACATACTATTTTTCTATCATAATGTTCAATGGTTACTTTGTTGCTTTCTCTCATGACAGTGTCGTTGGTGTTGAACTCTCATTGGAGAGAGTGGCTGTGCTCCGCTGTCAGCCACACGATGGAACGACCTACAGTAAGGGACAGTGAATAGCTCCCCGACAACGTTGACATTTATATGCCCAACTCGACACACTCGCTTCAACCTTCACCTAAGCCCAACGAACTTAATATCTAGACATCAGCACCAAAAGTCTAGCACTATAAAAGACACGATACCCCCACATCATGGTTTGATTGGGCGCGGAACCCCTCGACGCCGACGCCGACGCCGACGCCGCTACAATGGACGACACACCTGCTCCCAAGCTCTCGGAGCTGCTACGGCATCCCGACGATCTAGACAAGATACCCGCGCTCAAGTTGGAATTCTCACGCAAAAAGGGCGCCGTAGATGGCCAGCTCCGAAGCGGCCTGCGCGAGCAGCTTGAGACGACACAATCGGGTATGACGGGGCTGAGCGACGGCCAGAAGACGGTCCAGATGATCAAAGAGGAAATGATCAAGATCGACAAGCTATGCTCGGAGTCACAGAATATGATCAAGGACTTTGCAAGCATCAACCTCGTGTCACAAGCACACCGCAACTTTGGCGCCGTTGAGACCATGCGCCGCAACCTCGAGACCTTCAACGAGCGCATATCGCGTGTCGAGTTGATGCTTCGGGAAGATGACGAGGACAGCGACAACATGCCCAATCTGCTGCCGTGCCACTACGAACTTACCCAATTGAGAAATATCCGCGACGATGCTATGGAACAAATACAACGCGCAGAGGACGAGAGTCTTGAGGCGACGCTGGTGGACTACTTTTCAAGGCTAGACGACACGATTGATTGGTTTGATGAGCATGTTGGCATTATTGCTCTGAATCTCATCAATCTCGTTGTCCAGGATAACAACGGGCTTGTTGTGAGATTCGCAGTGGTGATGGAGGCCGAGGAGTCAAGCGACCAGCGTGTACTAGCACTGCAGGAAGCTCTCAAAGATCACAAAGAAATGGCAACCCGCTTTCAGAGTATCACAGACGGCGCTAAGAAGGTTCGTGGCTATAAGGAGAAATTCATACAGGCTATTCGACTCAGCGCAGAGCAACAATTCGAAGGAGCAAAGGAAGAGTTCCTCGAAGATCCGAGCAAGTTGGACAAGATCATGAAGTGGTATTTCAACGATCTAAATGTCGTCAAGGTTGGAATGTCGCACCTTATGCCAAAGAAGTGGAACATTGTAAAGACATACGCTGGCGTATATCACCAGCTGATGCACGATTTCCTGGTTGGTATGGTAGATGGCAACGAGGCGTCGTCAGCACATACCTTGGAAATCGTGGGCTTCCCGGAGAAGTACTACAGAAAGATGGCAAAGATCGGTCTGAAGCAAGAAGAGCTTATACCTCATGTTATCGACAACCGCGAGGCAGAGCTTGTTCGCGACTTTCGTGAGCTCATCATTAAATTCCTTGATGAGTGGATTGACCGAATATTTGCACAAGAGAAGCGCGATCTCGCAGAGCGCAACGTCGAGGGCTCAAACTTGGATCAGGACGAGTATGGTTATTTCAGGACCAAGAACTTTGTTGCCCTATGGCGAATGCTGCGTGAACAAGTGGACACGGCTGCCAACTCCCAGCGCGCAGATGTTGTCGAGGGTGTAATCGACGCTATGTTTGCCCGTCTACGCACTCGTCAACAGTCGTGGCAGGCTATGCTTGAAGATGAGGCTATCCCCTATGAGGAGGGTAAGATCCCTGAACTCGAGGGCTTCCAGGCTCTTCAGGATTGGCTTGTGGCTACAGCAAACGACCAGATCGCCTGCATCGACGACAACGAGGACGAGAACCGTCTTGCATACCTCTCAAGCTTCCGTCGTCTTGTCGAGCAGCATGTCACACCCGCGTACCTTGAACGTATTGAGAGTGAAGTCAATACGCTGCGTGACGGTTACGTCGACTTCAGCACATGGTGTATCAACCGCTTCGCTCAACTTATATTCTCTGTTGATTTTGGTACCGTCATGCCTGACTTCTTTACGCCTAGATGGTACACAACTACTGCTATGAAGCAGATGGTGGTGACATTCGAGGAGTACGTCAACGACTATCGCCATGTACTGCACCATTCACTGGTTGATATTTTCGTTGAGATATTTGCTGAGGAGCTACTTGTTCGCTACTTATCTGCTGTGCGCAACAAGGGCGCAAAGTTCCGTCGCACCGACCCATTTCAGGACAAGCTGTTCAACGATATCTCCACAGCTTTCGAGTGCTTCAGCACACTCCCTTCACCTGACATTGGTGCCTCTATCAAGGAGACCTGGCGTGTCACAGAACATTTCTTACGTCTGCTGACAGCTGACCGCGATGCCATCGTGGACGCTTACGTGACGTTCAAGATGGCTTATTGGGACCTGAATGTGCAGTGGGTTGAGGCAGTATTGAAATCAAGAGATGACTTTGAGAGGTCTTGGATCGGCGCGGTCAAGAAGGAGGCTGCCAATATTGATAGTGGGCGTGGACCAGAGACTATTATGAGCAGGGTAAAGTAACTGAGGACGAGTCATGATTTGCGTTTAAATGGGAAAAGGTAGATGGCTATTGCAATTGTGTATGATGGGCATCGTTTCATGCCCTGTTAGCGACAATGATATTTACGCTTGTTTGAATAACTCATTATTGTAACTTGTTGGTGTCTGCTCTATCTGTATCATTATATCGGCGACACAAAGCTGCATCTCTACAGCTGCAATCTCAAAGTATGCAACATGAAAGACGAAATCAATACAGGCTTAAGCAAACAAGCAGTCTTCATGATACTACAATGTGTGGACAGATGATAGATGATAGGAGAACAAGCCCACGTCCAATGGGACCAGACGCAAAAGGAAAATCTCGCTGCCAAGAAAATATTCAACAAAGGAATCATGAGGATGCAGACAAAAACAATAGTAAGGAAACAAATATGCAGTATGCATTAAGCCTTTCTTTCAGAAGATAATATCCGAGGCAACTCTGTTGTTGTTTTTATTATGAGCGACTAGCCAGAAAGTTCGCCGCCTGTACACGTTAGAAGGTTTCCTTTATGTATATCGAGTTCAAATAACCTTGTCAAGATCGTAATCATATTTCTCGAGAGCATCGAGAGCTTCAGGTCGCTTATAGCCCATGCTTGTAAGGCTCTTCAGGATTGGGTCATCATGCTCGGACTCAGTTGACAAAGTGCGGTTCAGAGCCTGCTGACCAGGATGGGACTCAGCGCCCGCTGGTTTCTCGGCGGAAGCAGGCTGGGCAGCAGTTGCGCTAGGAGAGTCGAGACCAGAGAAGATAGCATCCCAGTCATGGGCCTCGGGAGCCTTCTGCTGGTTGGTTCCGGCAGCAGGCTGAGCAGCGCCAGTTGAGCTGTGGGAGATGAAGTCGAAGCTCTCGTTGCCGAACGCAGTGGACTCAGTCTTGGTCTGGCTTCCGGGTGGACTGCTATCAAAAACGGGGTTGAAGTCGTCCAGTCCGGAGCGAGAGATGTTGGCAAAGTCCTCATCAGCAGAGCCTTCTTTAGCATCCTCTAGGCCTTCAAAGTCACTATCCAAGTCGTCGAATCCACCCTTGGTCTGAGGGGGGTTAGAAGGGGCAGGCTGTTGCGAAGCAGGGGCAGTTCCGGTTGCTGCCGCGCCAAAGATATCATCGACCGATGATTTCTGAGCAGTGGCTTCAGTCACGGTTGCGGGAGACGAAGGCTGCTCGGTACTGGCTTATGTTAGCTCTTGACATCAAAACTTTGAATATGATTGACCACTTACCTGGGGGCCTTGGGTTCTGAGGGAGGGGTGGCACCCTGGGCTGGCTGTGGTGAAGTGCTGGCAGCGACTACGTGAGTAGCTTCAGGTGACTCTCCTGCGTTTGCCTTCTCGCCGAAGGGCTTAGCGGGCGGTGATGCAGGTGTGAAGTTATCATCAAAGCCTCCGTTGTCGCTACTTGAGTCAGACTCCTCCTCATCTTCACGCTCAAGCTCTGAAATGGGAGGGAACTCCGAATCAAAGGCAGATGACTTGTTCGCTTCAGGGGAAGGCTTAGTATGGTTTTTAGCAGTGGTGAAGGCAGCAAATGCGTTCTCGAAGTCGGCCTTGGCCTTAGCCTCATCATTACCGCCAAATGGATCTGCAGACTCGGTTGCTTTTGGTGCTTCGTCCTTAACAGTATCACGAGTAGTATCGTCAGAGGCAGAGGCTACGTCCTTGACATCAGACTTGTCAAGCTCGTCGCCAGGGAAAGCACCAGAGACACCGGCAGGGCTGTCAGAAGCCTTCAGGTCACCAGGAACAGGGGTAGCTGAACCATGGAGAGGGTCATCAGCACGCGAAGCAGGGGGTGATACTTGGCGAGAGGATGAGAGCGACTCAGTATGGTCAGGGAAAGGCAAGAAGCTGGAACTGATCTGCCTTGACTCCGGGGGAGCAGGGGGTTCAGCAGCGAGGGTTGCTTGGCGGCTCATGATAGGAGAGCTCGCGGCAGGAGGGGTGCTGTATGAGCCAGCGCTAGCGGTCGAGGCACCAGTATGCTGGGGCTTGAACGAGGTCTGCGGAGGTGGTGGGGGAGTGGCCGAGGCGCTGGGTGGAAATGAGGGACCAAAGAGGTCGTCAAAAGACTTATCAGAGACATTCTTAGTGGGAGGAGGAGAAGCAAATGCACCCATAATATCAGTGCTTGCAGTGCGGCGGAAGAAGGGGTTGTTGGCGCTAGAGGTCGAGGCAGCTGGGCTTGCAATTTGAGCCGAAGCAGATGCTGGCGAGCCAGTGTTTGCCAACCGAAGATCCTCAATGCTCTTGGTGAGCTCCTCCGCCTCCCCCTTTAGCTTATCACGCTCGCCCTCTGTAGTGGACAGCTGTTTCTTGTTGATGGCTACCAGTCCCTTCTGTTGGCGAGCATCAGACTTGAGCTTTTCAATCTGAGGCTTGAGCTGCGCGATCTCTCCATTGACTACACGAATCCGTTCTCGGAGGTTGGTGTTTTCTTGTTGGTCCGCCTGAAGAGCTGCCAATACTTGCTGATGCTGCGTCTGAGTATCACGGTAAGTTCCTTCAAGCGCCATGCATTCAGACTGAAGTTTGGCAGTCTCCTTCCGAGCATTGCTGAGTTGCTCCTCAAGGGCACGAGTATCTTGCGCCTCCTTCTCATAAAGGGTGCGCAGTTGGGCCAGTCGCTGCTCGAAGTTCTGCTTCTGGGACGTGGCCTGGTTCAGTTCATTTTGAGTAGTATTCCTCTTGGCCTGCACATCTTGGGTTTGCTTGGACAGAGATGAGATCTGGTTAGAAAGGTTTGCAAGCTCTGTGGTTTCCCCTGAGATGTTCTTGCTAGCCTCATCGTTATCTGACAACAAGTCCTCAGATGCAGAAGGTGCCGGAAGCTTCTGGCCAGAACCAGCTGAACCACCAGTAGGCTGTTGCGTCAAGCCTCTACCAAATGAGGATGATGGTACAAATGGCTTAAAGCTTGAACCACCGGTTCCTGTAAGGGATGGCTTAATGGGAGAGGTAGGTGTGAGTGCGGAGCCACCGGCGAAAGGATCGTTGGCGTTGGAGCCCCCTGTTGACATTGGAGCCTGAGCAGGGGGAGGGGGGGCAGGGCTGGAAGTGCCTGATTCAAGGCCGAACAAGTCATCCAAAGCGGACTTAGGAGCGGGAGGAGGAGCTTGTACGACAGGTGGGGGAGGCGGATCAAAGGCAGATGTAGCAGTCTGTGGCCGCATCTGGGTGCGCATGCTGGGGGGAACCAAATTGGGTGGTAGAGTAGTTGGTAGAGGGACAGAACGGCCGCTTCTCTGCTGTCTAATCAAATACATAGCAACCGCAAACTCGTCTCGCGAAAGCTGACCCTGAGATTTTGTGTCGGCAAGATCCCAAATCTGGGCTAAGGAGTCTTCGGGAAGGTTAGACTGGCTAAAGAAAGTGACAGCCTCCTCTCCTGTGATATATCCCTTGTTCCCCTTGTCAAGGTCGGCGTAAATTTGATCGAATCGAGCCTTGTCGGCAGGTGTCACGGCCCAGTCGCTAGCACCACTCTGTTGAGGAGACATGGGAGGACGACCGAGAGGGCTGTTTGTGCGAACCTGGGCTGTTCCACTAACTTGCCGAGGAATGGCTGAGATGCCAGGACCAGTCGAAGATTGGCGTGAGGCAGGACCACGGCGCGAGGCAGCCTCGTAAAGACCAGCGGGGAGGACGCTAGGGAGAGATCGGAGAGCTCCTGTCTTCATGGAGGTAAGAAGGTGCATGGCGATAATGAACTCGGTCAGAACAAGAGCACCACGCTGCTCGGTATCGGCAAGCTGCCATATTCTTCCCAGTGCTTCATTGGGTAGGCCGGATTTCTCGAAGATGGACTTGGCCTGATCGCCGGGAAGCTGACCGCCCTGGAGAGGTTGACGTTCGAATAAACCAGTATATTGTGCGACCTTCTCAGGAGTCAGGGGTGGGATGCGGATCGGTCCGCCGGTGCTCTGGGCTTGAAGAGCGGCCGGGGGAGGCGGCGAGCTGACGGGAACAGGCGGAGGCGGAGGAATACCACCGGCACCTGTAACTTGAGGAACGATGCCATCGAAACGAGGAAGGGGAGCTTGTTGGAGGGCGATCTCGGGTGTGGGCTCGCGGCCGGCTTGTGCGTGTCCGATGAGTCGTAAAGCGATACCAAAGCCAGCTGGTGTTAGGAAACCTCGGTTCTCCTTATCGGCGATCTGCCAGATCTGATTCCAGTATCAGCATTGATTCCAAGTCAGTAGGAGGGTCATTTATATAATCAACGTACCTCGCCAAGAATACGGGAGTCTAAACCTGTCTTGTGGAAGAACCTGACAGCAATCTCACCGACAACGACACCAACACTGTCTGAATCGGCCTGTCGGAAGAGTTGTCCATAGGTGCGCTTCTCCTCAGGGGAGAGGTTCAGGTTTGGCGCTGTTTTGTCAGCTTTGTGTGATAAGAGAATATCGGATGTGGGCTTCAAGTACCTTCATCAGCCGCCATGATCGCGTATACGAGCTATGGAAGCTCAGTGATGGTAGAGACGGACGATGGATCGCGATAGCGCCAGGAGAGATATTAAGGTTCTCGAGTACACAATAGTAATGGATCGCAGTAATCGATTATACAGCCGATAAAGCGATCGATAGTGAAGCCAATATAACGGGCGTGGAGAATATGTAGTTGAGGAGACAAGATGGAGGTTGAATTGTGCTTCGCTTCAGTATGGAGATTGGATCATCAGCCTGGGCTGGACTGGACCATTATGGGGGGGTTGGTCGGTGCTGCCAAGTCGAGAGGAAGCAATGCAGCAAATGAGAGATGGTGACGGGCTGCCCAGTAACCAACCAGAAGCCGGCGGGACGTGACAGGGGATAAAGAACCTTGACAGAAGCAATTATCCGCTAGAGGCGCACTGGAAGTTTGAAACTCGTCCTCTCTCGCGCCAGAGTCTCACAGGCTACGTAAGGGTTTAAGCCACGAGGGCCACCGAAGCTCAAGCTGTCGATATTCAGCTCCATATCAAAGCTCCACCTTTATACGTCATGGCGCTTGAATGGATGATAATGAAGAAAACACCATGATGTGAATAACATGTTGATTGATTTGGCTCATGTTCTTTCTTTAGCATACTGTTTCCATTACTGTTGTCCATTTTAGAGATTTCACCCCAAATCATTAGGTTGCACAACATACCAGGAACATGAATTTGATTATATGCAGCTTCTACCATTGAAAAAAGGAGAACGATCTGTGGCATCTGGGAGAGGTTTGGCTAAAGCTATATAAATACTTAAAGAAAATGGAGACTAAAAATTTGAAGGTTGATAGTTAATTCCAGTTTCCAGACTCTATGACAGTAAGACTTTGTTTGTCGTGCTACCTACCATACTGCCGGATATGCATGCATATGCGAGGCTTCCCGTTACATGTGCATCCATGGATTTCGAGGCCTCAAAAGATGTCTCATTTGACTTGGAAAAGCCTACCTTAGTTTAGCCTAATCATAACCTCAACCATTTCCATTCACTGATAGTCAAAGGTCTTTGAGGTTTACGTTTATAGCCCATTTAGCTCCACTCGAGCACGAAGTGAAAGACTTTCAATATACACCATCATCAGTGTTTATGATGTGACCAGGTTATAGTGGCCCCAGTCATGACTAAACACTGGATATTTCAGGAAATAGTTAAAGTCTCAGAGTACCATGAAATAATATCATGAATGGGCGACCAAATACGTCTGATATCGTCTCTATCTTTGTAATCAGCCTCGGAACTGAAATTGGTG
This sequence comes from Fusarium acutatum, assembly GCA_012932015.1. Classification (NCBI taxonomy): domain Eukaryota; kingdom Fungi; phylum Ascomycota; class Sordariomycetes; order Hypocreales; family Nectriaceae; genus Fusarium; species Fusarium acutatum. The sequence goes on along the minus strand of JAADJF010000129.1, from coordinate 101,552 downwards.
CAACCCAATGCGAGGCTTATGTCAGATCTTCTGGAAGCATAGCCTACCTAGGTAAAACTGAGCAAGTAATAGGACTTATCGAATTGAATTGAAACATGATTCCATACCCATTGATCTGATTTGGAACCCGACTCCATCATCAGACTCCAAAAATGAACCCTGGAGCTCGGCATGGCCTCCACTATGAACCACCATCCCCGCTAACGGAGCTTGTAGTTACCTAGGCTCGGGGATCAAAAAATCATCCTCAATGCGGGTGGATTTGAAATCATCTCTTTTCTGCAGCTCGTCATTGATATCAACCAACCAATTCTTGAATTGAAGTCGGTTTGCTTACTCAACCCTCCATTGACCGTCTTAATAACACAATTATCGTTTCTCAAATCACGTCCATCCAATCCGCTTCCGTCAATCTCAAGTAACCCCGCCACAACCACTACCTACCACTTCTCATTCTCGTCCCTTCGCATCTGGTGTCCTGTCCTATCTTGGTCCCTTTTAAAAGACTTCATCGCCCTCCCAATCTCTTTCCCACTTTTTCCATACCAATTACAAAAGGTTAAGCCTCGAGGCAACCTCATGCAAGCTCTAGCCCACTCCCTACGCTCATCAACCTTGTCTTCGTCCTCGAGAACGACCCCGCTGCGAATAGCTTCAATTACCCGCCATCTCTCTACCTCTGCGCGCAATATGGCTCCCATCACCAAGGAGACCGACTACCTCGTCATCGGCGGCGGCAGCGGAGGTCTTGCCTCTGCGCGCATGGCCAGCAGCAAGTTTGGCGTCAAGGCTACTATTGTCGAAAACAAGCGACTCGGTGGAACTTGTGTGAACGTTGGGTGCGTACTGATTGATGAACCATGCAATATGAATTTACGTTAATGAAACCTAGCTGTGTGCCAAAGAAGGTCACTTACAACGCTGCCGCCCTCGCCGAAGCCATCCACGACGCAAAGGCCTATGGCTTCTCCGTTGAACAAACCGCTCCCTTCGACTGGTCCACCTTCAAGACCAAGCGTGATGCCTACATCAAGCGCCTGAACGGCATCTACGAGCGAAACCTCAACAACGATAAGGTAGACTACCTACACGGATGGGCGCGCCTCGTCTCCAAGAACCAGGCTGAGGTCACACTCGACGACAACTCCAAGGTCCTTGTCAACGCCAAGAAGATCCTCGTCGCTGTCGGCGGCAAGCCTACTATTCCCCCCGAGATCCCCGGCGCCGAATACGGAACCAACAGTGATGGCTTTTTCGATATCTCGACACAGCCCAAGAAGGTTGCTATTGTCGGCGCTGGTTACATCGCCGTCGAGTTTGCTGGCATGTTCAACGCCCTTGGCACGGAGACTCACCTCTTCATCCGCCACGACACATTCCTTCGAAACTTCGATCCCATGATTCAGGAGAGCGTCACTAAGGAGTATGAGAGACTCGGTGTTAAGCTGCACAAGCGCTCACAGGCCAGCAAGGTCGAGAAGGATTCCAACGGAAAGCTTACCATTACTTACAAGGATGATGAGGGCAACGAGAGTGTTGTCAGCGATGTCGACAACCTGATTTGGGCTATCGGTCGCACTCCTGAGACTAAGGGTATCGGTCTGGAGGAGGCTGGAGTTAAGCTTGGCGAGAAGGGACATATCCTTGTCGACGAGTACCAAAACACCGCAGTCGACAACATCTACGCTCTTGGTGACGTTACCGGAGAAGTTGAGCTGACCCCAGTTGCTATCGCAGCTGGTCGCCGTCTCGCACACCGTCTGTTCGGTGGTCCCGAGTTTGCTAACCTCAAACTCGACTACAGCAACGTCCCCTCAGTTGTCTTCTCCCACCCTGAAGTCGGCAGCATTGGTCTCACCGAGCCCCAAGCCATCGAGAAGTATGGCAAGGACAACATCAAGGTCTACAAGACAAGCTTCACAGCCATGTACTATGCCATGATGGAGCCTGAGCAGAAGGGACCAACAAACTACAAGCTGATTGTTGCTGGACCTGAGGAAAAGGTGATTGGTCTTCACATTATGGGATTGGGTAGTGGTGAGATGTTGCAGGGCTTTGGTGTTGCAGTCAAGATGGGTGCCACAAAGGCCGACTTTGATAGTTGTGTTGCTATTCATCCCACCAGCGCTGAAGAGCTTGTTACTTTGAAATAGACAAGATATAGAGGAAAGGATATTAGCGTTAATATAGGGTCACACAAATAAAAGGAGTTGTTGATTTATGGCTCGTTAGTTTCATTAGGCTTTACGTCGTGTTTCCTCCTGGCACCGCGATAACTTGGCGAAGTCTGAGGATCAATATAATTATGAAGCTCATTTACACTTCGAGGTATCGATCAAGAGTCTTCGTGGCACAAGCTTGGGCAATTGGGTGTATGTATTGGTGAGTATTGAGTCTGTGTATAACGTCAAGTACCGAATTCGAGTCTACAGCAGTTCAATAATGGAAACAAATATTGGTCCATCAATCTCTAGGCCAAAAAAAAAAAAAAAAAACGCTTGACAAGAGTTGTTACATGCATTGTTCCACCAAGTTTCTAGCGCCCTTGTGCTGTCATATGGCCATGTCACAGCGGGAACCCAAACCGTATCTGACTCAAGCGAGATCATGACGCCTCGAGATAGTATCAAGAACTCAATTGCCAAATTCCACGCCCTACGCGCCTTATGTCAAACTGAGTACGGGGAATTTACATAATAGTCAAGATCGGGATTTTTATGAATGTTGTCCTACGCGGCTGTCGGTGACCGGTAGCCACAGTAGTTCGGCAGCCGATACATGGAGGAGAGTTATCATATGTTTTCTCGATACAACAGTTCACTCACTTACACGCCACCGTCAAACGCAATGGCACTCTCAAACCGCGCCCACGGGGCCGAAGAGGCATGCAAGGGGATGGCTTTGTGGGAAGTCATCGCCAACCTTTACGATCAAGAGACCAATCCTGATGGTATCGTGAGTCTTGGTGTGGCTGAGAATACCCTCATGCACGATGTCCTACGAAAACACATCCATGATAACTTGGCCTTGACCAACCCGGCTTTTACTTATGGAGATGGTACTACGGGTACGAAAAGAGCCAAACAGGCTGTTTCTCGATTCTTGAACAAGCATCTGAAGCCTTTTCGCGATATTGAACCAGCGCATATTTCCATGACCAATGGATGTAGCGCTGCCATTGAGCATTTGTCGTGGGCGGTTGCGAACCCTGGTGATGGGATATTACTTGGCCAACCCTACTATGGCACTTTTATCCCGGATCTTACGTATCGTTTTGGAGCCAAGCTTCTTCCAGTTGCGTTTGGTGATGTCGATCCTCTCTGTGAAGAGGCAGTGACCAAGTACGAGGAAGTCATTCTCGATACTCAAGCCAAGGGGATCAAGGTTGCCGGTCTAGTTATCAGTCACCCACATAACCCCCTGGGACGTTGCTATCCTCGCAAAGCTCTCATTGCCTTCATGAAGCTGTGTCAGAAGTACAAGGTTCACTTTATCAGCGATGAGATCTACGCCCTGTCAGTCTGGCCGAACACTGTTGATCAACACCCTCCCCCTATTCCTTTCGAATCTGCTCTTGCCATCGACACTACGGGTATCATTGACCCTAAGAGGCTACACGTTCTATGGGGCATGTCCAAGGACTTTGGTGCCAATGGCATCCGAGTCGGAACCATTATATCCCAGGCCAACCAATCCCTCCACGCTGCTATAGTAGCTGTTGGTCTGTACAGCTCTGTATCTTCCATCTCCGACCACATCACGGCCAATGTTCTGGAGGACGACGCCTTTGTCGATTCATACTTGGCCGAGAACCAAAGGAAGCTATCAGCTCAATACGCTCGAGTCGTTTCTTGGGCAGTGAAGAACAACATTGACTACGCCCCTGGCGTGAACGCTGCTTTCTTCTTATGGGTTGATCTCGGCAAGGTTTACGAGGCACGGCACCAGAAGATTGAGACTGACGATATCACTGATCTTGTCATGGACAAATTGATTGAGAGGAGAGTCTTCCTGGCCTCGGGTAAAGCCTTTGGTTCCGAGAAACCAGGCTGGTTCAGAATTGTATTTTCCCATCCAGATGAGTACCTTGATCTGGGTCTTCAGCGAGTGGTGGAAGCATTGCAATAGCATTTCTGTCTTAACATGATCGGATTAAACAACAAACTGTGATCATCCTGAGAATAGAGATACTTTGTAATGAAACTGGCCAGCGGTTGGCTTTCATGTTCCCGTTGAGCCCAGGAAACAGAATTGATATCTCCCCCTATCGGGTTTTCGAACTTCTCTGCCACTTCTCAGCCTTCCACCTGGGCATCGAGAAACAATTGGCCCGTCCCCATTAGCCAATTTCCAGTAATTTTTCACCTTGTGTGCTTTGCCAGAGGACTCATCTCACTATACTGTAGCCAGCATCCACCAGTTCATTTGCACGTCAACATGACAGAGTAGCCTGCCCACAGACCGCGTTCGTTGGAATGAAGCAGCCCTACCACAACTCCAGTCTCGCTGATCGCCGCAGCTCCAATCATTGTGTCCCTTGGCACAGGGTTCGGACCTTTTTCATCCCCCGGCTGGCCAGTCCAAGCCCAGTGATAGACTCGGTAGTGAGTAGTGGCAGGATGACGCACGACTCTGACTGACTTTGCAACGATTATACCTTTAGCAACAGGAGGCCAGCGTGTAGCGAGACTGACAATAGAGGTCCATGGAAGCGCATCATCTGGATCCTCGCCCAGCAGCCGCGTAAATGTCATAGTCCCAGCCTGGTTCTTGTAATTGATAGCCTCGTCTAGCCTTACCAGAGCAACATCTGTGCCCGGGACCACATCTACAGTCAATCCAATTCTGTTTTGTAAGAAGAACTCCCTCATTCCTACAACTTCTACTGGGCGAACAATACGCGCTGCCGTGGTCATCATATGTTGGTCCTCTTGGTTCTTGATGAGAACGCCACTAGATACATTGACTGCAGAGTGTGGTGCATCCCTTCTCCCTTCCGGGTTCCCAGTACCTTTGGAACCACGAACCCTCGTTCCAGGGAATAGAGGTAGTTCGCTGACATGATCAGGCCACCAGCGATTGGCGAGCTGTCTTGAGCGCCAGTGACACCATCGCTCGAGACTAGTATCGTGCACCCCAGTATAAATAACTTCACAGCAAGCAAGTAGCCAGGAAGCTGGTTCGCCTTCGACTTCAAATTAATCTCCCAGCCCACGCTAATCACGATCTTTTGGTCCATGGTCAGCATGACCTCCATAACTTTCGGATAAGCTGGATGACTGGAAAACATCTCAGTTACATCTCGAACCATCGCTCGTAGCGAGGTCTCCGGGAAACGATCTTGGCGTTCATCGATGTTTACGCAAATCCGTAGGTCCGGGTTCCTAACAAACATATTTTTGTTTGATGCTTGAGGCTCGATGTGTTGGAATATAGAGGTCATTCCCCGGGTCCTTTCGTGATACCTACCCGAGATAGTTGTGAGGAGCAAGTCTTCTGTAGTCTTGGGCGCTATTGTAAATGGGCGTCCGTTGATTGTGAGAGGCCAAGGACGCGGCGGAAGGTTCTTGACGAAGAAACGGTACCAGTAAGGGGGGCACTTCATATGTATGACGCTTTGGAACATGGGGATTTCTTCCTCGCCGAAGAATGGCTTCAGATACTCGCCATCCGAGTCGAACCTCATTGGATATGTAACATGCTTGGGATTCATGTTGTTTTTGTTCATTATACTTGAATATGTGAGTATGGATTTGGTGTTTGTTTTCAATGGTTCAGATCATTCTTAGGATCAAAGAAGCAGCTTTTGATGGCTCCTGACTCTTAGTTCCTTCTGTGGGCGTTCTGCTTCTCGTTTCTCCCTTCCCTTTGCATTTTTATCCTGCCGGGACCTCTATCTGTTAGCTCTTGCCCTTCTCGGAGGATTCAACTTCTCACAAATCCCAGAAGCAGGAAAGGGTCTCTCCTTTTTGGTACAATTACGGCTAGGGCAGGGAATCAGGCTTGAACGCAACGATTACATGGTACAAAGAGTGGAAGCCAGATGCAAAGTTTCCGAGTTGCATCTTTCGAAACATTCCTGCCATCACAACGGTTGTTCAGGAGCTACCTAACATCGGCAGCATCGTCTTGGATACAAGATTCTTTCTTGGCACTCAACTCATGGACAAGTACATTTCCTTACCCTATATGGCGAGACAGTTTGGGGACGTCTATGAGAAAGCACAAGCTGCCTTGCTTTGGTCCAATGATTCAGGGTAGTCTACCGGGCGTGTAGTTGAATTGGTCCTCTTCAGACACAAACAAAGACCTCCTCCAGCCGGTTCAGGCCGAGGCTTTCCACTGATAGACAACTCAGACCGCAGACCCTCAGGCCGGTCTTGTCCTTGGGAGAAAAATGCAACAAGCCCAATGGAGACATATTGAGCACGTCCCCTACGGCAGAGCCTACGGTAGAGCAAAGAGAGGAGCCGGAAGACAAAAGTGAGGCAAAAGTGTATCCATCCAATTGCACTGGTGTTGGTTGGTGTTGGTCGTGCCATAGTCGCAGTTCAAATTTGTACTCCGGCGCCCAACCCGGCGGTCCGCTACGGATAGATCCCGTCCGGGGTCAGTTCACCAATCGGAAGACCTGATCTATGCCCGGGTCCCGATATTTTGGACAAGGGCCCCGAATATTTTTTTTTTAAGGTGCAGATGCCATCCAACGGCCCTTGAAACCCCAGCTCAGTGAGTGAAAAATTAGAGACGGTCCGACTTATGGGGACGGGGAAAGGTTGAGGGGATTCACTAATGCTGTTTAATGGACATCAAACAAGGATTGTTTGAAGCGGCTGGACCCTTGGAAACAGCCGGTGCTTTAGCGTGTCAGTGTGAGTGATACGGACGGCCGCCTTCGGATGGTAAGCTGAGGGTGTCGGTCAAGTTGAGGGGAGACGCCGGTGGACGCCGCTCAGCTGCAGAGACTTCAGTTCAGTTGTTATCAAACAGATAGCCAAATTAGTTGACCCATCACGCAACAGGAACAAAGGAATATGCTACTCATTCCCTTCTGGTCATGCCATGTCCACGTCAGCGAGCTCAGTGCATCTGATGGTGCCCTGTAGGTGGTGAAGCTACTGCAGGGTTGGCTTGAAAACAAATCGAAGGCTGCATCTCTTGTACCTGGCCCTGGTGTGCTTATTGTCTGTCTGTGTGTGCCTGAACCCTTACAATCCAATGCAATACCGATACCCGAACAGAATCTGACAGGGCAGTCTTAGGCGCAGTGCAGTGAATTGCTATCTCTAGGGGTATTATTCCCTGTCAGGGTGTCATAGAGATCCTGCAAGAGAGAGAAAGAAACGAATCTCACTGGATGTGAATCCCAGACATACATGCGATTTACATTCGATGACGGGATAATTGCGGCATATGTCTGGCACGATCGTGGATGTATGCAGCCGACTTCAGCCAGCCATTCATTCTCAGCTACCTACCAAAAGGTTCCATTGGCTTGGCTCACAATCAATACGTACCAGACTCATGGGACAGAATCCACTGTGAATAACAACAGACTATCACGAGCATCCCTTTGAGGAAAGGAAAGATTTGCAGTCAGGGGTATCAGTATACGTGCAAGAAGAACTAAGGTTAGTAGGTAGAGTTTGTTATTAAACTCGCTTTCGCGTAAACTGTCAAGCCCCAAAACTATTCCCGATCAAATTGTCCGCTGCACCTTAGATCGAAAGGCGAGCTGTTGGAAAGAATTTTCGTACCAGGGTTCAAAACATCGGGCGAATAGAAATGAACCACAACTGGCACGGGTTTAACACCACCACCACGAACGATCCATTAGTAACTATCAGCTGTGATGGATGGTCTCAGTTATATCCATGACTATCACACTAGGAGTAATCTCGGACCTCCTTAACGAAAGACTTGAGGAGGAAAAACAGAGATAGTCAGACATGGGATACCACAAGATCTCTCGGGGCATCGAATAGGCGAAACTCTAGATGCTCTCAGATCCTGCAAGCGTCCACTCCTCCTCTCCAAAGAGCCAAGCTTTTGACGATCGTTGATAACGTCTTAGCCTAGCGTGCTCTTAGGGCAGGGGAGAGAGAGGCCATAGCAGCTTGAGCTGGAGGGTCACAACGGAGGAACCGTACGCTTTAGGCTTGGGTTTTTCTGCTTGGACTTTGTTGGCCTTTTTGCCTCCCGCTACAGGGACGCCTCCGTTGATGGTGAGTGGTCCAGATGGTGATGGCCTCGCTTCACGAGCAGCCGTGCCCTTGAAGGTTTGGAGCTTACGAAAGCCATCCCCGCGATAACCGGCCCCGTAAAATTTCTGGGGTTTGCTAGTTGGCTAGTGTGGTGTGTTGGGGGAGGAGATTTGAACCAGTTGGAGCACTTGGTCCTGCAAAATGAGAGAGAAAAAAGTCTAAACTGGCATAATGAATGCGGATGTGACCCTCTAATGTCACCATTTGGAGGATCGGGACCTGAAGAGGCTTGGAACTTGAGGAGGGAAAAAAACGTCTGTTCGCGACCAGTGACCCTTTGTTTGCCATGCCTCTATACCCGATTCTGGGAGGGAGTTATCCTATGAAGGAATTGAGCACCCTGGATGTGAATGAATGAAGCCAAATTGAGGCCGTTGGTGTGGATAGACACTCGACACTCAGTGACTGACGATGGTGATAGTTGACGCCTTAATTCGCCTCTTGCAACACAACATGCAGCGATTCCCACTTAACGACACCATTAAAACTCGATGACTCTGTTTCTTCATGCCGTCTTCATCCGTCCAAGGACGCCGTGACAGCCCGAACTCCGCACTCGGTATCCTCCCTCCACCTCCAACGCGGGGGAACGAGATGGGGAAAGCTCTTGTCTCACAGCTAAAGTTAACGTTATCCACTGTGACAAGCACTAAACACTAACAAAGAACCACAATGTCCGAGTCTTGACGAGAATAACCGTGAGCAAGAGTTAGAGACTAATGTTTATTGTGACTCTGTCTCATCTCTCCATCATACCACACCTAGTTAGTCAGAGCATCCGAGTTCCAGCTGGACCTGATCCGGTATTACACTAATAACTTCACGTCATGAGTACGGCATAGACATTTCTCACAAGCAACTGTACTGTATGTAAGCATGCGAGAAATCAGTGAGAGACAAATACACACACCCAATCGCCTGGGTCTCTTCCTGATACCGGCTTTCTCCCCGGTTAATGGCATGTCTTGTCTCTCTGCCTGCTCGGGTTGCACAACTCTCGAGACAAGGAGCGGGACCTGCCTACATACATGATACATACATAAACACACATATGAGGTGGTGCGCGTCATGATGGCTTAAAGACAAGGCGTTGTTGAATGTGAAAAAAAGAAAGGAAGAGCGCAGCTACCAACAAGAGAGGGCCAAGATCCAGGAATTGTTAGACATGTTGCCCTGCTTACAGTACATTCTTTTTCAACCCATAGCCTAAGCTCGTGTTCCACAAAGTTTCTCGAAGCCCCAGAATCTCGATGTGATGAACACAAAGATAACAAATTACAGGTCAGCCATTCCAGGATCGTTTGGGCCAGCCTCATGCACTTGATTGTTTCTCGAGGGAGGATCATGAAACATATCTATCAACTTTTGGCAACCGAGGCGAGCATACACATATCCGGAGACAATGATAGCTTGTAAGTGCCTAGGAGCTATGGCCATAATTATGCTCATATAACACGATGGATTATCAATCTCTCATTGAGTTCCTGAATCATGTATACCCCAAGTACCGCATAAGTGCAACATGATCTGCTAACACACGGCGTCTCGCCATTCAATCTTGTAGCACTTTTGTAACAACCACTCGTTTCTACTAAGCTTGTAAGGACTTGTCATAGATCAACATATCGGGGGACCGGGTATTGATAGGCTATAACGTGTTTCGGTGCTCTTTCTAAAGATATCAAGCGCCTAAAAAAGCAACGACACTGTGATAGAAAACGTTTGTATCTGTGTAAGACATAAGCACAGACATAAGCACACAGCCCAGCATAGGCGGTGGGGGCCACGCCTTGTCTAGCTGAAAGTTTGGAAACTGGAATAAGAAGCACAAAAAGACGCCATAAGCATGGGATAGTCAATAAGGCCGTGCTGAACCGTACGAGACAGGCGTTCTGGGCTGACGTCCTATGCAGTCCCGGCTTGGTGGGCAACAAGACACTGCCTCCACCTACGCAGTAGCAAAACATGTGCAGAGGAATTCATGGCTTGGAGTCGCGAACGCGGTAGAACATGGTCTCTGTGTGTATTTCAGAGACATGGCTGCCCAAAGGGCGCCGCGGGTGTAAATGGTCGCACCCCTTCATCCTTCAGGTCTCAGACAGACGTGGGAGAAACCCGTCCGTGTATTCTCCCATAGGCGAGATGACCATATGTAGCCGTAGGGATCCAAATTTGCCTTTGACATTTATCCTCGGCTGTATGGTATTGACATGGCGCCTTTCCTGATGCAACACCATCGCCTGGCTTTGCATTGCACGACGAGACCCTGTTCTGAAGTCTCAGCAAGGCAATTGGTCTCTGTAAACACCACCGTTACAAATGGAAACTGAAGGGAGACAGTGTAAGACGGATTGACCCATAATAGCCGGATCTTCCGTTATTGGACGGTGTAGAGGGAGAATGTCGTTAGAAAGTTGGCGTTGGAGCTTGGGTGAGGTACGTGTAAGCGTGTAAGTGAAATGCCGCTCGCTCAGCATAAACGATGATCCCCCAATCTGAAACGGGGACGTATGTGTCAACGTAACAGCCTATCGAATTGACGTTGGAATAGCCGACGGATCAAATCATATCAGCATGAAAAACAAGGCATCAACAGAGTTGCAGCACGTCGGAGATGGCTGTGGTTGTAGTCAATGGCACAGGCATTGGGCGAGTGAGTTGAGTTGAGTGGTGCAAGAGGCGTTGAAACGTCCATTCGGCCTTTGAGCCGCAGTTGCTGATGGTGGGCATGATTCCACGTGGTGTAACCACACCAGAGGTACCTGAATGCTTCCTAATCCTGGCATCAGATACAGAGCAAAGGGCGTTTGCCTTGGAGACAACTCAGGGATGAAGATGAGGGATAAAGAAGGGTGTTGGTATAGTCTGATGTCGTGTTGACGAGCTGTTGAGAACTCCCTTGCTTGCACGGATAGAGGCTGATTCATCCTCTCTTTGGTGACTTCAATACGATATCCTCTTTTGGCCAGAGACATGTGTATCGCGTTGCACAACGACTGACATGGATGTTCACGTATCACAGCCGCCCTGCCTTTGTCACACCTCAGCCGCTGACACAACAGGGACCCGGACCAAGCGACGAACCGGAAGCCGTTGAACAAGAACAAGATAAAAAAATTTCTTTTCTGTTGGTGAGACCTTGATTGGAAGTGGCTCGCTGACTTGGTCCTGGAATGTGAAGAGAGCAGAAAAGAATACAGAGACTATTGTTGTGTTTCTAAAACATCAGCCTATGCTACCCTGTCATGACGATCGATCATAAACATGCTGAAGAGCCGCAGAGACAAAGAATGCCGAGATGATACCCGGGACTTTCTGAGAGCGTAATTGGCTGAGACGCTTGAAATAAAAAGCAAAAACAAATTGCTCAAGACATTGAGATGGTACTGGTCAATATCGACAGTTGTGCAAATGCCGTGCTTTGGGAGTGCCAAAGTCCATTGTGCGTGCTCTCAAGCAGAGCAAAGTAATGCAAAGCCACGATGAATACTCTGCAACCTTGCATTTTCTGTATAAGAGTTAAAGCCATACTTCACTTCAATTCGACTTACACAGGCTCCATCCAAATGGGGAGATGGAATTGACACGCCCAGCGGAGCAGGCCGAAACAACCGGCAAAACCAAGATCAAGGACCAAGGTATTTGATGTGATAACTATGATGTTCCTTGAACCAAGCAAGCAAGGCACAATGAAGCAGGGGTTGAACCTGGATTGGCGCGGGCCGACGTCACATAGAAAGAGGTGAGTTTCGGGCAAGACAAGCAACACAACACAGTCAGCATAACACACAGCGCATCTCATCCATTCACAGCGCGACGCAACCTCCGGCCCGAGCCCGCCGATCAAAAGAGAAGTTTTCCTTCCCAGGGTCAGGCATGATAGCCAGGCACAGACAGGTACAGGGTTTCAATATGTCCAGAGTAGAGAGTACAGAGGCTGCCACGTAGTCTAAGGCATCAGGGTCAGGTACCAAGGACGGAGGAAAGACAAAACACTCCCCTAAGCGTTGGTTCTAAGAGGCGATCGATCGAGATGGAAATAGATTCGAATGCAAGTGTGAGAAAGTTAGCACATACCAACCAACAACACTGACTGACTGGTTGATTGACTGACTAAGATTGTGAGAATGATGTGTTGTAGAGTGAATGAAGCATGAAAAAGACTCCATACTCCCGAAACAGCCCACATTGCTCCATATTATGCTACATACTTGTTATTGATTCTGACGCAGACAAAGCAACGCAAGCCCAGATGAGATGCCGGAATCTTGGGGTTTCACTGCCGGACCAAGCGAGCGAGAGGAACCGTACATACAGTGGATGGATGGATGGGTGGATGGACGGATTGTTTCGCCATCTGCCGAGAAAAACACAATTTCACCACATAAACAGCTCATCCATCAACCCGCCCAGCATCGGATATCACAGGATAATGGGCAGACAGAAGAACTAGAGTGGGCTACCGTGCTTCTCGTATCTGTATCTTCTTTTTTTTTTTTTTTTTTACACCTTTAGCGTCAGATCCGCCCCCCAGACACGAGACTGGAAAAGCTGGAGACTGCTGCATGTTTTGCCCTGAAAATTTGAAGTGGAAATCTCACGATGACCGGACCCTGCCGAAGAAATGATGACGGTCTGAGCCGACCAATGCAAATCTCGGTACGTACCCTTCTATTTCCAAGTCAAGTCAAACAAGTTATGCGCCATGTCCGTTTTGGTTGGAAGATAGATGCAAATCTTCAAGATGCCCTTGCAAGGCTTTTGGTTGGATATTTTACACGCCCTTCAATTTCACCAACAACAAAACAGAACAAAGAGATGTGAAAATTTTCTCAATATTGGGTTGGCTGATTGTTTGTTTCAGGGTCATAGCTCTTGGGTCCCCTAATTGTAAAACAAAACTCCAAGCGCAGACATGATCAATGCCAATCCACCATAAAATTTTCCTTTATTGCACACGTGCGAGGGTCCGTTGCTAGCTCAGATCATCAAATTCAGTTGAGAATCGCCGATAAACATGGAGGATGCGCTGGCAGAGCGAGACAGGAGTTATTGAGTCTCCATACCTAAGCCTAAGCCTTGAGCTAAGTTGATTCACGGCCCGCAATGATCATGACGTTCAGAGACCAATTGACCGACCCCCTTTGCTCCATCTGGACCCGTATCGTACATACTGTACCTTTCTAGTAACCGGGTTTTCGGGAAGCTAAAATCTTTGTTCAATGTCACCGGGAAGACTCTTAGGTGGCAGGTGACAAAATGATAGGGCTTCATCTCTTCTAAAGATAGACCAGTAGTGCTCAAGTCATCTTGTCAGCCTCTAGCTCTTGGCTTGACTTGGGCTAAAGTTTGATAAGTAAGTGTTGCAGGAAAAACCTTTCCGTGCTCTATCGCCCCAAGCCTTTATCTCATATCGCTCGCTCCCTTATCCCTATCAAGGGACGTGATGGTTGCATGAATGGAATCCCTAGGGGGCAACTTGATGAGAGAGGTCGGCTACTACCTACCACTCACTACCAAGCGGGTGTATCGTAGAGTTTACTTTAGTACTGTACTTAGCTTCAACGAATCGACTTGGCTTACGATATCACAACAATGGACAACTTCGGGTGCAAATATGACGATACGTACTCTTTTTCATTTTCGTGGTGGCATCATGTTAATAACAGGCGAGCACGTTTCGGGTTCCAAAATAAGCTCTGACTGAACTTTGCCTTTTGGCTTTTGAGCCGCATGACACCCAAATTGCGAATTTCGGTTTCATGAGGCCCCGTTCATCGGCGAGGCGAAAAACAAAAAATCATGCTAATTGACATCCACGAGGACGTTGAATCTTTAAGACTGTTAGTCAGGCTGTCTCCATAAACAAGGGGGTTATGGCCGGCCTTCGGAGCTGTGATGGCTCACACAGTAATTAGTCGTCCCGGCCAAGCTTTCACATCGAGTCTGGGGAAGGGAGCTGAAAGCGGCTCTTAGTTAGTATTATCTTCTGCCTGTTGCAAATCTTCTTTGCTGTTGCTCAATCATTAGACTTTGTCTGGAACTACCGACGGATAATCCTTGCTCTTCGCTGCGCGCACGCATCCGTCTAACTTAGTAACTTAACTTAGTTGTAGGATTTTAGCTTCGACGATGGTAACAGATTTCAATGCCGCCGAAACCTCCATCCTCCTTGCTTAACATTGAGACGCGTGGAGCCGAAATTGCTGAGTCACTGTAGATGAAAAGTCGATCCATCCCAGTCTCTCTCCCTGGCGGTGACTGTGAGCTTGGAAGTAAAATCCCCGAGAAAAGCAATTCTACCCACATAGTGTCGATGTGTTGTGCTAATGTATGAGACTAAGAATACCCGCCGTTTATGCCATCCAAGTTGGGTGACACTCGAGGGAGGGTAAACGAAACACGGAGAGTTATGCACACTCATACTTTGGAAATTTGGCTTGCTTTGTGTGGAGGGAGAAAAAAAAAATCTCTTTTGGCTATACTATGCTATGGTATCCAATGATGTGCTATGCTGTGCAGTGTAGTGCAGTCTTCCGCAGTTCCTGTCAATGCCCAGTGCCCCGTAGTCAAAAAGCGCAGTTATACCTCCCAATAGAATAATCCATCGACCGGCTTCTTGCCTAGTCGGTCCTGTACGCCAGACCCAAAATGTCCCCAGCCGTTCGTATCCCGGTATCATGATAAACCTCCCGTGCTCCCGTAATCCATGTTCTGAAACTTGATATCAACCCGCCCTGTATTTGGTACACGGTACCTATGGACAAATAAACCGCCCAAGATTATCCCACCAGATATTGGTTGAGATGAAAAGAAATCGAGATGGGTCGATGTAAAACAAACTTTTTTTTAATGCAGTGCTCCGGTATAATGCCCGTCTTTGTTACAAACAGATTCTTCGACAAAGATAAAAGGGAAAAAGGCGTGAAGTGTGAGTTGAGGTTTCGTTGATGCGTTTGATATTGTAGATGTTGAATGAGTTGCGTGATGATATGTTTTTTTGGTGATGTTTAGAGGTGAGGTTGCATGTGGATGAGTGATGTCGTTGTAGTATCGTGCTTAGTATGATCGCCTTCGCTGGGTCCTCACATTGTCGAAGGACACTGCGTACGCTCGGAGTTCCTTCCTCGCCTTGTCTGACAGTTGACTTGACTCTCCTGTTGTCGAGGTACTTTGCATGGAGCAAAGGCTGCTGTGGGAGCTCGAAGGAGTGAGGGATCGGATAGTTGACTGCTCAGTGCCGTAAGGCTTGAAGGTAGGTTGGCTCATATGCCTCGATCCGTATGGCTTTGCGTTGGAGAAATCGTAGGCGGGGGACAGGTAGAAGCCAGAGCTGGAGGATTTCGATGACCATTGGCAAGGAGGAGAAGCGAGACCGGGTGAGCTGGCTTGAGAGCTTGTTGTTGAGGTCTTCTCGAAGTCGGCCAGTCTGCAAGACTCAGAGCAGTAGGCATCAGTTGATGATTGGACCTGCTTGTCGCAAGCGAGGCAGAAAGAGTGAGCCCAAGAATCACAGTCCATGGCTGCGGTGGTGTATGTGGTTGATGAGAAGGAAGAGTGGTTGGTGTGTGAAGGGATCAACCCAAGAGGCAGAGAAGTGAAAACTCCTTTATATCCAAGTGATGTCGAGTGAGATCAATAGTTCAAAATGGAGAAGAAGCAATTGAAAGGATTGCGAAGTGAAGGAGTCGAGATGATGGTGGAGGAGATCAGAGGTCGAGAGGTTCGAGGGGAAGGTTTATGTATATTCTTGGTCAGTGGCCCAGGCACAGCCTTGGTCGATGATCAGTTGCACGACCAGGATGGCGCTAGAGGTACATTGCCTAGGAATTCGTGGAGGAGGGTACCAAGGCACACCACTGCTCCATCGATACGTACTTGTCTTGGTGGAGTTTTGCAGACAGGTGGGGGCGCCTTGCCGCTCTCAATGCCCTGTAGCAAAGATGTTAGTGCAGGCAAGGATCCAATAGAAGAAGTACGTACAGGAAAAATTGGTCCCACCATGGGCTCTGATGGGACGCCCGCCGTGTGTGGGTTGTTCTCGTTTCAACTGGGTGTGTGATGGACAGACACACCTGGGCGTCTCACCCTCTAGGGAGTGTTGGAGAGGGAGTGCCAGCAATAGCAAGTGGAGTGGAGATCCAATGCAGAGATCAAAGAGGTGCCCGGTCCTTCAGTGAGCTCTCACTGCTGTACTGTAGGCTGTAGGCTACAGAGGACAAGACAAGCCTCCAAGACCAAAGAACCAGAGGACCCAAGACATTCAGACACCAGACACAGGCGTGTGATTCTGCTGGAGACATTGGCTGGCTGACTTGACTGTGTCTGCTCTTCCCTGCCTGCCCTTCCCGAATTGGCCAAGGAAGGCTACGAGATTGCGATGGATAAACGAAAATTTTTCGATGATTCAATTATGCTCAGTTCATGCCCACGAGAGCAATCACCCATATTGAGCTTCGATGAGGTGACTCAGATGGGTTCTCAACGGGGGCCTTGAGGGTCCCGGATGGCACCGCGAAGGCATCAGCCGAGATTTTTCGCTGGGGACTGGGACTGAGCTGATGAACAGACTCAGCACCATAGCGACACCGGAGGTGGGCAGTGGGCTGTTGCTCGCCTCTGTTTTCCGTTACCTACCGTGCAATTCTGCACGGTTCTGCCCGCTTGCTGGAGCTTTCGGAGTGCCCCAAGTGCCCCCTCTCCCCGCAAGACGAAAGGTTGTGCTGCACAAAGGGTGTTGGACCCCCGTGCCCTCCGCCCTCCATGGTGTGAGGCGTGTTCGACAGTGGTCTGCTTCCAAGTCGAGTATCGTAAATTCACTTCTTGATGGGATTTTATTGCTGGCATTCTGCTTGACCCAGTGACCACCCCGTTCATGAATGGTCAATGGGTGATATTCGTGATCAAGGTCGAGTCTGGGGAGGGGATTACAAGCGAGTTGATGCACTCTCCCTGTTGGTCTCTTGCTCATATTGTATTATGCTGCTTCATGGTGATTCTGCTGTACTGTAAGCTGTTGCTATGCTTGTGCTGCGGCGTAGTGCAATCTGTTTGGCGGTTGTATGCTTCCCAATGCTTCAAAATGGACTCTAACAAAGCGACCCACAGGAATGGGATGGACTGTAAAAGTGCCCGCCCCTTGGAATGGCTGGTCCAGGAGAGTAAAGGCCTCAGGCAGCAACTCAACAGCTGTACGCCCGCAAGAGCAACGCAATGAGTTTAGCGCTCTCGTTCTAAGCCTGTAAAAGCATGGCGTCTTCAATGCCCCCCTTCCCCCACATCCTTGCTGCCGTCTCCCATCTCCATTTCTCTCCACTTTAGCTGCTTCATTTCACTTCACATCTTTCTCCACCTGAAGCACGCAAAATAACCACTAACATCGACAACGTGCTCTTTGAGTTCTGCTCTCCTTTCAGGGTCAATCAATCTAGCCTTGTCAATCTCAACAATTTAGCACATCGTTAGCAATGGCTAGCTCCTGTCGTGACTCCGCAACAGGAGGGTTTAAGATATCGTTGCTCGAATACGTTGCACAGTGGGCGAATAGTATGAAAGCACAGACACGGCATAGATTCATTCATACAAACTCGAACTTTCTATGCCGTTCAGTTAATGCTGCATGCAGTTCATAATCAGACACTACTTCATATACATCACACAATAAACCACATGACTAGGATCTTCCTGACGCCATAGAGAGCAGCCAAAGCAACCTCGACCAAGAACTAAGCAGACGCGCAATCGAACTTTGTGAGACGCTCGAAACGCTCGAAGCGACAGGAAGTGAGAGTGACGCCATCTGGTAACGAATTGCATGTTGATGCCTTCGAAGACTGCGCCAGGCCTGTATGGAACCAAGGTCAGCTTCCTGAATGGGCGTTCCGAACAGCAATCGACCATTCAGAGCCCTCTACCGGGTTTACGGATGCTGTAATATCTGCAGTATCCGTACCATTCGACAACAGTTTCGACTGCCGCTCTCCCACTATCAACCTTCTGTTGTTCTACATGAAGTGCATCACACCATTGGCCCAGATTTTGCACCTTGATAGCCAACAAGCCAATGACCATCAAGCTCCTATCAACCGTAATGGTTCAATGTAGCCATCATACCTTGAGGAGGCGACCGTTACTGAAACCAGCAACCTTAATCAACAATTTTGGGTTACAATGGAACAACCACAATTACAATCCGCGCAGCTCGCCACCAGAATTTCAAGGGTTGTTCTCGGCCATGACCTGGCCAACAATAGAAGATCTACCGCACTGGACCCTTGGTTTTCACTGTATATTCTACAAAGGAGAATAAAATTCTTCATATCATCGCCACAAGCCACCATGGGCTTGGTCTCGATGATGTTTCGCGAGGCTCTTTACATTTCTAAAATGCCCGAGGGTTGTTGTGCAGCAGAGTATATCAGAGCACAAACTACACCCAGTCCAAATTGTCTCGAGGAATGACGCCAAGGATGATATGCGCACCTCAATGGATGCACAACTGGGCATCACGAAACAGAGACCAACCGCCGTGCACTTGTTTGCTGTACAAGTATTGCATTAGTATCTTACCCTGCTGTATTGCGTCTTTCTCTCTCTCGAGTTTTAGAGGATGTCCACAGCCCTGCCGTCTCCTGAAGTAGCACTTGTGTCAGTTGAAGCGTCGATGACCTGAAGGAGCCTTTAGGCGCTACGAGTCAAACCAGCCTGTGCGCTCAGCGTCTTACCCCAGGTTCATCGGGAATTGCACTACAGAGAGGGAGCAAGGTTGACAATGGCCGGCCGCCTATCGTGATCATCAACTAACACCAGCATTCATAGCCATGCCTAGGGGAGAAAAGAAAACTCGGGACCTCGATCCTGGATGACAAAAATACTTAGGTAGCTCATTCCGAACTTAGTTTGCCCTTTGCTGAGTTTATTTTGACATCCTACATCGATGTCTGATGTTTTCTTGCTCCCTAGGCATGCGTCGCTGATCTCTTGGACTTCTCAGCAAAGCCATTCCTCTTTCGATCATGCCTGCGTCTGGGGGCGGATACGGCAAGGGGCTCGGAGCGAATCATTCTCTACCATTGATCTGCACTCCATCCAACTGCATCCCCGTCCTGTTTCTGCCGCCTGACCACTTATTCCAACCTCTTCGAAAACAACAAGGTCGCATCGTCGTGTATCACGCCCATTTCGCTGCTCCTAATTTGTAGTGTCTGGCACTAGCGGGTCAATACTGCCTCTGGGGTGCATGTTGTCAATATTGGTTCCCTTCGAGGTAAGCTTGACAAGACGCCAGTACAATTCCCCGGATTCTTGTGGAATCAATGAAGCCGTGGCCTGGTCGAAGATAGCAAACATGCACAATCTTTCAGTGATACATTGCGTATCCTGTACTCTCTGAAACACTCCTGGTTGGGTCTTACTGTCAAGTCTTATCTAACAACGTTTCGAGGCAGTTTTGACATATCCACCAATCCGATGTATTGGAGACGCAATCAAACGCAACATGCTTAGAATATTGCCTCTTAATCGCCTGTCGAGAGATAATGGCTATATTGTTCGCCAATCAACAATTTTACTCGGCATGTCGCGGCAATTGTGCTAGTCAGGTTTCATTCGGGCTTTCAAGACCACCTCAATCAAGGTTTCTGCCAATGGCTATAATGTCTACGATGCTGCAGCGTCTTTGCTACCCGAAAGACCACGGTGCATTTTTGAGGAGCTGTGAAGTTTCATGGCCGAATCAAAAGTTCACACAATAGCGCTGATCTCACGATATGTCCACAGCGCATGGACGATCAATCGCGGCGATGACACTTGAAGATATACGGAATATTCAGTCCAAGTCTTGCATATGTATTAGTTAATGGCCGAGGTAAAGGACGGCCCCCACTCAATTGAGTGAATATCCATTGTCCAGATAACTCGGGTTGCATCTGTCGTCACTTGAGCGCCCGCAGCTGCATCAAACCAAGATATGGCGCATACGAAGCAGATTGATCTCACAATCAAGTCTCCATCGTACCTTTTTGATAAGATAAACAGCCGAAGGGTCCCCCCACGATTTCATCAGCTCGTCCAAGATTAGCAATGCCTGTTGTTAGCCCGTCGGACAGAGCGACCAGATTGGAAATTGATCCATGGATTTGGTCTTCAGACACGGTTCCAGCCGCCTAGCCCGCAGCCAGTTCATGAACTCTATTAACCAAACTTTCCGGTCTAGAACGGTGAACTTTCCTTAATTGAGCACAAAATTTTGTCGTCAGCCGTCAACGCCGAGAATTATCAAGTATGAAAGGTTTTCGCCGTTGGCTTACTCCACAACCTACGCCGTACTCATACATGATGGCATCAGGAACCACAAGCAATACCCCAAAGCTACCGAACGGGGGACGAGACTCGAGGCACTGGCCACGCGGGAATCAGGGAACTCGTTTATCCCCTACCTCAAAAGACTCAAGTTGTAAAAGTCCAAGATTGCGGGAAGCCCGGTTCACCCATCTGTGGGAGTAGACACACAGCTGCAACACAATGATCGCAGCGAAAGTTTGCGTTACCAATCTCACATCTCAGCAGCTGCCTCGTGTAAGCGAACCACTGGGGAGAGAGCCAGCCTCACCCGAAAGCTGCATTCTTCTCGTCGATTCGCTCCAGGCTGCAGGTCAGCAATCCCAAATGAGATGAACTCGCAGAATCAATATATTTCCGTGTTGGGGGTTTGTGGCGTTCACTGTCATCCCAAATCGAGGAGCTGCGCAGCTTCAGCTGCAGTCCTGTCCAACCATTCAAGACTTGTAGTCACATCGAGCCCCAGTCCAGGATGAGCACTTACAAGTTGGTGCAACACATCACCAGAGCAGATGAACCATCTCAGCTGGGGGGTTCGAGCTGTTACAAGGATTCAGAACTCCGTTGAAAAAACATTGAAAATTGGCGTGGTCTGGTGGTGCTGTTAATGGTGGGCTCACCGATCACCTCACCCTCCGACCAGGCTGCTCAAGCTCTCTGGTAGGTGCTCATGGTCTTGGTCTACCAGCCCCTATTTCTCACGAAGTCCGTGCAAAGAGCAGTGGCGGGATTTAAGTGAGACTTGGACAAAGGTCTAGCCAAGCCGCAGACAATCTGCGCACAATGAAGCTCACGAAGTGGAAGAACAATTAATTGCATTGCCGCTTTCCCTCGATCGCTGCGCCAAGTTCAGCTGCGCTACGAGTACTCGATCGACAAAAAAGAAACTACTAGCAGATCGCCCGCCTGGGATGACGCGAGCACCGTACATAGACGGCGGTATCTTCAAGGGTCCAAGAGCTTTGACAAAAGGCTAGCAGGCCACGTTGGTCGTAAACGCCAGCAAAGATTACTATTCTTCGCCAGGGAAAGGTTTTCCCGACAAGCTGAAGAGTTGAGAGATTGCACTTGCCGATGCATGCCGGCTTGGGTCGGTCGCAGCATCTGTTGAGTATCACCATTTTGTGCTGTACCGGGAAGCTCTGTGCCTTGCAGCATCAACTGCGGATAGGCTTCGGGTACAACCTCCGAGTTTCTCATGCAGGTCAACTTTATGGGAACGTGAGAGGCAACCAACAAAACGCACACAGCCAGCCGCATTCAGGAATTGGGCGATAAGACCCAAAAAGGCATTCTCTGGGTGTGGTGTGGTCTGACTGGAGTGGTTGCCCCGTGCCCAATGGCCAGGTGAGCCATCTCATTCGTCAGATAACCACTATGATCTGACAAGATTGAGATTCAAGTTGATATTAAAATTTTATTGATCCCGAATTTTCAGTCCCCTGAGCCATTGTCGCTAGGTAATAGCACGGAGACTCCCTTACTCTCCACCAGAGCCTGACAGGATACCTGATCCTATGGGTATCGTTAACCATTCATTTACAGTGCCAAGAGATATCCCCAGACTTGATTGTAGGTTGAAAGCGGGTGCATCAGCTCAGGCCATCAAGGCTCCCTGACAGGCACTGGGTCTTGGATGACAAGAATAGTCTGAACCTGGCCAGTCTGCCAAGTTGGGCATGATCTACAAAAGCCTATCGCTACGTACCTTGCCGTCCAAGGCTAGAGGCTGAGCTAAAACTGCTAGAGGGCTGTTTAACGGCACACCTTTGACTGGCTGCATAGGGCTCAAGGCTCAGACTTGCTCGAGGCTCGACAGAGGGGCTTTGCCCACTAGCCGTAGCTCCCCGTGTGCAATTTTTTATGGTTGCTTTTTTCTACGGGTGTCCCTTTTTGCAGTTTGGAGCTGCTGAGAGACTTGTCCCAGAGAGTGAAAGCGCTGTCTGAGAATGCCAAGCTTCATTTCATTGAGACTGGGGACAGAGAATGAGATGACCAGATCGGCCGATTGCTTGCATGACGACATGAACTTTTCTTTTCCTCAGGTTTCTGCCTTCCCTGTTCTGTCGTTTTGTTGGGGCCCAGACTCGAGCAAGGGCTTGAAGCTCAGTCCTCGTGAGCTGATGCCATCGTGAGATTGGGTTGTGCAATGAGATCAGATTCCACTGGAGTGGAGTCCCAAAGCTTTTTTTATTATTGACTTTTCTTCTTTTTCGCCTTGGTTCTGTTTTTGACGATGGCGATGTTTTTTTTTTTTTTTAACACTACCAGTATTTCGTCATTTTGCTTCATCCTTTGTTTGAAGTTTTGTGGATTAGCTTATAAAGGACTGTTAAGACCGTTGACACAACGACTCTTGATCGATCGTGACTAATAATGATCTGCTATTCTCCTTGCACCATCACCAGCACCAGCACCAGCACCAGCACGTTTCGAGAAATGGCGCGTGTCGAGATGTTTCGTTCCTTGCAGCAGCTGTCATGTCACTCGTTTGAGACTGTGTCTGTGTCTGTGACTGTGACTGTCTATCTGTGACTCTTTGAGAGGTGGAGTTTCTTCACTACGAGACGTGACCTCGACCTGACCTTGACCCTGACCTTGGACCTTGATTTTAGCAGCCGCTCTCGCTCAGGTCCGAAGAAGCCGCCTGCTCCTCTCTTCCCGCAAGGGGTGTGCGTTTACATGGGCTTTTGATTGGCTCACAGGCCGCTTCAAGTGCCGTGTCATTCGAAGATTGGTTGCATGGACCATGAAAAGCTTCATGATATTGACGGTCCCTGGCCAACCAAGGATACTCTCACTGATATGAAGAAAAAGTTTTCATATCCTAGTTTGACTGTCTTGTTTCCAGGTTTTGTAATGAAATCTGTATCAGTAGACCTCCTTGCAGTACCATGTGGTTCTTGGACTTTGCCCTGCTGACGTTGGCCCTAAAAGTTGAGTCATGAGAAACATCCAGAACGTCTGTCTCAGAGGGAGAATTTCAACGATTGCCTAAGGGCAAGCATTCCACTCATTCTGTCTATCAGTGACATTCTGATAACCGACAAAGGTCGCCAAGGTCGCATCGCTGAAGGATTTACATTTGACCCCTGACATAACAGAGCAGAATGGTAACATTCATATCCTCGTTTCGACGGCGGGCAAAGCAAGGACAGAAGACTCCGAGTCCGAACTTCTTCCTGCTCCTATTCCTAATAGGACATGCAAAAGTCTGGGGATAATGTCAGGTCTGCACTCTGCAGTGAGCCGCATGCTTTGCTCCCTGACGTCGTTCCTTGGCTGAGAGTCTCGAGTTTGTGGTCAGCAACTCAAGTCAACTCAAGCGAGATGAAACTGAATTGTCCTGGTAGACTCGCCAAGGACTTGACCTATCATTTACAAAACCTCCGTTGACCCTCGCTCGCAGAACATCCCTTGCGTCGGAGTTGAAGTTTTCAACGCCGACACGTTTTTCAGAGACATTCTCAAGCAGGGACCACATGGTGTCTCCAGTATTCAACAACGGTTCTGCAATATTTTCCTTTTTTTAATTGCTTCCTCGCCTCCCTCAACGTCTTTGGTGTTGGTCTGGCCTGGAGCGTTGCATCGTGCCTTGTCTTTGCCTGTTTGCTGACTAGGCAGATCTGACATATCACATTCAACGTGCGTTCCCCGCATTCTTTGTGTCTCTTACGACAAGGGCTGTTAATCTTCGGCTGGGGCAAATTTGGATGATGAGCAGGAGGGAGCTTGTCAGCGTCAGGGCCCGTGGTGCCACGCTGCCATCTACTGCAGGTTCTGCTGCAACGAGCAAGGATGTGTGCTCTTCTGGCCATTGCTGTACAGTTACGTAGGAACACAGGCACAGTCACCTAGTTACACCCTCAACTCTTTCAAGTGAAAGGGTCATGTCCAAGGGGGAGGGAAAGAAAACGGGATTGGATATTGGCATATTGGCCACCCAATCTCTTGACAAACAAAAACACTTTTACGTCGCAGGGCATACAATTCATGTTACCGGGCTCCCAGGCTGTTAAGTCTGTGCGATGCCAGGCCAGGATAGGACAGGACAGGACAGGTGCCTCCTGAAGCCCCCAATCCCAAGGCCCGGGGCAAAGCCACAAAATGGAAAATTTCTATAGCATCAAGTTGCTGCAGCTGTATGTTTTTGGACAAAAAAGTAAGCTCGCCTTCGTGGCTTATCAGGGAGGGCTTGGGGTTGCCGTGTAATCCCCGTTCCTGCGCTGAGTGGTCACCGGGGGCCATGGGGTTACACTTTGAGTCTGGGCCGTCATGGAGCATTGCATCTGCATTTCAAGGAGAAGAAGGAGAGGAGCATAATCGACAGGCCTGCGTCGGGACCATCGAAGATCCGCTTCGGCCGCCCTCGCTTGGAGGTACAGCGGGTGCTGGCGGCTCAAATGGGAGAGACACAGCCTCTGAGTTGTATGTACAGTACAGTATATACGAAAAGCCAGACCAAGAAAGAACTTGACTTGTCAGGTTGTACAACAAACATGAGCTTTTACTCGTTCTAGGGAGGGACAGAAACAGACGTGTGTGGCAAGACTCAGGCAGCCTCAACTCAATGGGTGATTGATTGCGAGGGGGCGAGTCGAAGTTTGCATACCGTTGCGTTGCATCGCAGCCAACCAGTTTCTCGCGTCTATCAGAGAAGTTTTCTTTTCTTTGTGGTGTTGTCCATCTTGAGATTCAACCTCCCATTTGCTATGCAGCTCTGCCAGCTGAGATCGCCACGAGGTCGCATTTTATTGTACGCAACAATTTTATAATGCCAGCCAATCACGTCTGAGCAACCCCAGACTTGTGCTGCGCCGCTAGACGTGGGGAACCCAACGTTCGTTGACATGTTGGAGAGAGAGAAAGGAGGAGAATGGCGCTGAAAAGTGACAAAAGAGACTGGTCGTGTTGCTTTGCATGATATGAACTGCGGGGCGCTTCCGTGCCGTCCTGTAGCTGTGTCTCTAGCTGCAGAGTTGCGGCTGGCTACAGTACGAGAGGAAATGCTGGATGGCCATTGTTCAACACCATTCTCGAGTTTACCTGTCATATTGTTCGGCCTTTAACCTACTATGAGTGGTATGATGCTTAACCAGAAGAGGCCGTCACGGCGTGTCATGTTGCACCAAGAGAGCTTCAGTCTTGGCGGACCCCTCTCGCTTTCTCTCACTTATCGCAAACGACACTAGCACTCTCGCTTGACGTTGAAACCCCGTCGCTCTCAACCTCGCTTGGTGGTTTGACTAATTACCCCGGATTTCTCCAGGCTTGGACTCGGCTTCGTCGGTGGCTTCACAGGAGCTAGCGGCTACGCCGTGAAAAGGATGACAAACCTACTATCGTATTGCGTTGGACAGATTCTCCATTCTTTGTTCGTTACAGCAAGCGCTCGCACTAGAGATGGTAAGATTGTTACAGTACCATGGTCATGGAAAACAAATCTTCCCGAGCCGTACCACCAACTTGCAAACACGACACTTCTGTGTGTGTGTTGGTGGCAGTGTTTTCATGAAGATCCGATGGCCTGGGCCAGGCTCTCTGACGACATTTTCTTTGAGGCTCCTGTACGTTATGGGATCGTCTTGCATGAGGGAGATTATCACCAGCCATGTCTATGCATGTTTGCATGCTGGCTTGTCTAGTCGAAACGCAGCTATCCCTGGTCCGTAAGATACAGCAGATAGCTCAGCTCTGGTCAGAGTTAGCTTGGTGATAGGGAATATTGATGCTGGATCATTATCGAATACCAGGTCACACCCCCTCTCCCGTGACCTCGATCAACGTAGCTATCTTCCACGTTTCCCGTTAGTCCAGTGTTTCTCGTGTGATAACGACGAGTCTTGTCTATTTGCATTCTAGCGCACAAATGCTAGGAGGGAATACTGCACAGAACAACTCTGCTGCAATCAAAGAGGGGAAATATTGTGGAGGTGGCGCCTGAGTTGGATGATGTCTCGTTCTTGTGCCGTGCCATGTGACGCATTTGATAAGGTGGCATTTCGATTGGTGCTTCTGCAGGAACTTTGAGACCCTTGCGTTTTGGAATGACATGCTTCACAGAGTGACAGACAGGAAAAAGGGCGCGTCTGGACGCAGTGAGGGGACATGGTGGGTGTGGTGACCTCTCACGGGACCATAGTGATGATCTTGGATGAGGGTTCGATGCGTGGGGGGAGTTAAAGAAAAGGTGATCTGCGAGACTATGGTCTAGGGTAATGATAACGGACATGATGCTCCCTCCATATTGAATCAGTCCAGCAACATATCAATGAACCACTTGATTCAGTGAATAGTTTCAACATGGTGTATAACGAAACTCCAGTATGACTAGAACTGACTCGTTATAATGAGCATTTTTTGTGACAACGTGGTCATTGTACATTGCATTCGACTGACCACCTGGCAAAATGCAAACCTCACCTCATCACTACTATCTCACTCATTCGGATAACTTCCACTCATAATTCTGATACATCATCAGAAACACATCAACCACTCGCAGTGTGCTATATCGTGTCATTTACCTAAAGCTACCCCTCCCATCATGCACTTACCCGTCATCCTGCTCGTTAGCAGCTTCGTGGTATATGTCCCCTGTGCCTAAATCGAATTGCTGATGCTCCTACCCGAGACCTGCACCTTGATACCGATTAAGCGTCCGTATGTAAACTCCCGCACCGCGTCCGGGTGCTCGCATTATACCGAGACGGGTGACTACACAGCGGGATATCATATGGTATGTGTGTGGATTTGGTGGTAAGCCAAAGTCATTGTACTTGATGGACATTGATAGCAAGAACCTTGATGTAAGGCCGAAAGGCAAAATGATCACTTTAATGGAGACAGTCTAAGAATAGGGATTTTTGATACCCTTGTTGTAGTCCATAACAGTTGCTGACCTGGCCGAGAGATGGTCACCGAGCACAAGTTCACGTGTAGCCTCTGCCCTTGTTCCCTGACCCAGTTACTGCTCTTCACATGATGAGAAGAAGATACATGGAAACGGCGCGTATTATAAGTTGGATCAGCGTTTTAGTCCCAAGGAAGGTAGTGCGTATCCTGATTATGTTGTTCCTCGAGATGAACTGGCTCGGGCTCCAGACATGCCTGAAAGTCAAGTTATTGTCTATATCCTAATCATCATGACAAGAAGTGCTTCCTTTCCTATGACAGGTGTACATATCCAGAGAGTTTGGGCCTAGATCCTGAAGTTGCAGTAAATATTATGATTTCTTAAGCTAACTATTCATAAGATAATATTACCGTGAACTGAAGGTTCTGCACCAGTGGTTTTCTTCTGCTATCCGCAGAAGTACAGTCCTGATCTCGAGTTCAAACCCAAACTCGAAAACGTCAGTCACTGAGTCAAAAGAATGAATAAGCCGTAATAATATCGAGATGTGTCTTTGTCTTTCGCTTACCTATGCACAATACGTGCGATCTAGATCTCAGGGGCCAGCATGGCACTTCCATATTCACATCGTTGCTTTACCTGGTCGACAGTACTAACATAAGTCGTTGATACCACAATACTTGGCACTCGTATGTCCGAGATACAACCATTAATTATTCTACTAAAATCGTTCTTTTCCCAAGAGTCATGGGCCTGACCGCATCATGTCAACTGAAGAGATACCAGTAAATAATGCACAGATTGCAAGCTATATACAATGAAACAGATAGAGACACATGGGACATATTGATAAGCCATAGGAATCATGCAAAGAAGCAAGAAGCCATCCTGCAACAGCAGAAATCATGATCCGTACCAGTACTTCC
The DNA here is from genome assembly GCA_012932015.1 of Fusarium acutatum. Classification (NCBI taxonomy): domain Eukaryota; kingdom Fungi; phylum Ascomycota; class Sordariomycetes; order Hypocreales; family Nectriaceae; genus Fusarium; species Fusarium acutatum. Next base: position 73,167 of record JAADJF010000129.1, on the reverse strand, counting down.
ACTGCCTCCTTAAGACAAAGGTGGTAACCAGGAACCAAGAAAGCCTCCCTGAGCATTGCATCAAACTGTGAAAACCATGATAATTACTGGGAAGCGTCTGCGTACTTGTATCCTGAAAGTGTATCTACCCCTTCTCAGACCCTGGGTTTCAGAAGAAGGGACTCTGATATGAAGGATAAAAGCTTACGTTATAAAGATCAATAGCCATTAGCTCAAAGTTGGCCGTTCGCACGACATGGTAGAAATGCATATGAGAATATGTGAAATTGTGCACTATGGTGCGTTCAAATATCTATCAGTGTTACTTTTGCTGCCCAGCAAAGTCCGCAGACTATCTCGAATACTTGTCTGGGGTTTAACGAGACTATGAATGCCATTCAAATGCGCATAATTGACCTTATATTTTGTGTTGTGTCTTATCTGTTGTAGTGATGATCAATTAAGAGAAAAACTCACCCCTTGTTTAAGTCCTCCATCTACTATGCAAGACAGATCGCTTAAGTGTCCTTGATCGTGGTCTCATAGCCAGGGCCGTGCCGATCCATTTGATCTGGTGCATGTCAGTAAAAGCCTATGAGTTATAACACACAGGTCAAGTTATCTTGACTCCAACAATCGTCTCGATATACCATAGCAGAAGTTAGTACAATAGCCCTTTGTTTTGGCGGACGTCTCACCTCAAGGTATTAGCGAACTTGCTTAGGAATACCATAGAAAGTATTTGCTCTAGTGGCAGGCTTCTGCCATCCAAGCAGCTCGTGGTAGACAACCTCGACTTGGGCTAGCATATCGAGATCGGCAGGATAATGCTCAAGCTCGGTGCTATCAACCTTGTAAGCGATAGCGACCTTGATAGTATCGATAGTATCCAGGACATCAAGCTTCGTGAGGTTTGGAAAGTTGCAGTAGTTGCAGTATTATATTTGACGACGACAGGGTCGAGCCATCCACATCTGCGTCTTCTGCCGGTTGGAGTTCCCCATTCCCGACCAATCTCACGAAGCTTAGTTCCAATGTTCTCGGTGTTTTCTGTCTTGAAAACCCCCTGCCCGATGCGGCCCGTACAGGCCTTCACAACTCCTATCGTTTCTGTGATGCTCATGGAATCCAAGGTGAGACCGCTAATGATGCTGCCGAGTGTTGTGTTAGACGAGTCGATGAATGGGTATGGGCTATAAATGACGTCGAGCATGAGAGCGTTTGCCGCTTCTACGATGATGTTCTTATTGCTCTCATGGGCCGACTGTATGAGTGAGACACCATTGACAGCACATTTTCCTAGCTTTAGTCGACACTCGTTGAATCGAGAGACTTTCTTCTCAATGCCATACCCGAAAAGACCTCCAAGGCATCTTAGTTAGCCGGACTCCAGACGGTCAAGCTTCTTCCCAAATACTTCCGGGTTAACAATGTCAACCCGACGGACAACTTCGGGCTGCATGAAGGTCAGCAAAACTCCAGCAAGATTCAAGCACGAATGACTGCTTACCGCCGCGGCTGTAATCTAGAAATTTCAGGGTATATCGTTATTGGAGTTTCCTTTGAGTGGTTGATTGAGAGAGGACCTTTGACTTATGGGTGCTCGATATCATGCGCTACACACAAGGCGTCTCCCTCTTTACTTCTCAACCATGGTACTGTCACTGTAGAAGATCTTTTGAGGCAGAGAAAGTTTATATTTACAAATATTATCTATCTTATTTTATATGACTTGCCTAGTAGGTAGGTAGTACTTAAGCCTAATAATGAAGTGTTCAGTTATTCATAATGGTGATTGGCTGAGAAACACTGTGTAGATTAAGATAATATCTGCTCCCAAGGTAAGAAGCCAATTTTTATATGGGAGATAAAACCCGCCAAATGGAAGGCCAACAAGTATTTATAGCTCAAATTTAGGAGGCCGTCTTGATTGTCTCTGTCGATTCAGAACGTTCATGTTAGTGGTCTGGGTTGTCACGTGCTCTCGTGTCACTGACGTTCCCGGTTGGTCTCTTTGTTTTCCCTTTCAGTCAATTCACATTCATTTTAGACACACAGAGGCACAGTCAATTGATTTCCTTTCGCAACCACTCTTCTCAACCTTCTAAAAGTCGCGTGTTTGCGTCTACCTTCGCCCTGGAAGATGCACGACTCGCCACCATGACAGACTCGCAGATGCTTGCTCAGGCAGGCAGCAATGAGACGCAGGATAGCCAGCCCATTTTTGAGGCCTACAGGGCTGAGTTTGGTGTAGGCACGGTACGTAACCAGTGTAGCTGAATTGCCTCTGCACTGGGGTTTGCATCCTCACGATCAAGATGCACTAACACTTGCATACCCCAAACAGCTCAGTAGTTCCCCTCCCAAATACGTTTCATCTTCGAAAATAAGCACGACAAGCCCGAAACAGATTCCTTCACCTACGAGCGAAGTAGTTGTTCCATCATCCGACCCAACAGTCATCGATTTAGCAGTACCAGCTACTGCTGTTCACCACGACGCGTTATCGGACAAAGCCCGTCCAGGGGGTCCCACTACCAAGAATGACGATCCGTCGCACTGGGACACGACCAGGGTGGCACTGACACATTCGAAAAAGCAATGTGCAACTCTCGAGGCAGACGTGGTGAATGGCGTTGCACAGGGCCTCCAAGATCGCGTCAATTCGAACAGCAACGTGAATCTGAGCGTTCGGGTGCCAGGTACATTGGTCAAGCCAAAACACCTTGCCAACTTATCCGCGCGCCATGACAGCCCGCAGTCGCAATCAGTGCAAGACAATGCACCCAAGCCTCTAATCAAGTGTCTCAAGCCGCCGGCCAGTGCTGTAACTGTCGCCTTGCGCAAAATGGACTATTCTCAACAGACCCCGACACAGGTGAACGATGATCGCGATTACAGCGAATACTGTGATATTGTACCTTCGAGCCCTGTCAATGGCGATACTCAACCCGCCTCTCACGAACCTCGAACCCTTGAGGATGATGATACAGGGGCCGTGAATTTTGCGAACATGAGCGAGCTGGGCCGGCCTTCCTCTCAAATATCAGAGGATGCAGGTTTCGACAATACTAGAGGTGACTGGAGACATCCTGACGGGACCTCACAATTGAATAACGGTCAAACCCCGCACCGTCCTCACGCTCCCACCTTCGAGACGCCTGTTGTACCCAAGAACCCATTTGCTGCGAGACCTAGCATCGCCGCGCCTCTGGCCGGCAGTCAATTGTTCGGCCAGACGCAATTTTCTTCAGCTATCAAACATATTAGTCCAACATCTTCACGACCTTCTCCAAAGCTCTTCAACTCTATATCGCCAAACATCATTGAGACATCTCCTTTGAAGAACCGCGCCAATGTCTCGTCGCCATCCGATATCCGAACCTCGAGTCCTCAACGCCGTCTCCATGACATCCCCGAAACGTCATTACAAGATCTAGATGGGGGACCTATTAGAACGGCAACGCCTGTGAACGACCAATCTACAGCTGGTGAAATAATTCCAGAATCACCCCCATCCACTGATCCCACACCGCGAGCCAAAGCACCTAGATCATCCAACGCCACTGAGCCAATGGCACATTACGAGCCAATGAAGAAGTCTCAGGAAAGGAAGAGCATGGAAAACTTCGTAATTCCTCCCTGGGATTCCGATGATGACTCTGACGATGCTATCCGACGGTTGGAGAGACGAAAGAAGATTGAACGGAAAAAGGCACAGGCTGCAGAGGAAATGGGCCGCGTTAGCTTCACACCCAAGATTAGGCGCAACTCAGCAGAACAACCATCGCGGAAGAAGAGAAGGGTTTTGCCGCTTGAAGAGCCCGAAATAAACCCCAAGCCTTCACCCAAAACCGACAGGGGTAAGGGGCAAGAACTGCCACCTCTCGTGGATGACTCCCAAAAAGGGCTGGTAGCTTCTAACGAGACTCTCCCCGTTACATCAACTAAGGCCACTCCAGGAAACAGCGCTCCCGAAAATCCGCAGATCGATCATGATGGAGACATAGTCTTGGTCGATGCGGACAAGGTCGTCGTAGACGATGACATGATACCTGCAACCAGTCCAGCGCCTTCTCTCCCACCTACAGCACCCATTGAACAACCGCCACCATCTGAGCCTGAGCTACCACAGCTCCGCGTCGAAGATGAGAGCTTGCCACAAGGCCCTAATGAGCATTCAGAGCCTTCATCTTTGCCACCAACACGGAAGCGGACGACTAGGACTTACGGTCGTGCAGCTCGACAAAAGCGTAGAAACCCATTTCTCAGTTCCTCTTTCTCGGATGGGCTGATGAGTGATTTGGACCCAAAACCTAGGCCTATATCATCGCCCCTGCAAAATGTGGCTGCAGTTTCGATGATTGAAGAAGAGCCAGAGGAGGAATTACCTCTGTCCCGTACAGCAGAAGACAAGAGCGAGAAGAAGTCCGCATCACGGTCTAGGAAACCTGCCCGTGATGTCTATGCGAATCTTCCACCACCGATGACTACTCGCTCGCGTAGGAGCGATCGAGCAGATACAGCCCCAGTGACCCCATTGGCCAGTCGCTCTGTAGGTCAAATACCGCCGACATCTTCGAGTTTGAGTATCCTTTCAACAACACCCCTGCCTTCTGACAAAACAACACCCGGGACACAAGACTCCCCAGGTTCCGAACGGCCGGAATCAGTCACTCTGCCGTCTCCAAGAGGCAGTCGCGATTGCCATAAGGAGGAGGCTGGAAAAGGATCGAAGACTGTGTCACCTCAGCCAGCAAAAAGAGCAGCAAGAGTATCTAAGCGATTTTCCTATCTTGATTCAGATTCGACTGATGAGCTACATCTCTCGCCAGCTGCAAGTGTGCTTGAAAGGAGCATGGTGCATTCTAAATCTAGTAGATCCTTCAAGCAAAGCTTTGCCCAGTCCCACCGAGTAGGACGTCTGTTCGAGGGCATGGTCTTTGCCATTTCTTTCTCAGACCAGTTCAAAGCACAAGAACGCAAGAAAATAGCGACGAAAATCACACAATCGGGAGGTATCATTCTTGCTGAAGGGTTTCAAGACATGTTTGAACATTCATCCATTATGAATGCGACCGATCCTGTGATGGATGAGCAGGACTCACTACAACTCACCAAGCCGATTTCTGAGAGCGGGTTCACAGCACTCATCGCAGACAAACACTCACGCAAAGTCAAATATATGCAGGCTCTGGCGCTGGGGCTCCCCTGTTTAGCCCCTCAATGGATAACGACATGTTTCAACAAAGGCGTTATTGTTGATTGGGAACCCTATGTTCTATGTGCAGGTGCATCCACTGTGCTTGGCAATGCAATCCGGTCAAGAATATTGGCACCGTACTCGGCGACTGAAGCAAAGCTGGCCGAGGTCATCCAGCAGCGACCGCGACTCCTTGATGGACAGCGTGTCCTAGTTGTCATTGACTCAAAAAAGTCTCGAAATGAGGCTAAAGAACCTTATATCTTCCTTGCGACTGTACTCGGGCCATCAATTTCGCGGGTGTTTTCAACACAACAAGCAAGGGAATTGTTGTTAGAGCATCAGAAAGCTGGAACTCCGTTCGACTGGTTGTATTTGGATAAAGGAACAGGGACCGTTGACGCCGTTCTTGCGCGCACGGAAACAACAGGTAATAAGAAACGTCGAAGATCAACCGCAAGTCAGCCTCGGATCGAAAATATTCGCGTCTTGAGTGACGAGCTTGTCATCCAGAGTTTGATTCTCGGACGTATGGTAGAAGAAGATGAAATGTATACATAATCATGGCTCCATTTTTTAGAGGGCGTTTAAGGTCCATCACTATCTTGGGAAATCATGTCGACCACTTAGACTGATGCATTGGATGGCGTTGCAAGGCGGCGGGAGGGCCTAGGAAGTAATGGGGTTCAATGGATAGCTACTGCAACGTATTGACAGTACTGCACTAGCTTATGCTGTAGCTAGCAGGGACAGAACACATGGAGTTTATACCAAGTTGGTTTTTGAATTTCGATGTTTGTGTTGCTTGAGTGATGTGAGAGGTACAACGCAGCAGCTGGTTACATCATACTGTCGTTATTCACCTGGGGTTGTCCACTAGACGGGGCAGATATTCAAGGATTGCCCTTTGAATCCACTATAATAGTAAAGCCTGACGAAATTTTCAAGGAATCAAGGAAATTTGGGCATTAAGTTTGGATAGGCGAGATAGTAAATGGGTGAGATAGAAGCTCAAGGAATTGCAAGCCAGTGCACTGAGGGCATGTCTCAGAGTGACTGTACAGTATCCAGTATCAGAACGATGGATCATGCAGGATCAACGCTCTTCAAGGGTAAGGTATCTCTAATTGTAGGGGTCTAATTAGGTTGAGGAGAAAGAATTACCATGAATCAAGTCAGAGAAAATGGAGGGCTAAGAATAGGAAGGTACGTGTCGTGAGTTTCCCATTCATACATACCCCGCGGTCGCTTCAACCTTCAGCAGTCAAACAACATCCATCCACTCACCATTCTTCTTCCCTTTCCATCGCCACCATGAACGGAGTGTCAGCAAATACATAGGGAACTAGAATCTCGACCGTTCGAGACCATTAACATTTGCCGAGAACGGAGCATGGCCAATCAGTTGCGACAACGGTACCTGTTCGTGGGTAAATCAACTCGACCAGTTCTCTTATCATTCACTAACTCATCGATTTAATGGTGTAGGATTCGATTGATGCCACATATGGATTGGAGAATACTAATCGTGAAAGAATATAGCAGGTAATCGACGTACTCGAAGCGATTGTAGAGGGATTTTTAAGACATATTTCGCCTTCTTACTTGCTTGTAATTGCGCAACCTCAACCTCGTCCAACTTGCGATCGCCACCCAAGATCGAGACCACAGTCCTTGATTGGGGACTGAACTTTTCACCTGGGAACACTTTTCAATCATTTCCCCCCTTCAGCCATCGCATTTCCTCGACTTCCTTAAAGCTGGTCGGTTTGGGGTAAACCAAGCCAGTGGCTAAGGATAAGGCTCCACGATGGCCTCATGTTCACCTAAACAGGTCTCAGAGCCAGCTCGAGAAAGGGAATCTTTCAAGTTAGTTGCACTCTCTTCATATACAAATAAGCAATTTCACACGTATGTTTGCTTGATAACTAACAAAGTTAGGTATGGAGCGTCGCTGCTCAACGATATTACAGACTCGCCCACCGAAGGCGCGCCCCCTGGCCAGCCCTCAGCCAACGGAACTGTACCCAGCGACGAGATAAAACGACAAGAAACTCCGAGAGACACTGTTCTTGCATCTCTTGCGCAACTAGGACTCTGGAAAACAAGCACTGTCCGCGCCTTGATTTCTCTGTTCGATCGCAATCACCAATATATCGTCGCCGAGACTACACAACAGTCATCTCTTGCCAAGGGCCCGATCCGGCCAAAAGACAAAAATGGAGACTTCTGGCTATATCCAGGGACATTTCCACGACAGCTCTCGGTTTGCGGCCGGGCTCTTATGGCACAAAGTCATGACCTTTCTTCCTCTGATGAGGAACTGCCCCTTACTCTGATACCGGATCTGAAAGCCGATGCTAGACTCTGCAAGATACAGCATCCTCTATCAGAATTTCCTGCTAGATTTTATGCTGCTGTCCCTGTGCGATCACCTGCTGGTGTTGACATTGGTGTTTATTGCGTGATAGACTCCGAGCCGAGAGAAGCAGAGAGTTGGACCACCAATGACACTGAGGTCTTACGAGAAATCTCCTCTAATATCATGGACTACCTTCGATCCAAGAGCGTGGGAGATGCTTATCGAAGAAGTGTCCGTATGACAAGGGGAATTGGTTCGTTTGTAGAGAAGGAGTCGTCCATGGCGGGTTGGAGAGCTCGAACGAATTCTCCGGCCTTCCACGACGATGCGACACGGGAAGGCAATCTAAATTCTGAACAGCAGGCGCTACAGCAGTTCAGAGACATTAGTCTTCAGAAAACATTGCCCGTTCACGTACCAGTGCAACCCAATACGACAGGAGAAACCACCGCCGTCAGCTCTGGGGGCCCCGGGGAGGCAAATATGACCAGCACTTCATCGAAGAGTATGTCTGTTCGAGAATCTGATGCTAATGCAAAGGAGAAGGCAATTGCCAAGATATTCTCTCGGGCAGCCAATCTCATACGAGAAGGAATAGAGATCGAAGGCGTCGTCTTCCTAGACGCGAATTTCGAGACGTCGGCTACCGATTCAATGCTTCATGAGGGCCAGTCTTCGACCGAGTCATCGTCGAGTAGCGATGAGTCAAGTGATAGGATCGAGCAGGAAAAGTCTTGTTGCGGAATTTTGGGTTTCGCTACTTCAACTTCATCAAGCATCAACTTGGATGTAGGTTCCGATATCCACACAACTATGCCAATGAAGTTACTAGCTGCACTCTTGCGGCGGTATCCTGCTGGTAAAATCTTTAATTTCGACGAGGATGGTAGCCTCTTATCAAGTGGTTCGTCTGAGGCCGACCTTTGTACACCGATGCCGAAGGAAGAATACTTTGGTGAAGGATCAACTGCTGCGCTATCTGGTAAAAGTCAGCGTCCTTGGTCACGATCTCTAGAAGGACCGTCAGTTTCCAAGATCTTCCCTGGTGCTCGAAGCGTAGCCTTTGTGCCTGTTTGGGATCCCAAAAGGGACCGTTGGTTAGCGGGAGGTTTCGCATATACTCGGACACCCACGCGAACATTTACGATCGAGGGTGAGTTGAGTTACCTGCGAGGGTTTGGCATGCTGGCCATGTCGGAAGCCCAAAGGCTCGAGGCCTTGCTTGTGAACAAGGCACAATCCGATGTACTTGGCTCACTATCTCACGAACTGCGTACTCCTCTTCACGGAGTCATGCTCTCAGCCGAGTTGTTGTCCGATACTCAGCTGGATGTTTTCCAGGGAAACCTACTACGAACCCTTGAGACATGTGGCCGAACACTATCCGAGACCATTGATCATCTTTTGTATTTCTCAAAAGTTAATCAAGTTGCAGCTCATCGAAAGAAGGAGCGCCGAGCTCGAAAACGATCTGTTGTTTCAGACCCTGCCACGACAGTTCCCGCGAGTGTTTCGACCTCTGAGGTTAGGCTGGACGCCCTAATTGAGGAGGTCATGGACAGTGTTTTCGCCGGTCATGTTTTCAAGGGCAATGAAGCCCACAAAGCTTGGCAAACCGCAAATCCAAGCCAGCGCGTGAATACGGAGGATGAGAATGATCTGACTGGTGGCCAGTCTGAAGACCCTGTCAAGTACGAAGTGCCACTTGGACACGACAGTCAGGTGGCCATCTTTCTTGATATTGACCCCTATGTGCCGTATCGCTTCCATGTTGCCGCAGGAGCACTCCGTCGTGTTGTGATGAACCTTTTTGGAAACGCACTCAAATATACACACAAAGGCACAATCACGGTTGCTCTATCTCAAAAAGCCCTGTCCTCGAATAACCCAAGTAGTCATAGACGCTTGGTTCGCATTTCGGTCACAGATACTGGCCAAGGAATATCCCCGGACTTTCTTCGAAACGATCTCTTCAAACCGTTCTCTCAGGAAAACCATCTTTCACACGGTACCGGCTTAGGCCTAAGTCTGGTCAAGAAGATCGTGGCATCAATGGGCGGCAAAATATCGATCGAGAGTGAACTCAACGCCGGGACCACAGCAACCATAACATTGCCCTTATCACGATCGAAAGACTCAGACACTTCAAATCCGGGGCAAGAGAAGAACGAAGTTGATGAAGAGACTAAGCGTCTAAAAGGACTGCGTCTGCGACTGGTCGGTTTCCCTTCTGAGGAGGAAATCAAGTCGAAAACGGCCCGGGGCATTCCCATGTCTGCCATGAAAGTAATGTGCCACCGCTGGTTGGAGATGGATGTCATCAACGAAGCTACATGCCAGGACGTGGCTCCGGATCTTGTTCTATGCAATGAGATAGCGATTGAGGACCCGGTGCTAAGTAGCGAAGAGCTCGTGAGGTGCCCCGTGGTTGTGGTGTGTGCCAATGCCATTACAGCACATAAACGATCTTCCGAGAGCAAGGCATCTGAGGATCAGCGAGTTTATGAGTTTGTTTCTCAACCGTAAGTGTGCTTCAAGCCCGTAAACCTGTAAATATTTCATATTGCTAACTTGTAGTTTCAGTATTGGCCCACACAAACTTGCTCGAATTCTTCATATAGCGTTATGTCGGTGGGGAGACTTACAAGCGTTATCGCCGGCTGTGCCAGTACGGGAAGATGAAGAGCATTTGGATTATGCATCTGATGATGCCAAAAGTTGCTCGACTGGAAGCAATAGAGAAGGAGATGCCCCTGATGATAAATCGACACCAGGTCCAGGAGCGGCGTCACTAAAACGCCCTGGTCCCCCATCACGAGTTCCGTCAAAACGCCCTTCCCAAGCGATTCAACAACAGGGGTCAACTGCGGCGAACGAACCCAAGAGTTTCCTCCTTGTCGATGATAACCCCATCAATCTCTCGGTGTTGTGTGCTTACATGAAGAAGCTTAAGAGCAAGTATACTACGGCAGCAGACGGACTTGAAGCTGTGGAACGGTTCCAGGAGAACCCAGATGAATTCAGTTGCATCTTGATGGACATCAGCATGCCACGAATGGACGGTATTGAGGCCACAAAAGAGATACGGGCTTTCGAGAACAAAGAGGGTCGGGAACCTGTTGTCATTCTTGCCCTAACGGGTTTGGCATCAGCAAGTGCCCAGCAAGATGCTTATGCAAGTGGTGTTGATGTGTTTCTCTCTAAGCCTGTTAAGCTCAAGGAGCTGAGCAGTATATTGAGGGAGAGGAGTTTGGCGTAGATAGTAAGTCGACTGTTGAACAAGGAAATGGATGGCAAGCTGCACGATGTGAACGAAGCATACGGCATAGATAGACGGTCATTATTCCTTAGATGTTTCATCGTGGGATGGAGCTCTGGGTGCAACCTGTCCAAGGGTGGAATAGATTAATAGAAGGCAAGAAGTTACACGTATATGTTACATCCATCTAAGCGATTACCTAGCTATGAACTCTCTTCATAAATTGCCTGTACGTACTATTGGCAGTGGTGCTAACTCGTACAAATCATGCTATTCGTACATCCAGATCAACACTTGTTCAAGCATATGGCATGCACATCAGTTTCTTTCGTTTCTGCTTAACTATGGCGAAAATGAAAATAGTATTCGATTAATAAGCATATGCCAAGAGGCAGAAAAATGATACGTGACTACCTTCATATGTAATCGGATGTCTCGGAGGACTTTCCATGATGATGTGAGGCTCGGGTTTTTGACGATGGCCGAGCGTATGTGTTTAGGCTTTTTTGTCACCCTCGAAATGCTGTTGGGTCACAAGACTTGTAACTTTGGTTCCACCAAGGAGCATTATTGGCTTGAATCGTTGGTTTTCGAGATTAACTATTGCATGTTTTGTTGATATGAGAGTCCGCAGATGTGGAATATTTTCCATATTCGATACACCAGGGAATTCGTTCGTGATACCAAGCACTTCTCAAGTGGCAGAGACACTGCATTACATCCCTGACTTCTGATATATATCCGGGTTATGTGACAGTATCGACGCTGCCCAAGACGGGAATCGGCAATAGCAACATGCCTTATAAGAATTTTAGCATTGACTAACTTAGCGCTCGCGGAATCTTAGTTGATTTTGCTAGGACTATGACGTAAAATGTCGGCATCGATTAGACGTGTATGGTTTCAATGCATGTGTTGTAGCCATAGATATGGTGCCTTTTGGCTTACTATGAACTTGGTAATGAATAAGTATGCAGCTTGGTTGAGAAAGCTTTGATGGGTGGAATCGAATAAGGAAGTGTCCGAGGCCTTACGTGTGAGGATAGGATGCTACATAGGCAACTTGCCGTGTAAAGGTGAAGCCACCGATATTAGGTCTGGGCAACAGTTTTAAGGGATCTTGGCATACAAGAGGCCAAGCTATGACCTTGAGACAAATTGGTGAACTCATGATAAGATGATCTTGTAGATTATGTATGATTGATTAGTCCGCAAACTCAAAATAAATAAGCTTTAAATCCTTCAGTCGGTGTGTTATTGTTTATAGCCAATATCATATTGTCTGTGACATCCGGAAGATCCGGAGGTTAAAGGTCGGAGGTCGGAAGCACGAGGAGGAAGTTTCATCACATGTAGACGGGGTTAGAACGCTACCGTGCTTCCGTGGATGATATAATTACCTGTTGTCCTTGGGATCGGACTTTTGCACAACCCCAGATCACGATCGGTTGCCGCGGAATAGAGTTCAAGTCAGGGGCTTTGAGACGGTAATGAGTAAAGGAGTTTCTATGGGCATCTGTCGAATGATGGTGGTTGATGGGCACGGGCAAAACAACACCATCATCAGGTCCATGTACGTCAGTCGAATTGTCTACCCTTGGAAGCTGAGTCTGCCCCTATTTGACAAGAGTCAAGGCAGACACAGGGTGGAGAGATGCTATAGATTAAGTATCCTCTCTCACGAGAATGGTGCCATGTTCACCTCGAGGTGAGATAAGCTCACGGACGGCCTCATCAGTCTGTGTACAATTATTTTGTCCACATCCAACATGTCACCTTTCCATGACTGGTCCATTTATCATATTCATGGCATGTCACCAGTGTAAAGTTGGTAGCGGACGATCCATTCTAACAAGACCCTTGTCTAGCTCACCTCGGGCTCTTCTTCTTTTTCTTTCTGCGTGCACCTGTAGCCCTGTAATTGGCCCACTGCCACCTCTAGCTCCCCTACAAGCCGGCATCCGGCAACAGGGCGGGAGTTACAAGCTTGGGCCCAGGGTATTCCCTGCTTGTGGCTTGTCTTAGTGCTCCTGGTCGACTTAGACATGTCGTGTGCCCTCAGACTGTCATTAACTCCGGGTACAGGCAGTGAAAATACTGGCCCGATAACCCATGAATTACCTATCATCGATCACAGATCAGAAACTGCCAAGCTGAGTTGTTCTGAGCTGAGCTTAGACTAGCTCAGTCTTGTACCTATGTAGCAGTCAATATCAAATATGCACTCCCCGAGCATTCCGTCCACCCTCTGTTGCATCAAAACCCGCCTCTTCCCCCAACTACAAACGGACATTTACTCAGATGAATCGCATTGCATTGCATTGTATACATTATACCCTTTTGCATTTCTTTCTTCTTGTTTGTGTTGACTTGGCAATTGGTATCGCTATATCCTGACTTACACCTTTCCCAGGCTGCCTACTAGTTATATCTAGGACCTCATCACCAGCGACAAGCCTCATACTCCATTTTCACCCTAAACTCAACTTAATATTCGGCCGTTGAAACCTTGTTCGCCATGGGAGTCGGTTCTTTTCTTGAGCCACTCATTGTCGTGACTCTCCTCTTTGGGGGTGCCTACTTCAACAGAAGCAAGGACTACAATTTCTGGACAAATAAGTCAGGAATCGCCAGCATCAAGAGTTATAAACGCTCTGATGACTTCCCGAAGCGAGACTCGACCGATAGTCTTATGAGCGGATGGAGTGGTTCGCGATCACCGAGTCTCGACTCAAGTTCTCAACCGACTCTACGCCGTCGCAAGCTTCAAGTGCTTGGCTATAAGCGCATCGTTTCTACACCAAACACTCACATATTTGAGGATCGACTCCTGAGCCGTATTCTCAAGAAGTTGCCATTCTTGGTCGAGTGTTGGTACTGGTTTCTTATCTACTTTGTGTACCAGGTCGGGCGTGCTATCACTGCGTTGACTCTCGATGAGGGCACTGTCGATGTCGCTCGCAGACATGCTCTCCAAATCATCCACCTCGAACAACGGCTTCACATCTTCTGGGAGATAGACTTTCAGAAGTGGTTCCTCGCTCGACCTACTCTTCTCCACTGGATCAACCGTATCTACTCATTCATCCATATTCCTGGCACCATTACCTTTCTTGTTGTCCTCTACTACTTCACCACTACCCGACATCGCCGTTATACCGCTGGCCGTGTGAGATCTGATACGGTGGCTGCTGGTCCTGCTCTATACGAAGCCCGTCGACGAACCATGGCCATGTGCAATCTCCTCGCTTTCGTTGTCTTCACCAGCTGGCCTTGCATGCCTCCCCGCCTTTTGAGCGATCCTGAATATAAGGGCCCTGATGCTGAGGAGGCCAAGAGCTTTGGCTTTGTCGACAGTGTTCACAGCGGTACTGGAGAGAGCAGTGTCTGGACCACCAACAGATTCTGCAACCAATATGGTAAGTGAAAGTCACTTAAATTCTGACCCCATACAGGGCTAAGTAAGATGATAGCGGCTATGCCATCTCTGCATTTTGGTTACTCTCTCCTTGTCGGCCTTACCGTCGCCACTATCCCTATTACCGGCCTACGATCTACCTCTTGGAAGCGAATAATCATCGTTGCCGCGGGCATGTCATACCCAGCCTTGATTCTTACTGCCATTGTCGCCACAGCCAACCACTTCATCCTCGATGCTGTAGCGGGTGCTACGGTCTGCGCTATTGCCTGGAACTGTAACGACTTCCTCCTCAACTTTTGCATCCTTGAGGATTACTTCCTATCCATGCTTCGCCTTCACAAGCCAGTGAACTGGACCGACCCTGAAACAGCTGTCGAGCCTGAGTTCCAGACTGGTCTACTGAGTGAAGACGTCAAGGCGTGTAAAAGAGCTTTTCAAAACGAGCCCCACGAATTTTCTTCCTAAATACCCGACTCCGTTAATCCATTTGTTTTCAAGAGGGGAGCTTTTGTCTTATTTGCATAAGTCGTTCAAGCCGTTTCAAAGCATTCACAAGGCGTTCCATGTCTGGACAGGAATGGTTTCTGTGGACGTGGTGTTAAGCTTGGCGATAGTGGCATGTTGTTAATTTGAAGGAGTCGGGCCATTGATATTCTGAGCAGTGGGGAAATTTAGATGTGCGCAGAAAGGGGTTCAGTATAACACGCCATACGATATGGTGAATAAGCTGATACCAATAATACTGTCAAGATGAATATTATACCCTCTGTATCCTAAGTGAGAACGGCTGCAAACACATTCAAATGCACTTAATATGCTCCGAGTTTAATGCTTATAGCGTTGTTATATTTCCTAGGGCCCCTTAGACGAATCACAACTGAAACTCGACATTGTCCTCACCCTACGAGGAGATATGGAGGCAAAGAACCTCGGACTTTTACCCTAGATGACAGAAGGACTCAGGTAAACTTAGTATAGACTTGTTAATTGAGTATAACTTAGCAGGCCTTTAGACTAAGGTAGTTGATTTATCACCTTAATTTACTATAGGAAATTCTCTTGCTAGGAAAAAGGTTCAAGTCACGGAGTTTCTAGCGAGAAATGAGAAACAAAAACCTGGCATAGTTCGTCCTAAACTTACAGTATCGTCCATGATCCTCGGCAAGGATCATGATAACGAGACTTGCTACGGGCTGGACTCCCTCAAAGTATCTTCATATTAGTGGCCTCTTGTCAGATCGTATGGATAACCTAAGTCGTCATTGACGTGGTTAAGGCTGATTTACGTATTTGCAGTACGCGGTCACTGAAGTAATTCAAAGCCATTCCATGCCTCAAGCTCGTGACGACGCAAGCTGAACTTCGTCTCCCACCAATAAACTGCTGTCATGATACTTTTCTAGTAAGCCTTATGAGCACAGGTACATGTGTCTCTGCTAAAACTGCGCCATTTGACAGCAGATAAAGCCACGAGTTCAGGTACCTCTGCTAAGATGGGGCGGGGAGCTTCTGTGGCGGGGCACGTCGTCATCTGTGATCCATTTGGGCAAGAGACAGACAGCTGCCTTTCGCTTGCTTGCGTTTACTCACATGCCACCACCTGAACTAATCTTATTCTTCATCTTTCTTTCTTTTTTTCGTAACCATTTATATACCGTTACTTCATACTCAAAATCTGGCTGTGACTCCGATCAACAAAAAGAAACCGAGGACAAAGGCTATTCAAGACGAAAGCTGCTGAGAGCGGCAGCTCTACTACTTTCTTCCAATGTCGCAGCAGGATTCTGGGGCAGCTGATGCCCCGCCACAGCAGCACTCGCGACGATCTGCGTCACCATCAAACAGTTTCTATGCGCTGAGCGATGATGAGGAGGGCGAATACAACACTATTAGAAATGCCGAGACTGGGAGAGGTGTAAAGCTTCTCTTTTCCAAGAGCAAGGTAAGTAACATCCGAGCCTATGTCCTGCGCAAGAGGCTGCACTGCAGAGTGACGGACGACATCTGACAATCGCAGGTTTATGTTCACCCAACACCCTCTTCAAAGGACAACATTCCAGGATATATCGCACTTCTCCAGCAACGAGGTCATCACGAAGAGCGCCCTACTTCATCCGCTTCTAATGAATCAACGTCGATCGCCTCCTCGGATCTACTTCTTGCCTGGATTCCCGAATCTGCCCTTGGAGATTCCGCCAGCATCTACGTCAAGGTTGACCTTTGCGATGGAGACTCACCCCCGAAACAGTCTTACCTTGTTCCTCCCCCGCCTACCGTCACGAGCCATGTTGGATCTGTCGGTGGATATGCGTTTGCGATTCCCGTGAGCGCCGTCTATTCGCTCCTCGTTCGGCCTCCGAGCCTTGGCTGGTGGTATGGATCCGTCATCATCAACTCCCGTGCGGGCGACAGCTTTCCTGCCCTTTTCTTCCATGACAATGAGTGCCAAAGCACGATCCTTCAAAAGAAGAAGATCGCGCGTGATACGTTTGATCCTTTTGGAGAATCAGGACAGATGTTCTGGGGTGGCGATGAGGTTGTGAAGTGGCTCCGTCGTTATGTCAAGATTGAGCGATCCGGTGCCGAGCCAAACATTTACTTGATCGAGCCATCTAAGGAGGACAGTGAAGCATTTGGCCACAAACTCACTTCCAGCCCATCGCAAATTGGTCGTCAGGATAGCAATTTGGGAGCGCAGCGCGGCGCTGCAGGACCATCAAATCGAGATGCAGAGATGGACCCTTTCGTCAAGTTGATCAAGGAAACTGGGTGGAATATCATGGAGAAATTCAGCAAAGTAACCACCTTTACGCGGAGAGCGGCTCAAGATATTGTCGAGAACCCCAACCTACCGCCACAAGTAAGACGGCTCTTGAGAAATCCTGAAGTCCAGACTCTTCAAGACGAGTTTGACAGCGCCAGAATCTACCTCGCTCGCTGGGCTATGGGCATCCAGGAGCAGAGCGACCGCGATCGGAGACAGAGGATATGGTCTGCTAATGATGTTATGGAGCTTGAGGATACCGATGTTGGCGAGTTTGAGCTTCTCGAAGGAGCCAGCAACCTTTCACTTGAGGAACGCCGAAAGACCGTGACAATGAAGGAGTGGAATACCTTCTTTGACCCTCAAACTGGCCGATTATCGATCACTATTGATGAGGTCAAGGAGCGTGTCTTTCACGGAGGTCTTGATTCTGAGGACGGTGTTCGAAAGGAAGCATGGCTTTTCCTTCTTGGCGTCTATGAATGGTACAGCACTGCCGATGAGAGAAAGGCACAAATCGCCTCACTACGTGACCAGTACTACAAGCTCAAGCTTTCGTGGTGGGAGAGGCTCGACGGTGATGGAGGTGAGGGCGACACTGGAGAGTGGTGGCGCGAGCAAAAGGGTCGAATCGGTAAGTTGCCCACCATCTCTCAGTCCTTCTCTCCCAAGGAGTATACTTATATTATGTCTACAGAAAAAGATGTCCACCGAACGGACCGCAATGTACCCATTTTCATGGGCGAGGATATCCCCCATCCTGACCCAAGCTCACCTTTTGCCGAAGTTGGCACCAACGTCCACCTTGAGCAGATGAAGGAGATGCTTCTGACTTACAACGAGTACAATAAGGATCTAGGCTATGTTCAGGGTATGTCAGATCTATTGGCACCAATCTACGCAGTGATTCAGGACGATGCCGTTGCGTTCTGGGGTTTCCAAAAGTTCATGGAGCGTATGGAACGCAACTTTCTGCGTGATCAGTCTGGCATGCGCAACCAGCTTCTGACTCTGGACCAACTGGTTCAGTTCATGGACCCAGCACTTTGGAACCATCTACAAAAGGCAGACAGCACCAACTTTTTCTTCTTCTTCCGCATGATACTTGTTTGGTATAAACGGGAGTTTGCTTGGCTTGACGTTCTTCGATTATGGGAGGGCTTGTGGACTGATTATATGAGCGCGAACTTCCATCTCTTTATTGCACTGGCGATTCTTGAGAGACACCGCGATGTTATTATGGAACACTTGCAACATTTCGATGAGGTGCTCAAATATGGTAAGTCATTTTGGTCACTAAGTATACTGATTATATGCTAATTGTACAGTCAATGAACTCTCCAACACAATCGATCTTGAGGCGACTCTGATCCGGGCAGAAACTCTCTTCAAGAGATTCCAGCGACTTGTTGATGCTGTCGACAAGAAACAGAACTTCCCAGCTCCTCGGTACAACCAGAAGGAACCCCCAAAATCTTCTGAGCAGACCGAATCAGGGCCATCCAGGGGTGGTAAGGCATCTGGCAAGGGCAAAGCTGCTGAGCCAGCGGCGCCTCCGCCGCAGCCAAAGACTATTACACCTGAGTTGCGCAAACTATTAAGCAAGGAGGTAGAAGTGCTCCCGAGGAAAACGGTTGCGCAAAAGGGCGATGGCATGCCAAACAAATGAGTATCTGAGAATAAGTAGTTGAGGTTCTGTTGATTAACGTCTGCTGCATGTATTTTTATGTTTTGGGGATTTCTTGGTTTTAGTAATTTCTGGCAAGGAGTTCATGGTATGACGGTAAGTTAGCAATGTTTCGATATATATATACAGCCCTTCATTACCATCGGGTCTGAATACACAATACGCATAGCACGATTCTTTGGTACAGGACATAACATCGAGTAAACAAAAGCCCATATTACCAAGTAAAACGCCGCTCTATCCTATCAAGGAACGTAAACGCCAGACATCCAACGTATTCTTCACTTCTTCTTACAAGAACGGGCTTTATCTGTATCCCCTTGGTCCACTGGGCAAGCCTCCTCTCCTCAACCCAGCGTTACCGCCGCCACCTGCTTGATCATACATTCCGCCTGGCGCAAATCGATCTTCATAACCGCCGCCACCACTACCACCTGCATTATTTCCTCCGGGAGGGTTGAAAGGTCCTTGACTTCCAGCCTGAGGACTCGTTGTTCGCGATCCTCCTCCCCAAAGCCTCTGTCGCAATCTATCCTGCGCAGATCCTCCACCTCCACCTCCCGAAGCACCACCAGGTGGCACGCTCGCCGTTTCGGGCCTACCGAATTGACCGCCCGTGCTCTGGTAGCTACCCGCGCGCTGCTGGCTTGGCAGTGGTCGCCTATTAATATCACCGCCGCCGCCGCCAGGTTGCAACGAGGCAGGTGTTCGTCCGCCTCCGGCCCGAAGACTCTGAGGCGCTTGTTGTTGTGACTGTTGGGGTCCGTTGTCCCATAGACTACTTAGACCACCGTGTTGCTGTCCTGGAGCGCCGGGGCGCTGGCTGGCTTGTGGTGTCATGACAGGCTGTATGGGTTGTTGGGCTGGTGCCTTGGGATCCGCGGGCAGCCATGAGGGGAATGGACGCCCCTTTTCTGTATAATAGCCACGGAGAACACGGCAGACGTGAGTATCGTCTTCGGAGTCGCCGTCTTGTTCGCCGGAGAGGAGATTCTGACGTAGAGAGGAGATTTGAGAAGATGTCTTCTGGACGAGGTTTGAGTACCAGGACGCCATGATGTGTTGTGTTTGTGTTAAAGTGTTTCTTTTGTAGCTAATATGTTCGTGAAGTTTCGCATCGATGGTTACTCAAGTGATGGAATGAAGTTGCGCCTGTCGCGCGATAGGCTCGCTTGATGTAGGTTGAGGAGGCGGTATCCAAACCCAGAGAATGGCTCGAGCTGTAATTGAAGGACCGAGGGGCGAGCGCAATGCTCTGTTGCTGTCGCAGTTGATTAGGTGGTGCAGCCAGCTGCTGTCGTGATGAACCAGGGTATAAGAGAGGTGCTATCAGTGTCAAAAAGGTCAGAGATGGTCTATTTGAAGAGCGGAGAAGGAAGATGGGAGGTGAAGCAGTGACGTTTAGAAAGGGATTCTTGGCCGTGGAAGTGGAAATGGAAGTGGGCTGGGGGAGTTTCATAGGTGCCTGAACTAAAATGCGCCGTAGGTTTGGGCGGGGCAATTGTAGGACTCGGGAGTGGAGCAAGGCCTACATAAGCTTTAGTCTCAACAGAGCCTCTCTCTCACAAGTGACAAGACCCATACAAGCATCAAAGGGAAAATAATTTCAAAACATTTCGAGTAACAACAAATTCATATAAAAACAATGGTAGCCTATTTTGGTATCTATACCTTGCCAAGAATTAGCCCAGCAAAAATGAAGCACATTGCCGTGTGATATCCTCAGACTGAAGGTACACATTGACGTATGCTTTTCCACCCTTCGTAAACCCCTTTTTTCCATCTTCCTGAGAAAATGCCAACTCCCCAAACGCCGAAGCCTGATTTATGAGACCGTCAATTACCATGTGAGATCGTTGGTGAGCATCAGCTTCTCCTTCTCCTCCTGTCTGGGCTTCTTGTTCTTCATCTTGATAGCACGTCCACGCTTTCGCTTGTTGCCAGACTTCTCGGTCTCAGACTCTTCGCTGTCATCATCATCATCATCATCATCCTCTTCGTCCTCCTCCTCGTTTTCGCTCTCAAGCCAGTCCTCAAGGTCGCCGAGCTCCTCGTCACTCTCCTCAATATCGGAAACATACTCAACCTGGTTCTCCAGGTTGTCGTCTTCCTCCTCACTCCATTCAACCTCCTCGCCGTTCTCATCAAGACCCTTGTCCATGTCCTTGTCACGTTGGCCCTCGCCATCGCGCTCCATGGCGTTGAGAACCTTCTTCCAGATGGACTCGCTGACATTGAGGGGCTGGTCACCGTAAGCCCCCTGTCGAAGACGCTCAACAAGCTCACGCTCAATGGTTCGTTCCAGCTTAGCAGCAGCCTCGGCCTTGCGCTCACGGGCCTGCTCACGGTGTCTGATCTTAGGGGCCATCTTAGGAACAAGCTTTTCACCCAATCGTTCCTCCTCGGCCGCAATACGACGCATGCGAGTTTGAACCTGTGTCAAGCGGGTGAGACGTTGCTTGCACTTGTGAATGAGAAAATTAGGCCAGTATATAAGCTTCTCGTCTATCATGGACAATGCCTTGGAGTAGTTGCTGGGCAGTTTGTAACGTTGCCACTATGACTATGATTAGCAGCTTATCACCTTGTATAACAACCTGAAGTCTTACAAGTTTGCTTGGGAGATGGGCCCTTTCTGGAGTTTTGATCAACAGGTACAATCGATTTTGATGCTCCCTGACTGTAGCGTATCGCGAGTTCGCGAGAGGACATGACTGACGGTTACAGAGGCCTGTAACATTGTGCTCATTACGGCAGAATGTTTGGGCTTTGTTAGTTCTGGACAGAAGTTAGCCTATCATCTTGTATCAAGCCTCACCAAGTGACAAAGGCCGAGTAGAGGAAGCAGAAACTGACTTAATCTTGAACGCGCAAAATTGCTGACCGATAATTTGCCAGACTATCTCGTCACTGTGGCCACTGAAGCTCATCGTGAGAACGGAGTAGCTTGTCCTGGTGTTGGTTGTGGTGTTGGTGATGGTGTTGTGTCTTGCCCAAGTCTCGACCAGACGGAAGGCGACAACGCTTCAGGGTGGGGGGCTAGTAACACCGTTTATACAGCGCGGTTATGATCACTAAACAGAGTGATAGCTGATTGGGGAATTGCGGGCGAGCTTGTAGATGGTTGTATCGTGTCGAGAGGTGAGGATATAGAGAAAGCCACAGCAAAATGTGGATGGGAGACAGGCCGATGAGGCGAATTCTCGTGTCACCGCACAGAACAAGAGCTGGTTAAGCTCTATCGATAATCTGGCGTCGTCCTGGTCCAGAATCCCTTCGTTGGTTCTAGAGGCTGTGGTATGTAATTGCGACTGCGATGATCGAGGCAGGAGATCTTGGAGTTTTTGGATTTTTTTTTACTTGACTGCGCTATCAGATAAGAAGGCGACCCACTAGCCCACTAACAGCATTCATAACAGCCACTTACAGCGTTCCATTTTCAATGCCCGCTTGGGTGCGGGAAATTGTACTTCCGAATGGCTGACAGTGCTCCTGGTGAACCTGGAAACAAATACGTACCTGGTTGACAAGTTGGGATAGCATCATCTTGGAACTTGGCCTACTGTAGCCGCGTAACACACACAACGTCAACGAACTTCCCTTCCGGTCGCGTCCAACACAACCAGTCGCTTCGCCGTTTACGACTCGACATTTTCTCTATACCCGACTAGATTTCCTTCATCTCCCCACGGGGAGCTTACGTCGCCGACATCGCCGCATAACTCATCCTCTCCATTTCCATAAGTACCATCGCCCAAGATGCCGACCGCCGGCCTCAAGACCATCATCGCACTCTCCTTCGTCCTCGCCGTTGGATTCCTCCTTGTTATTCTCTCCTGCGCCCTGTGGAAGGTGTATTATCCTCTCCTCGTCGTCGCCACCTATGTCATTGCGCCTATTCCCAACTGGATCTGCGGACACTGCGCCAACCCGGATGACTTTGTGGAGAGCTCCGGCGCTGCGGTTCTAGACTTGGGACGCTTCTTTACAGGTTTCTTTGTTGTTATGGGAATTGGTAAGTCCTGCTCAGCCGGCGCAACGCTGCTGATACCAATGGAATGGTTTGCCTACCGAACTCACGTGGCTGACTCTTACGTAGCTCTCCCTGTCGTTCTCGCTCACTCTGGTCTCATCGAGGTGCAAGCCATGGTCATGTCCATAATCGGCGGCCTATTGATCTACGGAACTATTGTCAGCTTCGGCATGTTTTTCCACGAGGAGCAAGATTTCTAAATCCGCGCGCAATACGGAGTCGCATAAACCAGAAACACTCGGAGTTACCGAACTAAAGATGGATACAGAATGTTGCGTTTCAGGAAGAGGAGGATAATCGCTAGTATAAAGCCTGTATAACGCGTGTATGATCACAGAGGACAAAGGAGCCAGATGGGCATTCAGCGGGGTCTTAACGTCAGTCTCGGCTATTCGCAAGGAGAATACTTGGGCTTCAGGACAACGGCAATGAGAGGTTATAGTCGGTCGTCAAAGATATCCTTGTTTACGAGGAATATATCGTATCATCTTCTACTATGTTCCAGATGTTTTGGTCCTATCCCATCCGTCTATGTTGTTGAATTCCAAACCAAAAACTCCGACGATGTGTACGTTGAGGTATCATGTCCAAAGTCAAACGCTGCGCCTGTCCATCCATCCAATCCAATCTGGCCTCATCATTGACATTCAAGTTATGCCGCGTCTCTAAACACACCCATAGGACCGGCAAGTTTGGTGAACATCTCGTCCCTTTCACCTTCAGGGGTACTCAGGATTGTTACCGCACCTCCAGCTCCTATTCTCCAAACTTCTCTGGGCTCTGTCTCGCCCTCTTCAGCTGGAGCCGTCTCATCGTCCCATCTAAACATGGTTCGGATTGTGACACTCCAGTCTCCTGCACCTGCGACATCCATATATCCCACAACACCAGAGTAGAGACTTCGCTCATGTTGGCCCTCAATGATCTGTAGAAGCTCGCAGCTGCGCTTTTTCGGAGCCCCTGTCATGCTTCCAGGAGGTAAAGCCGCAGCAAGGGCATCCAAACCAGTATAAGGGCAGTGAGAGTCGAAGCTGCTTCGGCGAGCGCCATGAGGCTTGTTTCCATTGCGGCCTGGGAGTTGTCCGTTGACCACAGTGATCATCTGGAAGACTGTGGCATACTCCTCAACCTTCATGAGATCAGGAACTGTGACATGGCCAACACCACAGACACCATGTAAATCGTGTCGAACCAGATCGACAATCATGAGGTTCTCAGCCACTTCCTTGGGCACATGAAGGATCTTCTCGGCCTGTGCAAGGGTTGACACAGCCTCTGACTTGCGAACTGTTCCCTTCATGGGTCTCATCGAGCATAGTCCATTAGTGTCGTATCGAAGAAATCGCTCAGGAGAGCAACTCAACATCGTGGCACCGCCAAGGCGGATGAAAGACCCAAAGGGAGCTGGCTGTCTCTGTCTCAAGGTCTGATATATGGCCCATGGGTTTCTCTCGTTGTTTCTTGAACGAGGCCTTGCCATGGTCGTTTGCGATGTGAGACAGAGTTCGTAAGACTCACCCGCTGCAATGAAATCCTGGCAAACACGAACTTGCTCTTCATACCTGTCTGGCTGTGGTGTTGTGATATTGATTTGCTTGTCCTGGGCACGGTTTTCGATGACATGCCCACTGGTTCCGTTTCTCATCTTGGTCGCATTCCAATAGTCGGAGTGTTGAATTCTTTCCGTTATCTTATCAAGCCATGAATCGTTTGATCCTCGAGCCTTCAGGTTTTGAACATATGCAACGCTAGCTCTGTGATCTAGAACAATGCTCTTCGTTACCCAAGCTAGACAGATGTCTGGTCTCTTGTGGCCCCTATCTTCCGGGGCCATCTTCTTCTCAAGGCCGTGTAGTCCCATCTCATAGGTGATGAATCCCATGAAACCGCCCTTGAAAGCTGAGGTTGAACGGTCAGATCCAGGAGGATGGCTCCGCGTCTCCCAGAAGTCTGAGATGACCTCCCATACATTGATTGTGCCGTTTTTTAGGCTTACCATCTCGGTTTTGTCCTTTCCATCTGTACTCGGGAGCCGAACCGTAACATAGTCATCGCAAACGTTGTACTCGAACCGCAGCGCATCGTCAACTTCGAGAGCTACGATGCTGTTCAATGCTAGCGCATCTCCGTTCTTAGAACTCGACGAGTCAAGGATAATGGTCTCTCCCTTTGCCAACCCCAGCATCTCAACCAGTTCTGGCACGCCAGCCCCATGAGGCAGGGTGATTGTGCGATGTGTGTATTCATACCCCTTCGCAAAGTCTCTCAGCGAAGTTTCTGATGAGTTTGGGGTCAACCACAAATCACCCAAGTGTTCCTTGTGCGCAGCTGCAGACTCCAGTTGATTCGGCGGCGAAAGAGTCTGAATCTCTAGTAAAGGTCCCTGTACTCGTCGTCCGTGGTATTTGTTCCATTGCAGCGCAGCTTGGAACCAGTTGATGAGGACTCCCTGAGCATTCTTCTCCGTACAAACAGACTCAGGGTGGTATTGAAGGCCCCAGAATGGCTTCTTGTTGTGTCTCACACCTTGGAGGATCTGTTCCCTTCGTCCATCATCTCGAAACTCAGTTGCCCACGCCAATGGTGAAAACTCCGAAGTCGGCCTCCAACGGTTCTCTTCTGCCCAGTCATCGCTGTATTGACCAATATCAACACAGAGACTGTGATATAGAGTAGCCTTGAAGGGTGGCACTCCACAGAATATGTCTTCTCCGCGATGCTCAATCTCTCTCACCATTCCATGAAGACCCCTCTTGAGTCTTCTCACTGACCCGCCATGCGCAGCAAGCAAACTCTGAAATCCAAGACAAATACCCAAAACTGGCAGCTGAAGATGCTCAGGGAGATCCCAAAGAAGATTGAATGCCCCAACGTCTTCTGAATTAAGTGGTGATCCAGGGCCAGGGCCGCAAACTACGGCATCGAATTGAGCGAGATTATTGATAAACTCTTGCTCTGTCCATTTTGCGGGTGCATCATCGTCGCTGACTCTATCAACCACTGAGAGGTCGATTCTTATGACGAAGATATCAGCGCCGAGAATTTGACGGAGCAGCGAGACGATATTGAATGTAAACGAATCAAAGGCATCAATAAAAAGAATCCGCTTCGGCGCTCCAACCGAGGGCTCTGAGCCTGTAGTCATAGTCCAGAATTATCTCAAAAGTATTAAGAGAGTCTGATTGAGGGAGAATGTTTCAGATTGAAGCCTGGGTCAGTAGATGAGAACAAATTCCGATAAGCTTCGTCTTCGGCGTCCGATATAAAAACCCAAAATCTTTGCCGTTACAAGCCGGAGCTGACTCGGGATATGAGCCGTTGAGTTAAGTTATAAAGCCACAATGCACGGCACACGCGGACGTTGATTATCAGGTGATCGGACAATCCAGAGAGTAAAGAGTACATCAAAGTTCAACTCGTTGATGTGAAATTTGGGGCATTTTCTCGTTATTCAATGTCTCGATACAAGACTAAAAAGTGGCGACAATGAATCGGATGCATGGAAGGATACTTACTTCTAGAACGTCAAGATATGGCGCTACTGCAGGGTAATCATCAATGAAACATTCATTACGGATTCACATAGAAAACTACTGTGTTAAAAAAGAGTCTAATAATCTGCAACTTATTGCTACTTCAATGTCTAAATCGACTACATAATTCCTTTTCGTGTGAGCCACAGACGATTGTGACAGTACCACGGCCAGTTCAATACGTCAGTCTGGAACTTTTGACTCTCTTTACACGCGGTCCGAGTGGTCATCATCTAGATCTTCCTCATATTCCCCTTCCAGATCTTGCTCCTCGAGGTTCATCTGAGCGTGATGCCCTTTCATTTTTCGGTACATTTTTGTGATATTGGAGTCGCGGCGAGTATCTTCCTTGAATCGCTCGCGGTAGGCTTCAACCACGGTCGTTGAAGAATGAGGCCACTCACTTAAGAATCGCAACTGGTCCGCAGTCCAGTGGAGACCCTTCGAGTTGAGGACTACCACTCTCTTATTTCTGATTGACTCGAATGAACGCTTATGTCCAAATCTCGCCCAAAACTTTTCGCGCAACTCCCGAGGTTTACGATCACGGTTCTCTTTGATGGATCTTGTCTCCTCCTCAGTCCATGTCCCGTGCCCTCCTACAAACCCTAACTCCGTGAGTCTTATGAGGCAAGCCTCCTTACTGCGGTAGGTACCGATGGTTTCTCAACTTCATAATATTGAAGTGCTACAGAAGTAGAATCAAAAAGGGATATCGAACCGCAAAAACTTGGTTTGCTCTATCTTTTAGTACGCAGAATTGCTGCACTATGAGAAAATTCTGCCATATGTGGCAGAGGACCCTAATCGTTGTTTTTTCTGTTCTCTTGCCAAAGCCAAACATTAG
Organism: Fusarium acutatum; assembly: GCA_012932015.1. NCBI lineage: Eukaryota > Fungi > Ascomycota > Sordariomycetes > Hypocreales > Nectriaceae > Fusarium > Fusarium acutatum. The sequence continues at coordinate 46,079 of JAADJF010000129.1, read as the reverse complement.
CCAAGGCAGAATGCAGGCAAGTTCACCATAGAAGACAACTCTTGAACAAATTAAGGGCTGCTAGACTTGGCCGTTGTTGCTACATCTGATGATTACCAGAACGATTTCTGTTATTTTCCCTAAAGGGATTCATTAGGGGACGTTTAGAAGGGATCCATGAAGATCTAGAAACTCACATGTTGTAACGACCACTCTCTTCGCTATTCGCTAAATATCTACATCGCGTCGTACTACAAATCTCCATTATTTAATCGAGGCCAATGTATAAAGCCACAGATCCCTATCACCGTCAAAATCCCTCCTCATTCTCTCAACTAGTCTAGCGATCTCTCGTCATCAACAGACAAGGTTGTCTCGCATGCCAGATCCTTCTCTCCTTAACTCCGAGAGCCGCGTCCATCATCGTTTGAGACTCAGATCTCGCTCTTGTGGGTTCACTTCTGGGCTCATCCCAAACCTGCACCTCTTCTACTGATGCTGAAATTTCAAACTCTCCACGGCATAGCACTGTCATGCCTACTGAAATCTCGGCACTTCCGTGTCCCTCTAACACAGGGATGAGCTGCTGTAGAGTACCGTTCCAAGCAAGCTTTCGTGTAAACTCCAGTCCAACATTTGCAGGCCGATGGCGAAGTGCAGGAAGAATTCTGACCAGAGGATGGATCTTCTGAGCCGTCCGGTTCGTGAGGCGTACCCTAAGTTGCATAAACTCATCGACGTATGCTACATCCTTTTCAGCTGCATTACCATCCTTATCTTCGACCGAGATATCAATGTCAACCTCGTCAACCTTGATTGCCTCGATCATTCTCGAGGTCAGTCGTATGCTTCTTAGATCGATCGAGCCACTCCTTTTAGGTAGTGACGTCGTCTTCCACGTTGCTCTGAGACAGCTGAGAACCCTCTCTCTATACCAAAACCCTTCGCGATTCGCTCGCTCCATTTCAGGTGAAATTTTGCTGGCGCTAACCACGAATTGCCGATTTCGCGAGGGGTTGAGGGTTGGTATTGTAGCATGAGGATCCTCCAGATACACCCTTTTAACTGGGAGAATGACACGGCTAGTATTTCCAGGCAGGATATCCTCCTGCACAGAAATTCCATCATTGCTCTCGAGTTGCACCACCATCTGGCTGGGCCAGGCGTTGCGAAGATCCACAGACAAGAGACAGTACTCATCAGGTTTGGCAGTAAAGGAACTGCCCAGGCGATCCCACAAGGGCTGAGGAATCTCTCCATGCACAGGTAGTGCATCGATTCGAGCAAGCTCAACACTAGCATTCACCGTCACAGTAAGGTCCAGAGAAACCTGTCGTGTGTAGAATTGATCAGGCATTTCTTCTTGCGGGCATCCCAGATGAGTGTAGTCGACCTGGATCGTAGCCGCTGTGAGTCCGGGCTTACCAAGAATCTCAAAGTCGAAGGTAGCCTCTCCATTAGGTGCAATATGACGAGTCTGTTGGCTGTTGGGAAGTCGCAGCGCCTGCTTCTTTATCAGCGCAAGCTCGTACTCATAGAGCTCAGAGGGTGTCGCATCTCGGTTACTGATTGCAGTCTGGAGCGGTTCCTGTGTAGAATCCTTAAAGGAGAAGAGCATAAAGTCCACTGGCGTTGACGCAAGATTCTGTAACGTCACTGAAAACACCTGCCTCTCACCCTCCAGGATCATGATGGAGGACTGTGCAAGAGTTGTGGACTTGACAATGACGAGGGGTTGTGCTGGGATGGCAGTGAGACTCAAGCTTTCAGCCTCGAGCTTTGGAGCAAACGGCTTAACATCTGTAACCGCTTCCTCAAGTGCAGCCAAACCCTTGGCCTTGACCTTGACTTCATGCTTTGGTGTCCAAGGCATAGAGAAAACAGGGAATCGCCGCTCACGGCATCCTCGGACCTTGATAATAGCACCTGTGACCTTGACAGTTCCTGCTTCCTTTGCCCTTCCCCTTAATCGGATCACCTGTGTTCTGTATGGCCCGACGACAGTCGCCTCCTTGACAGCATCAAACTGCACGCCCTCGGTAGACAAGTGGACAGATTCAACGTCCACCTCGATATCGTAGGGGTTTTGTAGTGTGATCTTAAACGTAGCGTATTCATCAGCCACAAGAGTCTGGTTTACCATCTCGTCTGGTTTCTTGAGGAATGGGTTGTAGATGAAAGGGTCAAGGTCTTGGGATGCACGGCTAGCGGTAGCACCAGGAAGAATACTCTTGGAGTGAGCTACTGGAGTTTTGCTGTTGAGCGAGGGCTCAAGCTTGATACCTCGTACAAAGAATTCATCCCAGTACTCAGCTGCTATGTCATTGTAGCCCAGCCTCTGCACAAGATTTGCGGTTCTCGATATGCCAGTAGCTAATCGAACTTGCTCGTCCCGGGTGATCATAGGTGAAGCATCCTCTCTCCTAGGTCCTGGAGCAACACCGGAACCGGCTGTTCGCAACAGATCACTCGAGAATCGCAAAACACCATCGAAATCTGGAAGTGCTTCGGAGAAGTTGATGCAAGCCCTTAGAATGTTAAGCTTGACATCTGGGAATCCGAAGAAGCGCGCCGCAGACTGGCCGCGTATCCTAGCAATCACAGCTTCGTCTGAGTCGTCAACATCTTCGTTGTTCTTAGCACCCGCCTTCCTTGTCAAATCAAACCCAACAATGCCGTAAGACTTGCAGAGAAGGGTCATCAGAGCTTCTATGCCCTGTTCAACGTCACATTCTCCAATCTCTAGGGCCATGGAGCCACTGCTTGATCCACCTCCTCCTGAGGTCAACGACATCAGTCCGGCAGCAGGATGAATGCCCATGTCTGCAGCACCTCGAGTTCGCGCCTCGACAAGACCACCGATAAGGACAGATACCAGCTCCCGGATCACCATGGCCTTCTTTCGGTGAAGTCCCAAGGGTCCTAGAACAGTTGCTATGCCGCTCAGAACTGACGCTCGGTCAACAGTTGTAAGAAGTTCCGAAGCGCCCGCAGGGAATGCTTTGAAGAGCATCGCTCCGATTTGTTGTCTGGAGGGTGTTACACCAAACCGTGGAGGCGCAACGTATGGCTGCTCGGGGACAATTCCTGTAGCAATCATGGCTAGAGATTCTCGGTTTAGGTAGCCATTACATAGGTGAAGAGCTGAGTATATCTTGGAAAATCGAATGAAGGTCTCGGACATGGGTAATGGAGGGAGGCTGTCCGATGATACTCTGGAGTATAATGCTATTATACGTTCCAGAAGCTCCGGTAGCAGCCATTGGAGATTTCTAAGATGTTTTGGTTGATCGGGGTCCTCAGGAGTCGGGTCTGGCGTTTGCTTGTGCGCTGGCTTATCCGGGAATTGGATTAGTACTGTAGGCACATGGAACTCGATGTTGGACCAGCCAAGAAGGAACAGGTTCACCAAGATCAGTTCCAATGCTTTTCCATGCCATAAATGATCATTTACAGACCGCGCAGCCATAGCACCATCGCTAAGCTCCTTAATCGAATCCGTCCATCGCCCCGCCTGAAGAAACATGGAACCAACGACAACCGCAGCTCGGCCTTTGGTTCTTAGCCTCCAACGGTCATTCACACCGCCCGAACCAAAGCCCTGCGTTGATATCCGATCGCGACTAGCTGATCGAGAGCTCTCTGTAGTCTCTTGCGGGGCAGGTTGTGGATCTGGTGTTGACCGGTCACTAGCTGGCGGGCTCTGACTATCCGTGGTGATGGGTGGGTTCGATAAGCTGCTCTTTGGAGGTGTTGATGACAACCCTGGCGTTGAACTGCTCGAATGAAGTCCTGGGCGGGCGTTGGCTGGCATAGACATGCGGGCTTGTGTCTTGTCCATAATACCGCCCGCTGAATTAGAGCGCACGGAATGTCGTGAAGAGATACTCGAGCCTCTCCTAAGGAGCCCATTCAACCCTCCTTCACCACCCCAAGAACCACCATTAGTATGTTTTGAAGTAGACGAATAAGGCACGGGGGACTCGATGTTGGTCATGGCCTCGAAGGATTTGGCCAGCGTTGTCATCTCAGCTAGGAGAAGCGAAGAGATGTCGCACATAACAGTCCTTAGCGTAGTCACAGTGCAGTTCTCGAGAGGGGGAATATCGACAAGGCCCTCAGGCATTGGAATCTCGGTATCGTGAGGGTTGGCATAATCGAACAGTAGGACTTGGTGTACCAGAGCCTTGGGGTACATGTCGCGCAGGTCTTCTAGCTCCTGGTATAAAGCTCTGATATTCTTCTCAGTCGTCGTCGGACCTGTACCGTTTATAGACTGCCGCTTGTTGAAGCTCTTTTGATGTAGTTCGGTGCCATCTGCCAGAGCTATTATAGCAAGGGGTTCTCGGTATAAGTCGAAGGGCGTCAGGGCGAGGTGGGAGGGAGGAGGAACGTGAGTAACGAGGTTGTATATTATGGCACCGTCTGGGTACGCCAGAGGCGAGAACATGTCTGCGAAAGTTATGTCAGCGCTATCTTGAGCAGTTGAGAGCATCCCTTACTCCTATTAGGTCGGCCATCAGCGCTGATGTCGCGGAGGTGGACAACATGTTCCTTGTTGAGTCGCTCGACGAAGGAAGCGAATCGGTCTGCTTTGATCTGCCCCAGAGGTAAAAGAAGTGTCTTCACCCTCGCAGGAGCGACGGGGGCTAAAGGATCCAAGCTCATCCTAGCATCTGGTGTTTTCTCAACATGTCCGCCAGCGCAACGTGGTTGGTGTTTAGTCGGTGACGTCCTTGGGGGCGTCGCAGGGTTCTTCGTTTGGTATAAGGTGATGTTATTTACAATCGCATTGTTGTGTCAGCCTCGCCTCTTTGAGCTATTGAGCTGAGCTTCTAAAGCTGAATGTCGCCTTTAATCGCCGGATCTTGAGCTTGGTATCGTACACCTGTCGCATGCGGCTAGGAGCTGCTGTATGAGGTAGCGTACCCTTACATGGGTGGCCGGATCAGGTGGGGCCTCGAGAACCGGAGTCGACTTTTTGCGAGCCGATGACAATAATGCAGAGCATACCAGTCACTTCAAGTCCACGTCAACACGTCACTTCTTGTTACTGTTTTATGGCTGATGAGAATGTTCCAAAATGGGTATCAATTCTTCCATGGTCAGCACTGAAACCCTGTGCTATCTCAAAAGCTTAGCCCACTAAGAATCTCCTATACTCCTGGGGTATCGCGCTGTTGGCCTCAAGCACCCTATCCAACTTTTGCCGAAATAAAACTAACATATAAATGCTTACTACTGTCCAAATGAACAGCTGTTTGAGATTTACGTCATTATATTCAACCAACTGATGATGGCGGTCCTTGAGGACTTTGATCTGACGGCTTTCTCTCCCTTGCCTCGGCTTGCAGCTCACTCTCAAAGGTATCAACAGACAAACTCGCTTCTACGAAATCTTCAAGCTCTTCTGTAACAGTTTTGAGCTTCTCCTTTACTGCGACAGCAGCTTCGTGGCCGACAATGTGTCGTGCTGGAGGGTTTTCATGTCCACCAATCGCTGAAAGAGCATGAACGGTCTCCATGACCAGTTTATCTGCTGCGCCAGGCGGTAACTTGGGGTAGCGATGTAAAATCTCACCAGGCGCTGCATCTGGTTCGAGGGAAGTACTGGCGGGGGACATGGGTGAAGGTCCATAGTCAGCTGGTGATGAGGGGTATGGCAGAGCTGTATCTGGATGAGTATTGAGAACGTTGGCGAGAATGTCGCGAATGCTCGGAGCTGTTTCTGAGTATTGATCATACGCAGCCATCTGGGGCGCAAAGGTGAGGCGATTAGTCAAGGAAAGAATCTCCTTGTTTGGCTGTACAACGGTAACCTTGATGTTGAAGGGCGCAATCTCGTAGGCAAGGGAGTCGCAGAACCCTTCGAGAGCCCATGTCGCAGCCGTATATATCGACATGCCTGGTGTGCCAATGTGCCCGCCGGTACTGGTTAGAACAATGATATGCCCTGTGTGCTGAGACCGTAGCTGAGGGAGAGCAGCTCTTATAAAGTTGACCTGGGAGAAGAAGACGGACTCGAACTGGTCGCGAACGAGATTTTGTGTGAATGGAGTTGTTGATAGCTCCTCTACGGTTCCCACGACAGCTTAAGAGTAATTGAGTCAGTAAAATGCGTCACCTTGAGTCTAAGATGCAACCCCCAACGTACCATCGGATTTACAGCATAGAAGGATATCGATGCGCCCAAAGACCTGTACAGCTTCGGCGACAGCAGCTCCACAGCTTCCCATGGCAGCCCCATCACATCGGATACCGCGTATACGGTCCTTCCACCCCTCACGATCCTTTCTGGAGCTCTTACACTCATTCACGAGCTCGCGAAACTCGGCGCTGCGGTCCTCATGATCGATCTCGTAGGGCGGTAAACATGCGACGACGTAGTCGCCATGTGATAGCAGTAGCCGGATGAGTCGGACGGACAGGGGGGAGAGAGCTGAAGTGAGGAGCCATGTCCGCGGCGAATTGTGCGTGGCTGTGGAAGGGTTGGAGTCAGCGTCGGCCATTATAATGGCTTGTACATGATTTGATAGTGTTTTGGTTGCGCCCCGAGCAATCGGTGGCAATTATGGCCTTTTCCAGACTCTGCTCAATGTCTTTGATTATGTAACCCAGAGGTACAATCTCCAAAAAAGTTTGCCAACCTCAGCAAGAGGAATTGGTCGCTATTCATGGACTATGCCAAGGTATGAAAATAGAGTGAAATGCGGGAGAAGTAGAAAAGTGTGGAGTCGTGAGGTAAGGTAGAGCTTAGCTGAGCTTCCCTTGAACAAATTACATCATTGGGGATGGAGATCAATGGGAGAGCGCATTGAACCGAAACATGCAACTTTGAACGCCTGATCCTTGACAAGCTCGAAAATTACGAGATGGAAATAGAAAAGACGAGAAGCTAAAGAGATTAATGGCCTCTTTATATGAGAGGAAAACAAGACGAAAGAGGAATACGCCGAAGGAGCTGAATGCCAGGGATGGAAAAGCTAAAGTCAAAAGACAAAGTAAAATAAATAAAAATCGATAGCTAACAGCGTAAGTGACCAAAAAAATCTGGGGACTTACGAAATGAGGGGTTCGGTATTGAGTGACTGTTATGTCGTGGGGTAACGGGAAATGCCATGTCGTGAGCGCCACGCGTTGGTGTTGGCCGTTGTGGCCCCAGCATGGTTATCGTATAAGTCAGTCAAATTGACTGATATAATATAATGATTGGTTTTGCGATAAGACAAAAGTAGATTTGTTTCTGTTTGTCAACGTCTCTATCCTCTCAAGCTGTGATAGTCTTTCTTGTTCTGGACATGAACCAGAACCTTTCAGGCGAATAGCTTCTTAGGAAAACGCCCAGAAGCCGTATAACCTAAAACCTCAACATTGGCGAATAGTAGGATCCAAGGTTGATGCAGTGGACATGATTTTCGAATATCCAAGAGTCAGTTCTCGACCGCCATTAACCCGTGTAAGTCAAAGAGCGGACCCCAACCAAAATTCGATCAGCCTGAAGACTAATAGATGCAGCTACCATGCACCTAGGGTCTCGATATGGCCGATTGGATGATCAAGAAATCGGTCAGCACTTTTGCCGACGCAAGCTGCACTCGTGTGGAGTTTGGTGAACAAAAGAGCTTGGGTTTGTCGAGTGTTGGTCGCAGTGGGCGCGAAGGATTCATATAAGCAGTAAGAGTAAGTAGTAATAGTAGTGGCTTTAGTGTTTTGAGGCCATAGGCAAGGGCATGAATGAACAACGCATGTATAATTTGCAGTGATGTTTTCTGAGATTGGATGTCAAGTCGTTGTTGGTTGGGGTCCTTGTAGGGCTGGTGTAAAAGTGAGACATTCCAAAGACATCCAAGACAACGAACGAACGGAACATGTATGTAGAGAATACGAAGAATTGAAATAGGAATTCAGGAACTAATAAAAAGAACAGACGAATATTACTTGTACTTGTTTCTCTTTTTGGAAACAGGCCGGGGGAATGAGAAAACAAAGAGAAAAGAAAGATTGAGGTGATATGGTCCATCCCTCATCCAATGCCCCATATTGACGACAAGGGCAAAGCATTTACCATCCATGTAATAGCCTGGCCTGGCATGGCATGGCATGGATATGTACAAAGTAGCGTAGCGTGAGTTAAGGTAGCCCAACTTTTGAAAGAGGTAACATTAAACCAAACCGAACCTAACCTAACCTACTAACCACCAAAATAGACTCCATAGATACCAGAGAGTTACAGAACAAACTTCCTACTTTCAACGTCCATGCTTGTCTGTCCTGTGGGTCCAGAGACTGCATTGCATCGCATTCGCATCGTATCGCATCGTATCGCATAGCATTGCCCTCAAGACTGACTTTCTTGGCAGTTTGGGTGATAAACAAGGCTGCAACCGAGACATCCGATTAGAGAGAGATGATTTGTTGCGTATCGTCACTGTGACAGTTTGTGTCTGTGTCCTATGATGTCTCGTACATAGACGACACACGGCCAGATGATAATGTTTGGTCATTACGCACTTACATCCATCTAATGTACGTGTGTACCAACATGCAGAGGGAATGGGGGTTTGTTTGATGTGGGCTTCCAAGAGACATGAGGAAAACCCAAAGTCACGCCAGTTTCATATGTTTCCGATCCGCCTGCCGCTGTCATAGGGCAGAAATAGCTTCTAACCCCTGTCGCCTGAGGGTTGTGATAGGGAGGGATCTTTGAGGTGTGAGGCGGCAGACGAGTCAGGTAATGACAGGGAATTGGAGGGTCAAAATCAAATTCCAAATACCGGGCCCTGAGGTGGACTTTGGACTTTGGACTGGTCTTGGCTCTGGGGTACTGACTATACTGGGCTACCTTAGTAGTTAGTATCTAAAATCTCTGGTTTCATCTTTACACAAGATGTTACTCGTACTGCATGAAACATCAAATCACACGACAGAAGACGTTGAATCTATATCACCAAGCATTTCTTATTTCATGCAACACAACAACTGCATAACTCTGCCGCCTCACTCTTGCTCTTCTCTCTCTTGAATCATGGTCCCTCGAAGAAAAAACACATGAAACGATGAAACGCCATCTCAAACTCACAAGCCAATACCATGGGTAGACCCTTGTCAAGCTGGCCTACCAGGGCTTAGGCTCTTTTTTCCCTTTAATGACGACGTCGCAAAAAAAAGAAAAAAAAAGAACCTCAACTCGTCTTTTCCAGATCCTCATAAACTCATTCTTGCAACCCAATCGACCCTCAAAAGGGGTCGTCGTCGGACAATTCATTCCTCTCCTTGGCTGATAAACGTGAAATTGCCGATCCCACCGAAATTCGGCACCACCACAACGTAGAGCGAGACGCTACTGTCGGCAGTGGCCCTGAGAAGAGTTACCGTGACGTCCACGAATAGGAGGGTCAGCCTTGGCAGTTAGAGGCCTCTGCCCTGTACCCGGTAGCTGTAAGTTAGTGCCAAGAAGGCCTAGAACCTCGGGGTTAGCTTCCATGAGGGGTGGGAAATGGCGCTGATTGGCTTCTCGGCAGTGGACGTTGGCTTCTCTGAGACAGGGTCTTGTGCTTCATCTCGAAATCAATTTCTCACTGCATGCATTGATAAATGTCTGCTAACAAGTGCCCTGTCGGCTGTCGAGTGTCACTGTAAGCACTGTAACGCTTATAGGTAGGTAAGGTAGTCTTCCTGGGTAGGTAGGTACATATTTCCTCATGTTGAATACAGCTGGAGGTAATCTCGCAAACATTATACACTAGCACAATACAGTATAACATAACCCATTTACCCTTGTCAACGTCTCACGGTTTATTCTCTTCGGTCCGATCTCGCACTGGCAGATAATGATTGACATTTAAATCACACAGAAACACAAATCACAAAGCACAAACCCCACACAAACTACTATCAACTCCTTAACCACGCTTGCTACGGCAGGGACTTTTGCATACAGGACCTTACAGAGTTTCGAACCAAGAGAGCTCGAGCCCTCCTTAGTCCTAGACAATCATGTCGAGAAAAGGAGCTTGTCGTCCGCCTCAACACTTCACTTCACTTCGATAACCTTCTAAACAAGGATAAATTAACTTTGCTATAGTAACCTAGACCTAGTCATGTTCAGACTATCAGCGTCCCTTGACTGACTCTTAGAAAGCATCCTTCATAGGAAAGCTTCCGAGCACAGCTTGGCACACCTCACTGTGGCCTGTTATTACTGACCTATCGGGTCGATTCCACTGCACAAGGATAGGTGATACTTGAGATATTGGATGTTTGGTATCACCGTCACACAGACCGTTGCGATCTCGAAGATATACTTTGATCTTGAAACGCGGTCCGTCACTAGCTTAGCTCGGTTCCCTTTGAGATTCAACGTGTTTTCTCCTTGATTTGTGATAACATCTGCTGCATTACTCGTAAGGACAGAGCCAATCGGATTTTTACAACGCGTCGGCACAAGCGTTAGTAGTTGAGGACACTCTCCGGATAATTGAGAAAGTCAATATGTGCGTGCCGCAGTTAGCTTGGTAAGATTGTTGTATTTAACCGGAAGTTTCTTTTGACCCAACCAGGCACAGAAAGCTTGCCATATCCTTCTGATGGTGATAACTCATTCAGGTATCGCTGCACCATGGTACATACATGTGCCCGCAGACTGCTAGGTATAACGGATATCATCCTCACGCTTTACTCCTTACGAACAGCCAAACTCATCAAACTTGATCTTGAATTAGATTTCACCCCCTGATCACATCTCCCTTTGTCCACCGATTCATTAAACCTTGGCGTCAACCTTAGTGTTTGGTGTTCTTGATGTCGGCAACTTCTTCCCGGATGCTGGGTGTGCGGGCGCCTTCAGGGCCCTCGGCATCGAGCTTGCTGTGAAGGTCACCAACGCCGAAGAGCTCGTCCATCTGCTCCAGACTGAGACCCTTGGTCTCGGGAACGAAGAACCAGACAAAGACACCCATGAGAAGATCGAAACTGCCGAACATGAAGAACATACCCTGTCAAGTTTTGATTAGCTATCTCAGACGCATCGCGATGATTGTATCAAATACTTACATAGCCGGCAGGTCCCATGGTCTTTTGCATGGTCAGGACAGTTCGGGCAATGATGAAGTTGAACAGCCACTGAGTCGCGGCACCGATGGCGACATTCAGAGCTCGAAGACGGGCAGTAGGAATCTCGGAGACGAGAATCCAGCAGCAAGGTCCCCAACCGAACTGGAAGAGGGCAGCCCAGAGGTAAATGCACACAATGGCAACGTATCCAAAAGCAGAGATGCCTTGACCAGCAACAGGAGGCTCGACACGACCGTAGATACCGATGATGTACATGGTAAGAGCCTGAGCAGCACTGGTCCACAGAAGACTGCGTCGTCGACCGAGAGAGTCGGCACAGAAGATGAGGAAAGCAGCACAGCCCAAGACCTTGACGATACCGTAGACACCAGTGGCAAAGAGTGAGACGGTTGTACCAGTCATACCCAGAGATTGGAAGATCTGAGGAGCGTAGTAGTTGACGGCGTTAACACCTGTCATTTGTTGACAGATCATGAGCAGAACAGAGATGATAGCTCGCTTTCGATTTCCGGGAATGGTGACGAGTTCCTTCCAGAGAGTTGAGGCAGAGGCGTCGCCAGTCAATCGCTTCTCAGCTTCAAGCTGAGCAGACATCTCCTGAATCTCAGCTTGGACATACTCGTGGTCCTCGGGAAGCCTGTAGAAGGAATGTTATTGAATGGTGTCTGTTTCAGTTCAAAATTGACTTACATGCGAAGGTCGATGAGAATAGACTTGGCACGTTCCCAGTCATCCTTGCGTGCACACCATCGAGGGCTGTTCATTGTTAATGAATATTTCTTTTTTTATATGCAATCGAAATGTCCTACCTTTCAGGGGCCAGCAGCATGCAAGTGATCAGGAGGCTAGAACGGGTCAGTCTATACTCTTTGGTATCAAAACGTTAATTCTTACACGGCGGGAAGAGCCTGGAGAGCTAGGGGCAGAGCGTAGACCGTGGGAGCCTTGAGATGGAGGAGAGCACCATAGTTGACCCTGTTGTTATGTTAGGCTGGCTTCATAAAACGATCAACAGTTCCAGCTTACCAGAACGAAAGCATGACACCAGTAACTATGAATAGTTGATAGAAAGCTATACAAAGTTAGTAACAGTCCTCACAGACTTGCAAAGAAGAAAAATGGACTTACAGGTCAAACCACCACGGATAGCTCGAGGTGCACATTCAGACACGTAAAGAGGCACCAAGGACGAAGCAGCTCCGACACCCAGACCGCCAACAAAACGACCAACGTACATGAGGGGAAGAGAACCATTAGCGGTAGAGGCAGCCTGAAGAATAACACCGATAGTGGTGACCATACCGGTTCCAACGAGACACCATCGTCGACCATACTTTTCGGTAAAGTACGAAGTGAAGAAACAAGCAGCGAAGCAACCAGCCTGGAGGGTAGAGACAATATTCTGGTCAAGTGTAACCTTGGCCTCAGGAGTATAGTTGAATCGCTCCTGTGTGGCCTTCATGGCGAGGACACCGCCGATAGCTCCAGTGTCCCAACCGAACAACATGCCTCCGAAGCATGAGCCGGCGACGATGGCGAAGACACGCCAGTTGTAAATCTCCTCGGGGTCAGTCTTCATCGCATCATTGCGAATTACTTTCTTGAGAATGCCCGCGAGACCCATGGTTGCGCTGTTGCAAGACAACTATTGGGGGGAAGTTGAGTGGCGATAGCCGAAGATCGTTGGGATGGGAGTGGGCTCTAAGCTAAGAAACAATGAAGGGTATGCTTTAAATTTAAGCTTGTTTCCCCGGGTTTAGAGTCGAAACAAGATGTGGAGCTGTCAATATATTCAAAGGCAAGCTCAAAGGTCGAAAGGCACCAATAATTGATTGTGGTGTGATCTCTGAAGAGGAAATCAGAATCTCGAGGGGAGCTCGCAGGATATTAAATGATCGTCCGGCTAAGCTCAAGGTCCAGTGTTGTAGTCGACACGAGCTATCAAGCTCCCCTAGACACTCCAGACCACCACCACCCGAAACTGATCGTCCAACGACCAGTGACAGCCAAGTCTGGGGTCACATCAAGACGACTCTCACCCCCAATATCGGCGCATCGGCCTTATTGGTGTAAGATAGAAACTCCCCATGTCAAATGCACGGGTTGTTGAGGAGGGTTTGATGCGTTGCTTGTTTGTGCAAATTAGAGGCACAGACTAAGACAGACGACGCAAACTCACGTCCGAATGAAACCACAACCCTTGTCAATATCCTGTTTCGCATAGATATTACCAGCACTCGCTCAAGCTATAGCCCTACAAGCTCTTTCGACGCTCATCCAGAGGCTCAAAACACCATCTATCCACGAAACTCGACATAGTGAATATACCAGCTCAAAGCGGAGACAATAGAATAACCATATATCCATAAGCGCATGAATTGGTTCGCTTAGTCTAAAGATCTCGGCGGATGAGAAAGTCCACGAATCGATGTTCACCTGTCGTCGAAAAGTGGCTGCGCTATCAAGCGCGGAAGAAGCAATGTACCCCAATGTTGCGAAATGCCCAGACGCCGCTGCGAGGAATCCGAGATGAACTTTGGGGGCACTGTAGATTCATCCAACATGTCACCGAGCCCTTGATAACTCACATGCGGGCGTCTCTGATCATTCTCGCCAACATGCGGGGGAGTGACAGAGACTGCCGCGTGAATCCTGGGGTTGTGGAGAGAAGCTCCACTGATAGCTCTCCATCCGGGGCGTCCGCCGGCTGAAGTCGATTGATTATGACATGGGTGTTGGGGAGAGTTGTGATTGTCTTCATGATCTGATACGTGGAACTGAGTCCCTCCGGCGGGGATCACATATGAGTCTAACCTCTGGGCAACTTAAGCTATGGGCGAATGCGGAGCTTTCTTTTAAGGTTATATCGTGTCGAAATGAACGAATGTGATCACCTCAGCCTCAACAGCCAAGCTTCCAAGCTTCCAAGACTGATCAATCTACTCCGGAAATCATTCTGTGCCAAGATTTGGAACAAGCTGCAGGCTCTCCCCGCAAAGCAGGCATAGACGAAGCGAGGACCAGGACTTCAGATGAGGAGAAGATAATATGATGATTTGATTGATGGGATCTTTCAAATTCCGTGTCCTCCATCTAATTCCTTCCAATCAAGCTTACCTCTTGTCCTAACATTTTGGGGTTAAGCATTCATCTCTTTCTCTAGCCAGCCAGGGATGGGAGGAGTCTTGGCCCATCCATCGAGATAGCTTTCTTTGTTCACCCCAACCCCCGAGGGCTTGGCATATATAGCAGAGACATACCAGACCGACTCACCAGCTTTGATAGTATGTTGCAGAGTTGGGATTGTGCTTCTGCTCTCAACCAAGTTCGAGTTCGGATCCGCATTAACCAGCATAGCCTGACGTTGTTCTGCCGGCTCTAAAGCTTTGATGCCGACAGCGCCTTTCGATACTGCAAAAGCCCCCGACTTTCCGCTTGCCCAACCATCAGGTGTTTTAAGATCGTAATTGCCAATGATCTTAGGATATGTTCCCTCGTGCTTTGTTTCATCGTACAGTCCAAGATATCGTCCGTTAGTTGAGTTGACATTGGAAATAGCAAAGGAGCCATCCGCCGTCATGACCTCACGCCCACTCTTGATATGATGAACTCGAAGATGCCAGTTGGGGGTTTCTTCTTGTGAAGGGATCAAGATGGTGCGAATTGTGACATCTGGGAAAGGCTTCCAGATCGAGACGAGAACTGGGGTACCTTCACGGTCCTCGATCCCCGCATACTCGCAAAGCCTTCGGGTCTTCCAGTATTCGCCCCCATCATCCGAGAGCCCCAGTTGCGATGCCAGTGCATACTGCTCTAGAGAAAATAGACCAGGGGGTACCGAGTATCCGTATGCACTGCTGTAAGCAAATCCGCCGTATTTGGCATGGGTTCCTTTCATCGGGTAGCTGCAAGCTTGTCCTGACGACAGAAGCATGCAGTGGCCGCCAAGGTAACTGCACTAACGTCAGTATCACATGGATATACATGTAAGGTAGTATCTCACCTCATAATATGACCCGGTTGATTCAGAGCTTTCATCTTGGGGATTACACCACTAGTTGACTCCTCATCAGATGTCCAGAAAGGGTGATCTTCTGGTGTTGCCAGGCACATAAATGCTAGGCATGCCCAGTACTAGGAGTTCTCATTAGCAAAAGTTGTCATAAACTGTCAATCTATGTGACTCTTACGGGGCTTCCGGGGCTGTTATAGTTCTCTGCCATCTAATTTCGTTAGTTATCGCCAACAGCATAATCAGGGAGGGACAAAACTTACATACATATTTGGGTAAGAATACCCAATCGACAGTGTACCACTTGATGTCCAAATATCACCTTGGGTCTGCCACCAACGCAAGTGACGAAAAACAACTCCTTTCACCATGCCCCAGGTCAGCGGTGCAGGCAATTCAACATCGGCATGGGCCAGCGCTCCCCAGAAGGAAACCATGGCAAAACGGTAGCCTACGCTTCGACCGTAAGGAATGGCTCTGCCTTCATCGTCAAAGTAATGTATTAAGTCCAGAGCGACCTGTTGTGCCCGCCTCTTGAATTCCTCTGCCCGCTTTGGGTCCTCTTCCCCTGCTAACTTGGCATACAGTAGCTGAAGTAGCTGAATTGCGAAACTTGACGAGTAATAGTCCATTTCTGGCGCGTGTCAGTCAGGAATAAGAGATTGAGACCTCAAGCTTACGATGGATGCCCTCTGGTCCATCGTTAGACCAGCCTCCTCCCCGATAAAATGTTTCGAGGTGCTCAATGTCGCTGTCAAGTCTTTCCTGGGAGAATTTGCCGCCGTTCTTCTTTAGCCCCAGGTTGGCAAACACACGGAACCATAACCAATTAGTGTTGGGCATACTGCAAGACGATTAGCCAGTGAATCATTGGTACACTGTTGAAAGCTGACTTCTTCTCATTGATCGAATTTCCTAGCCATGTCTCAACATTACTCTTCTCCTTGTCAGAAAGGCTGCCCCAAAACTCGGGTACAACAGCCAACGCCCAGCCTAACAAATCATCAATTGTCCATCATGATGAGACTTCGTATGGGGGGACCTACCTAGGGGACACATCTCAACCATTCTTTGGTCATTGTCCTGAGGATAACCCCAATATTCGGGGTTTTCTGGATCAGTCCCTGACTTGATACCCTGAATCCACCAGTCCTTGCCTTCGTAATCACCACCGCCTGCCAGTAAAGCAGCCAAGCCCCAGAGTGGACGGCATATTCCTTCGACTTCTGAAGCAGTCTGGTCGAATCTGACTGCTGTTGCACCGGGACACTTGACACGGGCTTTTTGGGGAGAGAAGAATGGCTCTAGAGGATCAAGAACAGTGCGAAGAAGCTCTTGAACAGATGCACGATCCTTAATCTCAACCTTGGAAAAGGGATGTATCCCATTATATCCAAGACAAAGGGGTTGATTAGGTGCCATTGTGTTTTATCGAATGGTGTAGCTTGAAGTTAACTGCTGAGATTCATCGAGTGACAGAGATAGAGCAAAGGATAAAGAAGAGATATATATTGAAACTGAGGTATTAGCTTACCCGCAGCTCATGTCACCTACGGGCCACGGCACCAGGAACACGCATTTTATCCTCTGTCTTTTGCTTTTATCCGTCGATAGCGGGGACAAAGCTCTATGTACATGGCCGGGTTTCCGTGTTGATCAGTGAGGGGTTCGATGCAGCGTGGGATGGTTCGCCCCAAGAGTTTGGGGGTTCTGAGCTGATATGACGATTGACTGCCGAAAACGGAGCTATATAAACTTAATCCAATAAATATCTCGGCAACGGCCAGATTCTTCAAGATAAAATGAAAGAGAGAGAAAATGAACAACAAACTTGATAGCAAATGGCTTTGGTGTAACAGTCAAGGCCTTTGTCAGCTTGCTGTAAAGGACCACGAAAGGGCAGGAGCTGCTGAAAGCGGCCTACCCTAGACGTCTACCATGCCGCTTTGAATCTTCTTCAAGGCCACCTTCAAGAGGCAACTTGAAGGTGTTTCAAATCAAATTTCTATTAATGGCAATTTTTTTCTTCTTTCAATCTCGATGCTCGTGGAGCTCTTGTGATGTGATTCTTCTACACGCATCGACCAGCGGCAAGTACAAAGTCTTTTCTCCAGCATTGCCCTTTTTCAGCTCAGTCTGTGCTGTACCTTATCATTGCCGTTTCACAACTATGGCCGACAAACACGAAGAAACTATAACTGTCAGCATCGATGGAGGTGAATCAAATGAAACACAAAAGAATACCCTGCCATCCTCTCCCCTCTCCTCAGCCCCTGACCATGAGGATCATGGTACTTCGACCATGGCAGATCAGCTGCCGGATTCGCCTTCGACTTCGCTCAATGGTCGAGAAAATACCCCAGCGACGACCTCTAAGAAGATGGCCAAAGGCAAGCGGAGGGTACTCGTGAGAAACGTACCGAAAAAGTCGAAATGGAACGCGGATAACATTCTGACGGATCCTAAATCACCCCTAGCTTCAGCTGATCTCAGAGTAAGGCACTCCATCTTTTGTAACTTAAGAAGATCGCTAACGAAAACAGAGCATACTATCGAATCCGATGGCCTGGGATGTTCTCGACAAAGAAGAGAAGGCAGAAATCCTGGCACTGTTCCCTGATTCACAGCACATTCTAAATCCTGGCACGGAGGGTGCCTGTCCTGATTTTGCATCACTCATGAACGACGACAGTTTCCGCTACGATTGTGCTGCTTACACAGAAAACATCGCCCAAGGCCGGCATGATCCCGAATGGCTAGCGCATGCTTGGTCAGCTCATGAGAGACGCAAGATGGGCGATTTCGACGAATTTCTGGACAACAGATTCAGAGATGAATGGGATGTCGAGCTACCACCAGAGCTCAAGACAAAGCGAGGACCTGCCGTGTCAAAGGAGGCAAGCGATGTCACAATGGAGGACACTGAGACAGTGAAGAATGAAAGGGACAAGAAGGAGGACATCGATATGAAGAACAGCACTTCGGAGAAGAAAGACAATCTCGACATTGACTCTGAGGTTGACGAACTTCAAAGATGTGACCCGGCGCATGAGGGACCTATAGCTGTGGCCATTGCACAACGAAAAAGCTCCATGATGGAGATTGATGGTGACGATACAAGGGATGAGCTTGCTTGAGGATAGAATCTGCGGGTAAAGAGCGAAGCAATGAAATGGAGGCGTTATTATTCATCCATGATAGAACTACGTCGCAATTTGATACGGGATGAAATTTGCTTTTATTTTGACTTTATTATCATGGCTTGCTTGTGGTTATAGTTACCTACCTAGACTACCTATAGACTAAGGGGTGTTTGCGCATTTAAGGTAGCTCTCCATTGGGACCTGGCGTCACTGTACGCAGCACAGTCCTAAATACCTAAGATGCACTGTAACTTTCCGCATGGGATAATTGCATCGTAATCTCTCTACATCTCTCTTTCTGCATAAATCAACTGCTCTTTCACTTGACCTATGATCAGCACTCGGCATCAGAGAGGACTCGCTGCCTACCAGTTCGGTTTCTACACTTGAACCTGATGTATCCGTGAACTGAGGTCATGAAATGGTGGTCTCCAAGCAAGTCCCCTTGATCCCTGAGTACCTAGTGTCCATCATGAAAGCGGGAGATGGAGTGGCAGATACCCTAGGGGAGGAAAGAAAACTCAGGACTTTGACCCTAAATGACAAAAAGACTTAGGTAACTTAGTATAAACTTAGGATAAGTTTAGTATATCTTTTGCTGAGTTTATATTGACACGTTATATCAAGGTCTGATGATTTCTTGCTCCCTGAGGATACCTTAGACGGATGACCCACTGAATTTTAGCAACACCCACCACAAACAAGATCCAGGCGCTGAATAGAATATTTCATCTTCTCAGCCTTAAAAAAGATATATTCACCGTTTTCACAGAACGGACAAGTTAACCGTATTCTTTACCGTGACCACAAACCATTGATAAAACGCTCATACAGGCCTCAGGCGTGCCCTAACACACGATGGCACCGACCTCGAATGTTCATGCTCGATCGCACAGTCTGCTGCTCTTACAGAAACTCCTCAACCTTCGTGACGGCGCAAGTCCTCTTACTCTCGTGATAGACAATCTCGAACAACCTTCGCGACCAGTTCTTAGCGAATTTGTGTCGAGAGCAAAGGTATTAAAAGTCCATTAAAAACATGATAGCCAGTATGACTAACTTGGAAAATCCAGATTGCAAAGACACAGGTTATCTTCCTGTCGCTGGTAACACTGAAGAAACCACAAGATGCAGATATTTTCATAAAAGCTGCGGGCAGAGATCTTCAGACTGTGCGCAAAGACTTGTTGAATCATTATCCTGCTTTCAACCCTCTTTTGGACAAGGGAAAGCCCACGCAAAGTAAGCCCAGCAGAGTCATGATCTGAGGAGGTCATCTCGTTACTAACTATCTCAAGGGGCCGTTGTGATTGTCGACTCACTAAACGCCTTAGCCTCTGCCGCTCCTCAGTCCCTGGCAAGCTTTCTCTCAAGCATCATCACGCCAGCCGTCTCTATCGTTGCCACGTACCATGATGATGTGCCCATAGTACTGCCAAGGTCGTTCAGCGAGTATGAACCCCATCCTTTCACTGTACTATGCCACCTCGCTACTGCTATCCTGAGGCTATCCAGTATTTACCAAGAGATTGAGCGTCAGAAGGCTCGAAACAGGAGCATTCAGGAGCCAGAGTGGGGTCTGAACGAAGATCGTGAGGGAGTGCTCGTCGGTCTTGGAGAGAAGGGCAGAGATCGGAACGAGGACAGCAACGGGGTTGTTATTAACATGGAACTACGACGACGAAGTGGAAGAACTATTTCAGAAAAGTTCATTCTTAGCTCCAAGGGTTTGATTACAGCGCCTCAACCCGGTAAGGTGTGCTTGCTTACAGACCACCCAATGTTCGCAGCACCAACGGACAGTGGAGAGACCGGCGAAGGAGAGGAGGAACCTGAGAGTACGTTCAATCTGGGGCTCACAGAGAAGCAACGAAAGGATCGGGAGGGTATTGTGTTGCCATACTTTGATGCGCAAACGGATATTGGTGCCGGAGAAGGCGGAAGAATTCTTTACGAAATGGGTAGAGAGGATGACTTTGATGATGAAGAGGATGAGATATAGAGATGAGAAACGACTTCTATTATATAGAATTGACGCATTATGACCTTTGACCTTTGCTGTTGTAGAGCCATGATGATTGACTAGCGTTTACAGGCTCCCAAATGACCTTCAAGTCAGAGAACCTATCAATTACCAGATTGATAGCAGGGGTGTTTGACACAGCAAGTAAGAATATAGTTTACTTTGCAGAAATACTTCAAAATAAGTATTTCTTGATGAGCCACAAGAATATTTGAATGCGAATTTGATCACAAATTACCATCTTGAACTGGAATGTCAAGTTGGTTCGTTATCTTATCAGCACGGAGCTACCTCTGCCATGCGCCAGCTCCACTGACCATCGATCATACATACAAATCCTCCAAAAGCCAAAACGACCAAACTGCAATATTGCAAGTCAGAAGCTGAGAGAATATCCTGTAAGAGACTCAGATCGATCGTCGAAACAGAATTTGACCATTCTTGGTGTGGCTCAGTCTCGTGCCCCTTCGACGTCATCCCTCTATCGCCCGTCTTTCTTGACACGTAGTGGTAGCTGAAAGTCTTCAAGCCAAAGAAACAAACCACTTCTAAACCGGCGCAACTTTCCCCTGTTACCCAGCACTCCACCCACAAACCACTACAATGATCTACTCTACGCAAATATCAAGGCTTGATGGTAGGTCGACATCCTCTATAACACCATAAATATATATACTAACACACTACAAGGCCTCATGCTCTGTGCCTCAGTCGATGATGAACAGGTACTCTCCACAACTCAGCTTTACGGCGACTTTATGCTTACGAACCCTCTCAACAGGCCGAGTCCACCCTCGCAGAGACCAAGCAGAACGTGCGCCAGGTCCTCCGCAAGCTCACACGTAACTCCGAGTCCCAGGCCTCCATCGAGACCCCCAACCATACACTGCACTACCTCATCGACTCGGACATCGTCTTCCTCGCCATCTGCGCTCCCTCGTACCCTCGAAAGCTTGCCTTTACCTACCTAGCCGATCTCGCTCGCGAGTTCACAACCACCTATCCAGCATCCCAGGTCCACTCGCCTGCTCTGCGACCCTACGCCTTCATGGAGTTTGACACCTTCATCTCGAAGACAAAGACCACCTACGCCGATTCCCGAGCCTCGGCTAACCTCGATAAACTTAATGATGAGCTGCGCGATGTGACAAAGGTAATGACCAAGAACATTGAGGATTTGCTCTACCGTGGAGATAGTCTGGAGCGCATGGGAGAGATCAGCTCGAGGCTGCGTGATGACAGCAAGAAGTATAGAAAAGCTGCCGTGCGAATCAACTGGGATTTGCTCGTCAAGCAGTACGGACCCTTCGCGGCCCTTGGGTTTATCATCATCTTTTTCCTGTATTGGCGGTTCTTTTAAGAAATGCAAGCGAGCTGTTTCTGTTTATACATCTAATACCTAAGTCTGGCCACTTGTACTTTACTCTGGGAGTGTGCAATTTCGAGAGCTACGATTCAACATTTCAGGTGTATATGAGACCCAAGCAGTGTCCTTATATCATGAGGGGATGCTGCTGGGTTGTGTACTTATATGATCATTTATGACTAAGTTAATTCGTCTATCCATGCTGGCTTTGGCAATTCTTGCTAAATCATAACCTCAATGCTGCTCCTAAACCATGCTGTCTCACCTAGGTCATACCGTATGAGACTCCAAACTCCAGATGTCATCTGCTCTACCCAAAATTATCAAGGAAAACACCATATTTTTGTTAACAAGCCCCAAAACCGACCGCTTACTCTCAACTACATCACTATGCAATTATCTGAAGCCGCCTGTGCTTGAGAGGTTGGCGCCGTCACTGTATGTTGCCATTCAAGATGTTCCTGAAACGCCTCCATGTCTTCGTAGCCCAAATCTGGTCGATATGCATCCTCATCATCATACTGCTCTTGAGGTTCTGTTGATTCCACTTCGCAATATGGACACAGTAAGCCGGCCTGCCAATCCCGAGGCTGTGGTGCCATATGATTTGCGATGGCTACGGGTGCAAATACAACCTGCTTCTCTTGATGTCCAGACAATGTGAACGCTGTTGCTTGCCAGTGAGGGTTATCGATTGTTGGTGATAGTGTCAATATTGGAGACGCGGCGGCTTCTTGGAACGTCCGTATCGAGGGCATATTCTCAATATCCTCCCATACTATGTGACCATCACAATAGTCGCAAACGAAAGCAATATCTCGATCGCCAAATCGCTTAAACGACCCAATAGTATTGCATAAGCGTAGCTCCTCTCGGTATCTTCTCGAATATTCGGCCTCGTCTGGCACGGTCTTATTTAACGTCCATTGTCGCTGTTGTCGGTAGACAAGGAAAGCTCCCAAACACCTTGCCGACCCTTCTTTTTCCGAGCTATAAATTCGACGTGCTGCTCGACACTGTGCTCTGTGTAATTTTCGCTGTAAAGTATGTGTTTCGCGGACCCATATTGGGTTGATTGGGCCGCCTGAGCGACTCCAATCTCGTATCTGTTCTATATGAGCTGTAAATTGAGCTTTGAGAGCCCTCAGCTCCTCGATGGATTCATCTGGCCAATAAGTCAGTAAACAGATCCATCACTCAGCTTTGTAGAAGCCCGAAGTCAACTGGAATGCCTGCATCGGAGAATACGTACGTTTTCGGTCGGTTTCGTAGTATATCTGTCCATTAACCAAAGGTGCCAATTCTTGAAAGTCCTTCTTGGCTTCATCCAACGCAGAAGCAAAGGCGTGTACTTGCTCGTGCTCGTCCGGTCCCCAATGGCTTTTGTCGGCCAAACTGAGGATTCGCAATCCCTGGGATAAAAGAGTCGCAATGGCCGCAAGCAATGACCCGACCGAGTCAGAGCTGCTCATGATTCGGTGTCGAGGATAAAGTTTGCGATTTCTCCCAAGTCTTGAGAGGGCGCGGGGTTGCGTCGAGGGAGGATAACGTAAGCCCAAAGTCTCGTGGAAGGGTATAAATCGTAGTAGAAAAAGCAATGGATTCGAAGTAGTAGAGAGATGTCAATCACCGGCGTCGTCGCGGGGCGAGGGACTGATGCGATTGGGGGCGGCGCATGAGGTTTCGTCGGCTCGAACCGGACTCCCCCGGCTCGAGAGAACGGGAGGTTATTGAAGGAAGCTTGACGACGTGACGATAGAGGTGACAAGAGCTCCAAGACAGGGCGCACAGGACGGGAGCGTTCGGCTGTGCTATTTATTTACTTGGTTGTATTCATGTAACCAAGCAACCGAAGGCATGAGGCTGAGCAATTGGTAGGTACGTAATGTTTGTAGCACTTCTGTTCAGGGTCCTTTCCGTTATGGTCAAAGTGACCCTCGTGAAGACGAGGCTGTGCAGGCAAAATACTGGGGGTTCCAAGGAATGATTCTTCAGACCGTCTATTGAAGAGTTTCAGGGGATGTAGAAGGAGGGAAATATGGTTAAAAAGAGAGTTGTCTCTAGCTGCTTAGGTATGACTACCTACAGGTAGGTGGGTTATGTACGAATCGTGGACACTGAGGTTCGTACTGGGCACTGGACCCCCAAGTCTGAAACAGCCAGCTTCCATTGATACATACGCTGAATCAAAAAGCTGAGGTGAGCTCCTCCGCAAAATGACGGAATAAGAAACAGCACTGAAGTCCCCTGTAACTCGCCCGCTATGACGCCCGTTAGTGGGTCATAAATTGCAACGTCCTGTCGGGTGTCCCGAACCTAGAGACTGAGGCGCTCCTCTGTCCTATCATCCAAATCGATCATTCGTAGCTTCGTATACTCGTAGGGCTACGAATCAGGAGGCATACGCCGAGCCAGTCCATCAGTAAACTCGAGCCAAGGAAAGCTTATCAATAGACTGTCAAAGATTGTGCCACGGATGAATGCAATCACAACGACTCACCTCATATGAATCATGTTGTTTCATTACACGAGCCCTGAAAGATCATTCGTTGCACACAGATGGTATTGATTCCTATGTATCTGATATTCAACTAGAAATGGCCGACTAGAACTACAACATAGTTATCAAAGTTATGACTGCGAAGCAAACCCGACAGTCTAAACCCAAGGGCCTTTCCTCGGCTCTTATTGCCGCCTGCAACTCACCTCCGCTTCTTGGCCTTGCCAGTATCCGCGCTACTGGTCTTGGCTTCGGCCTTTACATCCTCGACCAGTTTGTCCTTGGCCTTTTCTTTGGCCTCTTTGTCGTCAACAGCTTCGTCCTCTCCACCCTGGCCAAACTCATTGACACGGCTGTAATCGATGCGGTAAGCCCATCGTTGGTAAAGATACACGAAGAAGATAACATCGTCGCGAAGAGTGGCCAAACGGTGCAAGAAAGGCATCTTGATGGTAAAGGCAAACAGATCGTCGATGAAGGTGTTGAGAAACTTGTACATCATGGCCTTGGCAGGCATGTGGGCGACACTCTTCAGTCGGTAGTTGATGTACAGCGAGGGAACCATCATCAAGAAACCGTAAGCGTAGACAGATCCCACCAAAGTAGTAATGATGTATGAGTACCACGACTTGTGCGAATCGTAGTAGAGAGAGTAAATGCCATATGCGATCAGCAGAGGAATGCCAGCAATGTACATGTACTTGAAAGCAATCTCATCGTACTCCTTGGTCTTCTCTTCGGTCTCGGTCAACTTTTGCTTGTCCTCGAATGCGATAGTGTAAGGGAGGAAAGATCCTGGTCCACCAGGACGAATGCGAACGTTGACAACAGTCGTAATCTTCCAGAACTCAATGACGATGCCAACGACCTGAGAACCCAAAATCATCCAGCTAGTGTTCTGAGAGTTGTCAAGGAGGTACAGGAAGATGACAGTCTGCATGAAAACATTGGCCAGGATCGAACGAACTGAGATACCAACGTTGTCCTTTTTCTTGCGGTAGTGGGCAATATCGGACCCGAACGCGAGAGTTTCAAGAATCATGTGCAAGATACTGACTACAATGGTAACGCCGAGCAAGATTGGGTTGGAGTCGAGGAACACCTCCTTGATCATCTCGATCTCGGTGCCGTCACCGCCACCAGGAAGCGAGCCACCGAATGCTGCCTGTCGAGCAGACTCCTTGGAGTTGGTCTCAAGCGTAGACATGAGCTGAAACTGCCAGCTGGCCAGGTTACCAAGATCAATACGAAGGGGAAGTTCCTTGACGGTGTCGTTAAGGAGAGTCATCTGGTTTGTCAATTGCCAAAAAGTGTTGACGAACAGAACAGGGTCTATCGACGTTAGTTACCATGTCATTGGCATATAAGTTGTTGCTACTTACAGTACCAGGCGTGCTGACCAGAGCCATCTCGAGCACCAGTAGCTTCAAGGCGCAAGTATTGTCGCATCTGAGGGGCCATCGTGGCGAAATCCTTGACACCCAGATCGGGGACGAAGGACAAGCTTGCATTAGGATGATAGTAGTTCGCAATAATAGGTCCAGTGGGCTCCTCTTCTTCCGGTTCCTCCTCATGCTTGGGGATATCCTCGAGCAGGTTTCGGGTCTTCGCAACCTTCTTCTTGGGAAGGTATTGTGTTAGAGGCCAAGTGAAGTAGTAGGCTTTGGACGTATCATATCCAGGCTGCTTAGGATCGAGATTACTTCCAGGAAGGCCAATGTAGAAATGACCCCAGAGGGTACCATTATGCTGGATAGCTGGAGGAACTGTGAACTTGGTCTCAATCGTTCGCTTATCGGACTTATTGCTAAGATGGAACTCCTTCTCTTGTAGTACAAGATATTCGTCGGGAACTTGCGAGATAGGCGCTGGGTTGAACGACTGGGAGAGCGTTACGATAATATCGACGTGGCTATCTTGAGGCCAGATAGGCGCAATGTTCTTTGGGATATTGCGATATGTCGCGCCCTCGTTGAGTTCCTTCGGGCGAAGCTGGAAAGGAGGAATACCCTCGACATTTCCAGGGACTGTAACGGCTTCACCAGTCTCGGGATTGGTGACTGTAACTCCTCGTTGGTCCTTTTTCAAGGCCAAGTTGAGGGCCGCATTGATGCCAAAGTAGATGGCGCCACCGAGGAGAAGCTTGTTGAAGCTGAAACCCTGTATAGAGTCGATATTAGTGTATGGTCATGATGTGAAATTTGCTTTGCGATGACTTACACTACCACCGCCACCTTGCTGCTGCTCGCCTTGACGAGGAGGCAAGACTTGAGCTTCAGCCATTGCGTCTGCGTCTATTCAATTGCAGAGAATGGCAGACGTTGTGCAATGTGTTGAAGAAGACCTGCAGGATACTACCTTGATACTACGAGGTAGAGTCAAGGTTGTTGGCTGATGCACCTGAGGCGACGTGTTTGGTTGGTCAGAGTTCTGAGACCAAGGATGGAAATTGGAAATCCCCTCGCAGTCCACTTCAGGCTCCATGATAGTTGACGTTGACGTGCTGTGGGCACGAACGAATAGCGATTGGCCACCTGAACACGTACCCCTGTACCTTCTACTGCGGCGGCCGTTGTCGGCTCGGAGATTGACCACGTTTAAAAGATGCGTCCACTAAAAGAGTTTAAGATACAGTGCTTCATGGGGAGATCATGGCCCCGCCATTGAACACATCAATGATGTTCAAGACAATGCTCACGATGCGAGATTCATGCTAAGCCATGCTGGGAATCGCCCTATCCTGATAGAACACGCCTCATGTCCCGGTGACCAGCTGACCTCAGTTATCAATGCCATTGTCCAGTAACATATCTCGTAAGTGGCAGTTTGTAGTGGCACAACTTACATGAATGCATGGAGCACGGCCGCAAGCAGCACCTCCGAAGACGTGGCTCCCATTGCTCCATATCAATAGCCCGATAGGCCGTTGACAGATGTTTGTGTTGGTCAACTAACTCAACTTGCTTAACTAACTTAGTTCCTGGGCTATTCATATGACTAGTATATAAACTCGTAAACTTTCATTCTCTTGACTCTTTCTTGTTTCTATTTCCCTTGTTGAATCACGATTTATACTCCAAAGTTTGACTCATCTGGGATATTCTTAGTTCAAGTTGAGCCCTCCAGGGTCGCCACATAAGACTCACCGAAACAAGTGTGCTATTGTTAACCGCCTTCGTCATTGTTCGCAATTTCTTATATAATAAATAGTCCTCCTCCATACGAACTCAACTCTTTTTCAAAACTTAGTCAAATCCTTTCAGAGACAACCTATTTATATATACTGTATCACACAACTTACAGTCTTTGCAACAAATCAACAAACAACTCCATCATGACTGCTGACAGCACCATCCCATCACAGGCAGCCGTTGCCTCACAGAACGGCCACCCTCGAACCAAGATTTGCGTCTACTGTGGTGCTGCTCCTGGTGCGAGTCCTGCTCACATTGAAGCTGCTCGAGCTCTTGGAAGAGCCATGGCTGAAAACAATATTGACCTAGGTGAGTCACATCAAGAGGCGGTCCGCCAGGGACGGATACCATCGCAGGCCGCCAACCGCCGACCTCCGGGTATGATCCCGTCATGGCTAACAACGGACAATAGTTTATGGAGGAGGAACTGTCGGACTTATGGGCGAGGTGGCGAAGAGTCTCTGCGCAATCAATGGCCCTGAGTCTGTTCATGGTATCATTCCTGAGGCTCTGGTCAAATTTGAACGAGATGGCACTTACGGAACTGTCAACGAACACAACCACATTGTGCCCGAGGAGTCTGTCTATGGCCGCACGACAGTTGTCAAGGATATGCATACTCGAAAGAAGCTCATGGCCGAGGAGGTTTTTGCTGGTGGCCCCGGCAGTGGCTTCATCGGCTTGAGTGGCGGATTTGGTACCATGGAGGAAATCTTTGAGACAACTACCTGGAACCAATTGGGAATCCACAACCGCGGCATTGTTCTACTCAACATTGAGGGCTACTGGGACGGTATCGTCCAGTGGATGGACCGCGCTTCTGAGGAGGGGTTTGTAAAGCCTGCCAACAAGAACATCCTGGTTAACGCCGATACTCCTGAAGGCGCAATCAAGGCTCTTCGCGAATACAAGGTTTCAGATGCCATCTATCAGCTTCAATGGGGCAGCCAGTAAGTGATTGGGTTGAGGCGCTGGATCTGGATCCGGGTTTGAATTTGGAAATCGGAACCAAACAGGTGTTTTTACGGTGTTTACGGATATTTCTTCGTTTCCGCATTTCTAGGATAGGATAGACTGGCGCTCCATTAATAGACGGACTGATGACCCAAGCCACTTGCTCTGCTGTGACTGACCAGACGTGAGACCCATGAAAAGCTGTCTTTGCAGCATGTAATTGTACATGATCTATTTAGCTAGCAACCCGACGCCACGTATATCCGCTTCATCGTTCGTCACACGTTTAGCTGTCCACATCCATGCCCTCACCCTCGCCTTCCTCTGCAGCTCCTTGACCCTCGCCAACGCTCTCGATCCATGGCTGTACTTCGAATCCATCGTACAGCTTGAAGGGCTCGACCTTCTTCTTGCCGTCCTTTGTGTTGATGCCCACCACGCCGACTGAAAGGTTCTCTACTGTAAGCTCCTTGTCCTGAACCAAACTCTCCTTCAGAGCCTTGAGACCGTGCTTGACCAACTCCTCCCTTGAGCAGTCGGCGAACTCGTCGATGTTGCGCTCAAGGTATGTTCGAGCCATTTGACTTCGCGCGCCAATGGCAAAAGCAAGCATCTCCTCTGTCATGCCTGAGGGCTGGAACTCGAACAGGTGGGGGCCGCGCTCGTCAACGCCGGCAACTAGCAGACCAACACCGTAAGGTCGCTTTCCGTACATTTGAGTGTTCATCTGAGCCTTCTCACCGATCATGTCGACAAGGGATCGGAGGGGAATTGCACGGCCGTAGGTGAGTCGGTGTCCTAGACACTGCTGCTTCATGAAGTTGGAGAGGACGCGAGCATCGGAAGTAAGACCGGCGATGGCGATACCAGCATGTTCATCGACAGTGAAAAGCTTCTTCTGGTAGGATGAAAGTTCTTCTGCGTTTCGCTACGAAGGTGCATGTTAGAAGAATGACTTCGAAAGCTCCCGTACGGGACGAAAATGCTATGGAGGGGCAGGGAGATGGTCGAACCTTGACAGCACATAGAACAGCATGGGTCTTGCTGGCGATACCGACGACGACTGAACCTTGCTTCACTGCCTCAGCAGCATATTCAATCTGAAATATTCGGCCCTGGGGCGAGCTTGGGGAAAGTCAGCTTGCTCAAGGTGCCAGACTGGAGCTTACAGCTTAGGTGACGTACAAGGTAACGGAATCGTTATCGTAGTTGTTTCTGAACATGATGAATTATCAGCTGCTCTGGCAGCGCCGCGTAGAATGTGATCGGTGAGATTGCGCGAAGCAAATATCGTTATGCGTGGGGATTTGCGATGGAGAGCTTCGTTGGGAGGTGGATTTTGGGCGTTGGTTGTTAGTATAGGTCGGGATGGAGTTGAGGTGGTTGAGCACCAGGCAGCTCAAGCTTCGTAGCCTGGATGGTTGCGCTGGGACCTGCAGCCTCCAATTCTGCCGTGGATGACCCGCCACACCGCCTGCTAAATCAGATAGCTTCATGATAACATGGGGTCTTTGAGGCTCTTGTTTTCTCCCTGCAAGGTTGTATATTGTCTTATTGAATGTGACCTGATGAAAGCATCACGAAACTACGCCTGACTTATTGTTTGAGAAGTCGAGGGATAGAGTTTATGACTCGAATGCCCTGAAGGAACTGCAATTTCAGAAGAGCACAACATGTGGGAAAGCTCTTAGTTGCTACAAGTGTTCAACCAGAAAATCACACTGACATAGTAGCAGTTGACGAGTTGCTCCGATTTGGAAGGCTAGTAGAAGGATACATCTGTCTTGTGAGCCAATTGCTGTTACCTAGAGCCATTACTAATGATGTATATTGATGATGAAATTAATTCAACCGTTGAAGTATATTGGCAGTCGAAGCCTGAAGAAAGACAGCATATTCCCCTGCTATAAGCAAGCTATATTGCGGATAATGCCCTGGATTCCATGATGTGAACTAAACAGTTAGTGTCTTACCTTGATTGCACTAATTTGGTCTTGGGAGGCCTCTATTGTAAAGATATCTGTTTTTAAGACTTTGATGTTCTTGTGCAAGTAAATGCAGTTCTCGTCGAAAGTCCTGAAGTTACTGCTGCTCTTCGACAATCTGTGATGGACTCATTAGGCATGCCCGAAAGCATTTTCTGAGGCAATACACTTCAGAACACAACAGCAACTGGCACAGGTTCTCATATTATGAATATGACTAGATAGGCTTGATCGCTCGATGGACGTTCTAATATCTGCTGTGCCAGCCTAGTAAAACCCCCAATTGGTGCGGAGCCACCACCTTGATGCCCATTTTAGCCTCGGCGAATAACGGTTGCAGTTCACAGCCATCACGGTTCACCAATCTGCTGAACCATCGAGGATTTGAACAAGACCTGTCCATCCTTGACTGCTATACACATACCCCTCATTTCTTCAAATTTGATCCTGTCATACCAAACTCACCTTCTCAGAGTCATACGTTGAATATCGGATCCCTTCTGTGGGCATTTCTATTGGATGACTCACTGTGACTTACAGTAAATACCTGCGACATTTAGACAACTCCAATTTTTATCCTCTCGCATATTCACACTCTCTTCTCTCCACACAACGACATCATGCCTTCCAGATCTGAGATCACATATTTCGGCGCAGGCCCTGCTCTGCTGCCCACAGACGTCCTTGAGAAGGCTGCCCAGGCCCTCATTGACTATGAGCATACCGGATTAGGTACATCTAAAATCTCATAATTTGTCGTCAACGTCACTAAACAAATGACAAGGTATTGCTGAGCACAGCCATCGTTCAGAGCTGGCTACCAACATCATAAACGAGGCCAAGGCTGATCTTGCCTCTTACATTGACATTCCCGAGGACTATGAGGTTCTTTTCATGCAGGGTGGTGGAAGTGGAGAGTTCTCCGCTACCTTGTACAACCTTGTCGGTGCATGGGTCACAAAGAGGAAGGCCCAGATTGTTGCCAACCTCAAGGCTCCTGAGGACGATCCTCGCGTGGAGCAGGAGCTTAGGAATGCAGTCGAGAAGGAGCTCAAGACGGATTACATTGTCACTGGTGGCTGGTCTCAGAAGGCTTCTGAAGAAGCTAAGCGACTGCTTGGTCCTGAGCATGTCAACATTGTCGCTGATGCCCGCCAGATCAACGATGGCAAGTATGGCAAGATTCCTGAGGAGAGCACCTGGAACCTCTCCAAGGATGCTGCTTTGGTGTATTATTGCGACAACGAGACCGTCGATGGTGTAGAATTCCCTACTTTCCCTCAGTCCTTGACCCCTGGACCTGACGGCGAGGGCCCTATTGTTGTGGCCGATATGTCCTCCAACATCCTGTCGAGGAGAATCCCTGTCCGAAACTTCTCAGTTATCTTCTTCGGCGCCCAGAAGAACCTTGGCTGCACTGGTGTCACCGTTGTGATTATCAAGAAGAGCCTTCTTCCTCCCAAGACACCTCAGCCCCCTGCCGCACTTCTTCGGCGACTTGGACTTCCTATCCCTCCTATCATCTTCTCTTACGAGACTATCGCCAAGAACAACAGTCTCTACAACACCCTCAGCATCTTCGAGTAAGCGCTTCTATAGAACACGTGTGATACATGTACTAACTAGACTTAGTGTCTATATTGCCGGCCAAGTTCTCAAGAAGTCACTCAGCACCTATAACAAGGTCGAGGGACAGGAGGCCGTGTCCGCCAAGAAGGCCGAGCTTATCTATGGTGCTCTTGACGCTCACCCCGATGTGTACAGAGTTGTTCCTGATAAGTCTGTTCGTTCAAGGATGAACATCTGCTTCCGAGTTACCAAGAATGGCGACACTGATGGCACAGAGAAAGCTTTCCTTAAGGAGGCTACTGCGCAGGGTCTCACCGGCCTCAAGGGTCACCGAAGCGTGGGTGGAATTCGTGCCAGCAGCTACAATTCCATTCCTCTGGAAGGTGCTGAAAAGCTTGCCAAGTTCATCGAGACATTTGCTACCTCTTAAAAAAAAACCCAATCATGAAAAGTTTGAGTTGGATGGTTTGAGGATTTGTGGAGTTGATTGGATGCGTGTACGACATCAAGGATAAAAGTCAACCTAGATGGATGTTGAATTCAACATGCTCCATGAGAATAAAGAATAGGAAACAAATAAATGAAGCGCAATAAAAGGAGCTCTGCTTAAACAGCTTGTGCTAGTGATGATCCTTAGGTTTCCTATGTTAAACATCCATCACCCCGACCCTAATGGATGAGTTTCAGTGGATCATTGCACTATCAGTTCGATACGATCAGTGGGCCCTGAGCGCTATAACATGGAATCAACCTTACCTAGGTTTCTCACTTGTTTATGTCTCCAACCAGGAAAACTCGGCCAATACTCATTCGTTTCTCCCAAATACAGCGTCTATTGTCTTCGTTCTAAGAAGACCAGAGCATATAAAAATTAGAACAAGTTTGAACATCTCACTATCACTCATTTCGCCGATGCTGAGACGCAGTCTCTTAAGGAGACTCAATTGCAAAGCGAATCGCTCTCGAGTCTTCTTATCGCCATTCTATAGAAGGAAGTGCAACGACGAAAATTTGACACAACCTTTGCGGTATTCTATTGCCTCGTTGACAAAGCCATTCTCAGATCAATCGTGGCATACTCAAAACTCTGAATCTGTCTCCGGACTACCAATCATAGACGACACCATCTATGCTCTATCAACGGCGCAGGGTCGGGCCGGTATTGCAGTAATTCGCATTTCTGGCCCATCATGTCTTGAGGTAAGTGTCATACAAATTAATATATATACAGTATCTAATTTTGGCTGAAGATTTACGAGGCACTTTGCCCATCAAAACCATTGCCAAAACCGAGATATGCAACAGTGCGGTCCCTATATGACCCCCAGCATACCATTAATGAACAGATAGTGCTGGACTCAGAAGCTCTTGTTCTTTACTTTCCTAGCCCCAAGACTGTAACTGGTGACGATGTCTTGGAGTTGCACGTTCATGGAGGATCAGCCACCGTGAAAGCTGTGTTAGCAGCCATTCCGAAATGTTCCGCTACACATCGTATTCGATACGCAGAGCCTGGCGAGTTTACGAAGCGCGCCTTTTTCAACGACCGCCTAGATCTTGCTCAAATTGAATCCTTGAGTGACACCCTGGCAGCTGAAACGGAACAGCAACGTCGTGCAGCTGTGCGAGGCAATTCAGGTGCTCTGGGACGACAATACGAGGCATGGAGAGAGCAGCTCTTGTTAGCTCGTGGTGAGATCGAAGCATTGATCGACTTTTCTGAAGACCAGCACTTCGACGAGTCCCAAGCTGAATTGTTACAGAATGTGACTGCGCAAGTTGCCAGGATGCTACACAGCATTGAGCTACATGAGCAGGGAAGTCAAAGGAGCGAGCTTCTGAGGAATGGAATTCGTATAGCGCTGTTAGGGCCACCCAATGTTGGTAAGAGCTCGCTTATGAACCTGATCGTTGGGCGCGAGGCATCTATTGTGTCCGGTGAAGCAGGCACAACGCGAGATATCGTCGAGGCAAGCTTAGACATTCGCGGCTATTTATGTTCATTTGCAGATACGGCAGGATTTCGCTCTAAAGGTTCCCAGGTGATCAACGGGGCTGATAGTGGCGCAATTGGGGCCGTGGAGGAAGAAGGTATACGGCGAGCAAAACAACGAGCTCTGGACTCTGACCTTGTTATAGTCCTAGCATCCGTGGAGGATGGTCAGGATGGGCCATTTCTGCAATACGACCAAGAAACGCTCGATCTCGCTGCGGGGGCAGAGGACTGTGTTGTTGTTGTCAATAAACGAGATGCAGTTGGTAAGGAAGAATTTCAGAAGCTGGTTCAAGATTTCAGGAAAATCGTCCGAATTCGAGCCCCCAAACTAGCGGCGGCGGAGTTCGTGTCCGTATCGTGTAAGGAGGCTCGGGCAGGGACATGGGAAAGCAAGGATTCTGGCAGTATCGAGGCTGTGATCACCAAGCTCGTGGCAGCCTTTGAGAAGATGACATCCATGCCTGTCGATCTTCAGGATCTGCTAGGCGTTACAGAGCGTCAGCGCCAGCTCCTTGTCAAGTGCCGTCGACACTTGGAGGACTTCATGATGGAGGCTGCCCCTGAAGAGGGCATGGATGCCGATGCCGTGCTCGCGGCCGAGTATCTGAGATACGCTGCGAATTGCCTTGCACGGATCACAGGGCGGGATGAGTTTGGAGATGTTGAGGATGTACTGGGTGTTATCTTTGAAAAGTAAGTTCTGACAAATTTATGTATGAGATGTCTGACAAGATGCTGATTTGAGACGTGTTAGATTCTGTGTGGGGAAATAAGCGCGTGGCAAAGAAGACTACAGCGCTGAGAGATTGGTAGGAGAGTTGAAATTTATTTTCCATCGAGGAATATTCTATAGAGAACAGCTGGTCTAAACAAATTGAAAGACTCAAGGTTGGGCCGCCTGGACCTGGTCTAGCCGGTTATGAAAAGAGAAAGCGAAAATAAATTTGAGATGAGATGATAAGAAAAATAAAGCAAAAGGAAATCCATGCTGTATGCTCGCTTCTATGCCGTGCCATGCCATGCCAACGCTGTGTAATGCTATGCTTCCGTCTTTTCCAACTCCCGCTATGCGATGCCGTGTCTGCAACTTGTTCCTCCGAATACCAATACCAATGCTGATGATGAGAACAAAACAAAACTCCGTTCCATGCAAATGTTGTTGAAACTAGTGTCTAAACAGAAAACTCCTTTCCATGCTTGCGCTGCCGCTGTGTATGCTTTTGGGAAAGTGACTCAAGAGTAACAAAGGAGTTTACTCCTCGTCATTGTCGCTGGGACCATTGTAACCAGAGCGACCCTTGTTGCCCTTGGAGGAATCATCGTCTTCAGGGCCGTTGTAGCCAGAGCGACCAGAGTCTCCCTCCTCAGGCTCGTTGTAGCCAGATCGACCACGGTTGTTTGTGGGCTTGGAGCCAGAGTCGTCGCCGTCCTTGTTGTAGCCAGATCGGCCGAAGGATCGGGTAGTGGGAGCAAATGTGAGGGTGAAAGCAGCCATTGTAAATGTTGTAGAGTAGAGTAGAGTTGAGTGAGGCTTTTGTATGAAGATAGAAGTTGAGTTGAGTTGAAAGAGCTGGGTTGCTGTTTGTAAGTGTCGAGTTGTAGGGCCTAGTTGTAGAGTGTAGATGAAACTGGTTGTTGATGGTGATGAGAATTCTAATCCAGAGGAGGAGGAGATGGACAGTTATATAGAAAGTGAGTCAACTATAAAACGAAGCCAAGGGTAACTAAGCACATCGCAGATAGGGATTCTCGGTAGACGGTGGAAGCGGCTGACTCTGACGCCTGTTCGTTCGTTCGTGCTGTGTTGTCGTATCATGACGATCAAGCACACCCTTAGCATGGGGGCAACAAAATAGAAACACACTACATAGCGTATCGTGCTAGGTAGATTATAGCAGTGCCCGTTGTTCCGCCCTTGTCATGGATGCCATGCTATGCCATGGAACCTTCTTTCGCTTCCGTCAGTCTGCGCCATGTCGCCGATGCTGACAGGGGGTCCATCAAAGCCGTGAGTGGTGGAGGACACCATCGTAGGGCTGAGGACAATGAGTTTATGGGGGACCGGACCTTGCAGTTACAGGGGTCTTTGCCAAACGGTGTAAGTTAATAAGTGGCCACACCCACGGTACTCGGGGTAGGGGTCGGGTCGGGGTGCGGAAGACCCGGGCCGTATCCAGTCAAGTCGCTGCGTATTGTATTACTGAGTGAGTCTTTTGACTGCCCGTTCCATTGATGGGCTTACGGGGCTTGGGCAGGGTATACGTTATAATAAGCCACAGCCTCAAATGAACATCCCTGTCCATGTAATCAATCATCCTCCACGGCTCTGGCCATGGACCTGGAGCAGCAGATGCAGAATAGATGCATCATGGTAGTTTTCTTTTTGACCCCCAACAATGCAATTGTTCAAGATAACAGACATGTCAATGAGTTTGGAGAGTTGGTGT
The DNA here is from genome assembly GCA_012932015.1 of Fusarium acutatum. NCBI lineage: Eukaryota > Fungi > Ascomycota > Sordariomycetes > Hypocreales > Nectriaceae > Fusarium > Fusarium acutatum. Next base: position 9,838 of record JAADJF010000129.1, on the reverse strand, counting down.
GGGGACGGAGCTTAGATACGTAAATACGCACCTCCAAGATACTGCATAGTATTCGTATTATCATCCCGCCCATCCTATTCCGCACTCTTGGTACTGTATCAATGTCGACACAATTGCGGATTTGCAGCGTAGAAACGTCATCAAGGCTGACAAATGAGGCCGTGTGATTCCAACTCAATCAAAACTCCGACTACTTAGGTTCGGAGTCAATCATGGAGTTTAGGAAAAAGAAACACGGTATGGTACGGACGGAGTAGACAAAGAGATTCCAATTAATCCCGGTTGAAATTCGTTGAATGTGCCAACGTGTACTTGACTGCATGCGCGTCCCATATCGCAATAGGCACAGAGAAGAAGCTTCCAAGGTGCAATTTCTCGTCACATGGGCACTCCTGATAAGTTTAAAAGGCTGCCTAAAAGACAAGACATTTACATGAGGCATCACGATAGCGAATAAGTCAGCAAACTGCACCGTTTATTCTGTCATCCCGCTTTGTCATCCCACAAATGGCGGATGCAGCCATAGAAGCCATGACGCGACTTCCCCATTGGCGTGCATCGGTCAAGCCCGTGTTTCCGCCTACCGAAGGAACAAACTGCCCCAGATTGCAGGGCCCTCTCCCCTAATCATCATCATCATCATCACCGAAGAGTCACCCTCTGCATATTCCGCCTTTCTTACTAAACATGAACTCTTTCTCTTATCATGACTCATCTTGCACCGTCAATTGATTATTGAAACCAACAAAAGAACCTTGTCAGGTTCCCGAATATTGCAGTTACTCAATCGGTCTCGTGGGGGCAGAAGAATGAAACGTCACGTTCGAATCGAGACAACCTCAACTTACACCACGCGCACTCTATCACTCACACTCACACCCATGAAGTAATCGTCGAACAGCCCCTTCTGACCTTACTATCACTCGCACACTAGCCTATTGGGTGCCCGGGACTCCTTCATTCCGGTCGGCACGGCATCTGGTCTTACCCGTCAGTCAGGTTCAGGTTCAGGCCGTTTCGCCGGCCAGCGCGGGCCCTCCCAATCCCCTGGGACCTAATTTCTGAGCATCCAACTCCTCTCGACACTGAGACTCGACGGGGGTTCTCGATTCTCACTGAGATCTCTGGTACCGCTTCTCATTGGCCGGATCCCCAAGCAGCCATCTTAAGCGCCTGCTGTGAATGACCAACAAGCTGAAAGGTCGAACCATTGACGCATTTGCTCCCAAGAATCGCCAATGCTACGCTTGTTCTATCAATGGAAACATTTTGCGATCGAAAATCACATTTCAAGCACATCATGATGTTCGTCTAGTCTCGAATTCTTACAAACAGCCGCAATGGTACACCGACCTCACCTGCCGCATGCATATACCCTGGTCGACTTTAAGCGCCTTAAAAATAGAAACAACGCCGGTATTGGTCAATTGGCGCGCTGTCGCTTCATCTGACTGTTTTCGCTACGGTAGCTCGCTGCATAGCCCCGGACAGGCTCCAATTGATCCAATCACCAGGCTTAGATGGTACACTCACAACCACGAGGCATTATCCAGGAAATCAGCCTTGCAACCTAGACCAGGCTCTTGTATTACTGTTTCTACCTAAGACCTAAGACATGAACCATGTTTCTGCCGTCTCGGCTACCTCTGAGACATTACGGATATAGCTTTCCAGATCCTTGCCTCCTGTTTTGTTTCTGCTTACTCCCCTGAGCCATGTCTCGGGAAGGATTGCCAACGCCTGTCAGGTGTATTGGAGGGTTCCCTTGGGCGTGAAAGCTTAAGTTCCACCAATACAGGTTGCAGCCTGTTCACGTTGAAGATATACACAATCTCTCAACCCCATGCACTCAAGCAATACTGGGCATTTCTAAGAATGGCTGCATCTACGGATCTGCGGCTTATGTCTCGGCAGCTACTCTTGCCCCGGAAGCTAGCCGGTAGACTATGACTGGCAACCGATGCAAAATCGTGACATGGCTAGAAACCCGCTGACGTTCATTTGGCTAAATGCAAGCACCTTTTCTTTTTTCAACTTCATCGACAGCCTTCGGCCCTTTGAATAAGTTCCGCCGACGCCACTAAGACGTTGACAGCCTGCCGATCCGTATGGCGCACATACCACAGTCACCGATCTGCATCCATTGAGCCATCACCAGGCACCAGGCATCAAATCACAGCCATCCGTCGCACAGAATCAATAAAACAGAGTTTGGAGGCTCTGCCCCTGAATTGCCTAATATGGTAGAATGTATCGATCCCTGTTCCCAGCCTCACAGCCCCCAAGCTTCACAAAGCCTGCATGGCTTGAGGATGCGGTACGAGCCGTGGGATTGTTTTACGATGTATGTCTTGGCTGTGACTAACCATTGACCAATAGCCGGTATGTTTCAATTGGCATATCGCGATACACATAACACCTTTTCAAAGCAGTCCTACATTGCCTTGTTACATTCTGTCCCATTCACAGCTCGTCCTTGGCATGAACCTCCTGACTAGGGTCTTCCATAGCCATGATCTTGACGACAAGACTAGTCCATCCAGTGAAGTGCTGTGTTCGCTGGCCGGCACCCGTGTCGGGGTTGTACTGCTCCCAGGCGAAGCCTGTTTCTTCCCAACTCTTGTACACGGTGTCAACAAGGTTCTTACGGAGACGCCTGAACAGATTCTTCGCTTTGCCCCTGTAGGGGCCTTCCTGCGAGGCAACGTTCTATATGCACATGTTAGTCTTTGTACTACTTCGCCAAGGGGACATATGGGGGAAACCCTACCTGTAGTTGAGACAAAGCCAGGTAGTTGATAGGCATCCACACCGGGCTGCGCCAGTAGTTCTCGCCCGTGGCGTAGAACTCATCCTGTTTACTCAAGCTGCGAATGCCGTGGGGGCTCCAGAGGTGCTCCTCGTCACCGATCAGCTCAAGAATCTTGCCCAGCTTGGGGTCGTCAGCCTTCATCAGGCCGACCAAGAAAGGGAACAGGGAAATGTAGCCCTTGTGGCATACGAGCGCGTGTTCCTCGTAATCATCGATCGTTGCGTCACAGTAGCAGCCCTCCTCATCGGACCAGTGGAGATCGTTGAGGTTGTGCTCGATGCCATCCAAGTTCTTCCTATACTCATTCACATCTTCGGCCATGCCGAGGGCGTCTGCGATGTTCATCAACGACTTTGTCATCAGCCCAACCCAGGACATGAGATCGACGTGCAGCTCGCCCGGCGAAGGGGGCTGGGGTCGAGGATAGTCGTCCAGGCCACTAGTGAGGATGTGAGTCTCAGTACGGCCCCTCCATCTGTAAGCTTCCTTGGTTGAGTATGCCTCACGGTCATAATTCTTTATGTCACCTCGCTGAGTTTTGCGGAACCAGTCGTATTGTTGCCTTAACAGGGGGTACAACTTTCGAAGATAGTTCTCGCCGAGCTCGATATTGTCGAGGTGAGCGGTTTGCAAAGGGTCGGCCCCCAGAATCCGTTCCTTTACCTCGCTCTTGGTTCCGTTTGATGCGCGAAGACGCTCCATGAAGCCCTCGATGATAAGGAAGAGGGTAGGGGGGTTGGCATAATGTGGAAATTGCACTTGAAACTCAGGGGGGACCTTACTCCTGGCCTCGTGACCTAGGATCTGTTCGCGAGCGATCCAGCCATCTTCGTCCATAGTGTTGTACCAGCTCTTGACAATTTCAAGTGTGAGGTCAATATCCCAGTCGGCAATGGGAATCAGGTGAAATCCTTCATCCCACAGGAAACCACGGGGGAAGAAAGGGCGAGAAGGAACACTGGTGAAGAGCTCATAGGGCCCTTCGAGTTCTGGCTGTGTGCGTGCCTTGGCTTGCGCGGCCTCCTCCCAGAAGCCGTCATTATGCTCCTCATACTCAGGCGCATACGATCGATCAATTAGTTGGTGACCGTGGAAGTACCCTATGCCGCCGATGAGGTTGGACAGCATGCTCTTGCCGAATTTCTTGTACTTCTCCTGTGTGAAAGGCTCATTGAGCTTGAAGATGTTGGTGAAGCGCTCGTTGAAGATTTCTGAAGTCTTCTCGATCTGTTCAGTAACCTCCTCAGAAGTAAACTCCTTGCCTCCAGATCCCGATGAAAAGATGACATCGAACTCAAACGGTCCCTCGAAGGTCTTCTCGACTATATGGACGTTGCCTTTTCCAGGCGCATGGGCAATACGGTACACCTGCCACGGTGGAGGTGGATCCGCCTGGTCAGCATTCTGCTGCACGGGCGAAACGGCATCTTGAAGTTGCTTGAAGACAACGGGCTTGCCCTGCCAGGTAAGGTCGGCTGGGACCTCAGTACTCGAGACGATGGTAGTGTCGCCCTGTCGATCTTCCAGAAACTTGTGGTCTGTTGAAGGGTGCTCTCCGGTACCTTTTGTGATAAGAAGCCTGTAGTCTCCTAGCGCCGTTGAACTGCCCTTAAGAGTAACATCGTCTTCGAAACCATACTTGGTACCCTCGCCTTCAACAGCAAGTTCGCCCTGACCATCCTGGGCGATGTAATAGAATAGCATAGTCCTGGTGTTTTTGGGCGCACCGCCTCGCAGCTCGCCCTTGATTCGGGCAGCCCAGCTGCCACCATGGTTTCCACCGGGGATCTTGACAAAAGTAGTCGTCAAGTCGATGTTGTTGCCCTTGTCGTGAATAGACTGCACACCGCCTATGCGGGCATCATACTCATCCCATCCGTAGCCATGCATATCTTCTCCCTGCTCGCAGGTATATCTGAAACCTTGAAGGCAAGTGTCAGAGCATTTAAATCACCAAGGTTGTTGTCTCACTTACCATTCTGAATATCATGGTAATTGTCGACTTTCCCCCACATGAGCCCTGTCCATAGGCCATCTGGTGTTCGTGGTCGCACACCAAAGTACAAATTGGATTTATAGGGGCCCCAAAAGAGGCTCTGATTGTTTTGACGGCCGATTTCTGTCGTCAGCACAGAAGATGCATCGTCTGCGGCTGAGACGCCCAGAGCGAGTGTCGCCGCCGACACCCAATGGGCAATTTTCACCATACTGACGATGAAAAGTGCTTCTCACAAGCCTCTAGAAGAGAAATTGAGATGAATATTTCTTGGAGCGAATCCTAAAGAATTCAATTCCTCATTGGGTGAGTTTGTGTGAGAACAAGCTCCAGAGAACACGTAGGAGTAGCGAATTGATATGACGACGCAAGGCTGAGAGTTGGAGGATGATCCGGGGTCCACGAGAGCTCGGGCCAATGATAAAGCTTCACCAGCCACCGCCACTTCAAGGATCAACCCCACTTAAAAGTTACCTTGTTTCAGCCTTCCTCTTTCTAGAACTTGTTGGATGCATTTTCGAACATTCTCATTCTTCACCTAACACTGTCAATATCTCAACCTCACCAGCAAATTCTCAGAACCGGTATCAAAATCTACAACGTACATAATGGGAGACTCTAGGAGAAGCAGACGACCCGATAGTCGTCAAATGTGGGACGAATCCGACAGACGCGATAGGCGTGGAGGACATAATAGGGACAACGACCGCGATCGCAGAGGGTACAGGTCAAGATCTCGCGAACGCCGTGGATACAGAGATCGATCGAGATCGCCAGACAGGAGACATCGAGACCGAGATGGAGATAGGAACCGACCTAGGGATAGAGGCACTCGCCATCATGATGATCGAGACAGGAGGGAAAGACGGAGAGAGGATGCAGAGGATACGCCACCAAGACAGAGACGAGATGAGCGTCGTGAAGATGATAGAGACAAGCGAAGTATACACCCACACCCATTCCAACGTTATGGAAATCTAACTTGCCAAGCAGGCAAATCTCGTCGCTCAGCGTCGCCACAATCACGAAGTCCTACTCACGAAGCACTTCCCACGCGCCCTCGCCCCGACGCAAAGCGCCCGGCACCAAACATGTCCTTCAACGTCGGCTCTCGCGCAAGCCGCTCACCACCACCGCCATCACGGGCACAGCGTGAAGAGGAAAGCAACCGCTCAGAAGAGGGCCAGGCTTCAGAGGTTGAAGACGATCCTATGGACGCAGAGGACGACGATATGGCCGCTATGCAGGCTATGATGGGCTTCGGCGGGTTTGGAACGACCAAGAACAAGAAGGTTTCGGGCAATAATGCTGGTGGTGTGCACAAAGAGAAGAAGACGGAGTATCGTCAGTATATGAACAGGAACGGCGGATTCAACAGGCCTTTGAGCCCATCACGCTGAGCGTGCTGGCTAGACGGCGTTGACGCAGTACGAGTTACGACCTCCGTGAGGACAACTGGCACTTTTAAGGTTGTGCCGCAAAGGTAAACTGGATTGGCGTTTAGGTGGATTGGTTTTCCTGCTAAACGAGCGCAGAGGTATAATAATTATGTGGAACATCAAAGTTTACAGTATCTTGCATGTGTAATGCATTCTCGGCCCTGCTTTCTCATTCTTCTGTCGCATTACTCTCCACGTCACTGCATGTTCCGGGCTCAACTTCGAGCATCCCAAGGCTTTGCCTATTTCTTCAACTTTTACGGCAAACCCCTCCATTTCCACGAGCCATCACAAGCTTCCGCAAAACATGTGCACCGGTCTCGCCATGGTTATTCTTGCGCCATTGTTCTCCTCTTTTGACGGTATCGTACTCAGTATAACAGCCATCCACATAGTCCTCACCACTTTGTGGAACTGGATATGTCGACCCGCTACTCCCACACCAGAAGAGCTTATACGATCAAGACGCGAAAATCATACCGGTCGATCAGCCGTTAACAGAGTTCTTGAAGCTGCTCCCCGGGCAGCCACTGGTACGCACCCTTACCATAGGCCTTGTCACAGCTGCTGGTGGTGTGCTATGGCCTTATGGCCAGCCCGTGACTGTCTTCGTCGTAAGCCTCGTCGCAAATGATGGTGGTACATTTTGGCCCTGTGACCAGCTCGTGATGACCCAAATCGGTGGTTCATCCCGATCACGGCCTTGTCCATTAGTATACTCACTTTCATTTTCTTCTTATGAGAGATATTACCGGACATTTATCAGGATCATGTTCGATTCTTTACGATTCTCTCGTTTCTGGTACTCGAAGTCGGACGTACCGCTTACTTCTACCATCTCTTGAAAGACTGCTCTGTTCTGATTCAAGAAGTATGCATTGGTCTCATGGATCATGTCACTGGTGGTTTCTGCCGCCTCGGCAGTCTATTCGCCGTTCCCCCAACGAAGCATTGAACAAGGAGCGGCAAGGAAAGTGAAGGAAAACCTCGAATCATGGTGTGGAGATGCAACCTTGGGTGGAAGAGACCTCGGGACAGCTGAACGATGAACAAGGTTGCCGAGGAGGGTTTGGGTTACGAGATCAAGGATGAAAGAGTCACAAGCGCCCATATGCGATCGGGCCTGAACCGCATGGGGACCGACACGCTTTTTGGGTCATCTCAGACGGACAAGGACTTGCTCAAAGGCAGAACTTGTGTCGAAATACGTTAGGTTAAGCCACTCCTTAGCTGAGTCAGGGTACTCAAGTTCTGACTGTCACTTGCGACCAGTACTGCAGTGTCGAGATCACCATGACACACAAATTGCTCAAGGACTCTCTCTTCCACTGTATGTGTTGGTGTAGACATTACGTATAGCGCGTGCAATACATACAAACGCGATCTTTCCACTCCTAAACAGTTCTCAACACCATTGGTATGCATCTCGAATCACAAACACCGCCCATCCATCTCATCCTCGTGCCTGTACCATGCCATGCCTATGCCTTTTCCCCTTGGTCTTCTTCTGGGGCACCGTCGCTTGTAGTCGCTGCTCTAGGTGTTGGGACATCATCTTCTATAGGCGCTTCTTCTTCCTTTGGCGGCTCTTTGGCCGCCTCTCCTTCTTCTACCTTCGGCTCTTCCCTGGGTTCTTCCTTTTGTTCGTCGGGGTTCTCTTCTGACTGGTTTGTAGTCGCCCTTTCTCTTCGCCGTCTTCGTAGCCTTCTCTCTTCCTCTGCTGTTTGCCGTCTGGCTTTTCGAAGGGTCTCTCTCCTCTCGGGATCTCCGTCATCTGCGCCATCACCACCGCGCATGCCTTGTAGAAGAGCTGCTGCTCTATCGGCGACGTCGTCTTCACCTTCACGAGGCGATGAGAGGCCGGGACTGAGGACTTTGCTTTCGTCTTCGGTGGGTTCCACCTTGTTCTTGAGGCCAGCTTCCACTTCTGGGATTTCGTCGAGGTCGGGAATCTTTTGTCCTGACGCGACGCGGACTTGGTGACGATCCTTGAGTCGCGCACGCCTTCTTCGGTCTCTCTGGTCCCGAGCTTGCGGCGCAGCTGCACGTAGCTTCTCCAGGAGAGAGTCCATGGCGCCGGTATTGGACGGAGACGTGGGTCCTGCCTCGGCGTTGGCGTTGGTAAGTTTGAGTTGTGCTGTGTGCTTCCGTTTCATTGACGCCTCGTTACGCTTCCTTGTCTCTTCCACCTGCACGTTCTTGTCACGAGACTTCTTCCACTCTCCCACGAACAATGCCAACTTGGCAAAGAAATCTCGGCGGGCACCATCATCTGCGGGGTCCTCGCCGTAGAACACCATGATATCTTTGTACGTCTTCATCATCTCTTCCAAGTACAGCTCCATCTGTTCGGATTTTCTTCTGGCTTCTTTCATAATGCGTTGGACGATTTGACTCACTCGGTCCTGGGGATGGAACTGTTTAGGGTCGCTTAGGTTACCAGAATCCAACGACATTTGAATGTTTCGAATATTGTCGATGTATTTCTTCGCATCCGCCTGAAGTTGCTCAATGTTGATCTTCTGTGCCGTCATGACTCCGTTGATATCATCTGCAAATGTCTCCCACTCAGGGTACTGGTTCCGTACAATACGCTCCACGAGATCGGCCAATGTTGACTCGTTCTTGTCGTCCTTGACCATACCCAATCTTGCAAGAGAACTGAGCTTGAAACCACGTGCTTGCTTGTTCGCATCGTTCATGTAATTACCAATATCCAAAATAAGGCCAAGTACATTCATCAATGAAACAGAATCGCGTAGCGACTCAGATACTGTCACAACCTGTCGGATCTTCTCGTTAATCTCTTCGTACTCTTGCTCAAAGCTTCTAGTAAGAGCAAGGGCCCTCATTCGACTCTTCCAGTAGTGGTGTAACTCAAAGGCCGTGTAGAGGTAAAGCTGATCTTGTCGAGTGAGCTCCGAGGGATCAAGTTCACGGTCTTGAGACTTGGCATCAGGTCCAGTCCAGTCCTTGCTGTACGGTGCCATTTGCTTGACTGTGTTGTCGGGGATATTACAGAGGTCGTCCTTCTGCAAAAAGTCCATCACTACAGTGTTGTCTAGAATCTCTGGATCGCAGTGAATGATCATTTGAACAATCTTTTCGACAGAGTACTGTGAAAACTTGGCAAAAGCAATTTCTGTGCAGTGTTAGCAGGTAAAGCAATTGTGCATGAAAGGGTATGCACTTACCATAGGCCTTGCGGAGATCAGAAGAGATGATTTGCTTCTTGTCATCCTTCTTAGAAGAGCTTCCTATACCAATCTTCTTGATCTCCTTAGCCATGAATAGTTTCTCAACCTCGTCGAGAATACCCTTCTTGCTGAGCTCCTGATACTTCTCCTCTCGGGCTTCGGCAGAGGGTGTATGGGCTGCCCAATGGCTGGTCTCAGGGGCATCGACCTTCTCCCAATGCAGGGCCTTGAGCTTCTTCTTGGGACGAACCACGGGCAGGCCAATGCTTGGTGCAGCCCCGAAAGCGGGTTGTCGAGCCAAGAAGTGCCCAGACATAGCACCAGGCAAAGGAGGAGGTGGTGGAGGGGGCATACCTCCAGCACCAGGTAAAGGAGGCGGTGGTGGAGGAGGAGG
>JAADJF010000128.1:0-220870 GCA_012932015.1 Fusarium acutatum | reverse complement strand
CCCGTGGGTAGCCAAGTTTATTACTGACCTTTTTTGGATAGTCACATACACGACACATGGAAACAATAGACTATTTGGTGAACAAAGAAACAGCAAAAACATCAGATCAGATCAAATCATATTCTCAAGCCTCAACGAACAAGCCTCGTCTCGCAAACCTCGCCTGTTTTGGCTCAGCCACTTTCATACAGGAAAAGTCGACAAACTTTGTGAGGCTTAGACTCAGGAATAGTCTCAGTATCTCGTTCTCAGTCCAATCACGACATTGACGGTTTGGATCTGGGGGGGAATGGGACGGTGATAATATAACTTGCTTCCAGGTTATGAGATACGTTACGGCGTAAGCACCACGGTCCTTTTGAGAATATGCATGTCGTATATTGTCTATTTCGGAACCCGATATTAACCTGCTTCATCCATGGGGTCTCCATGTCTTCGGTCTTACATAGTACAGCATCATGCTTGGCAAGGGAGAGAGTTGCAGATGCTATGAATGACCTCTTGATGGGGTATGGCATGAATCGCATCTGTCACTGATGGTCGATCCTCACTTATTCTCTCTTAACTACGAATAAGAGAGCCACTCAGACAACACACATGTTGCCTCATGGAGCATCTAGTCTCTTGGCCCTCTCTGTGAAGGTTGCGTGTCATTTCGCTATCTTCTCTAGCCTCGAGATCCTACAAGTAGCACAGGCGGATCTGGAGCTTTGCATCATATTCAGTGGTCGATTGACAGCGCTTAATGAGATCCTAGGTTACTCTAGTACGGGCGTAGTGGCATCAAGGTTGGTCATGGCGGCTAAAACAGTAAACTAATAGATATCCATTACACTAATACATCATATCTTGAATATCACGGCCATATTACGGGTCGATGGATAGATTCCGCCGTAGTAGACGTGCAAATCGTAGGCTATCTCTTGCCATATGCTTACTTGCTGAAGGAAAGGGAAAAAAACAGGACCCCAATTCCATCCACTCTCTGTCGTCAAGCCGACATTTCTCACTAGCCCAAGTTCATATACGTCTGTGCCTTGTCTTACAAGCCCATCAGCCTCACCCCCTCCCGCATTATGCTTTCCGATTCTCCAATGAACCCTGCTAATGTTACGCCCCAGCACGTGGGAACCACAGCCATGTCTAGCTAGGTTCTTCATCAAGACAGGCGAATGTCTTACATGATTGCGTGAGTGTGTGTGCGTATCTGCAGGCAGACCCCTACCAGTCTCCCAAACCGCATGATCAGAACCATCGCGTCGGTTACAAGCCTATCTCCAGATGTCCTCTGAAGGTTGCCTTGTTCGATCGATTCGGAACGCTAAGACAAGACCTGGGGTCGTGTAGGAATGGCTCACATCACCGAGGATCTACACGATGGCCAGCCAAGGTCGACAAAAAGTTTCTAACCGCATTGTGAAGCCTTGCACATGATACAAAGACCACTCCCGTCTTTACTCAGGTTCGCGCAATTGTGAACAGAACTGTGTTCGCACAGGGGGTCGGCTTGGTCGACAAGTCCTGACGAGCTGGTGCCGACTTTCATGTTGGTGTTTGGTCGCATTGCAGCGCCATTTCGACGAGATACCTCCAAATGATCCATTGGGGTTTGTGGACGAGTTGATCTGGCCTTGCGGTGGCTGGCGAGGCTGCAGATGATAAGTTGCTCCAGGTGACAGAGCTGGGTGGGATAGTTGGTCGAATTCCCCAGATAATTGGAACAGGAAATGGTAAAACAGTCAAGAATTGCTTTGAGAGTAAAAGATTAACCTCCTGTGCAGATGATATTGGCCTCAATGGTAAGTTTGGGAAGGGGGACAGGCTGTAGTTTTGTAGGGCTGAGATGAACGAACGAGTGACTTGGTTGCAGTAACAGTACTCACTTCCAAGTATTGAGCGGGACGGGACCTCCGGCTTCTTATGAGCATTAGTTCTCGTCCATGACGGGGGTGTTTGGCTCCAGGATGGTCATCTGGGCTCTACCTTGAGGGCCCTCAGTTGGATCTCTTGCCTTCATCGTCATCAGACAGGTTTCCTCATTTCTCTTCTCTCAATGCAGTTCCCATTTGCGTATCAAACTCCATGCAGCAAAGCGGCGGGTGAGAGGATAGCATCTGTGCTCCAAGCCATTGGTACTAATCGTTGCCTTGTCGCCAGGTACGGTCTATAGTTGGCTGTGGAATCCTCCGTTTGGCACTACCAAACCCAATACGGTGGGTGAAGGTCTCACTTCATTTCTTGATCTCCTTCGTTTCTAGAAATCCACGCTGCATCAACGCCAATCGGCAACGGGTCTGAACTACAGGATCAACAGTGGTGGTACCAACAAGAGCTGGCTTCTGCATAAACCACGCAGGGGTGTTCTGTATGGCCAACTGAGGTCACAGTATCCTACTGCCGGTCTGTGGTCAACTGCTTGTTTTCTTCCATGTGCCGTACTCCATAACCGTTCTATAGCGACTCATGTTGAGCTTTGCCGGGGTGGCGCGGCCAGTAACACCACCATCTGTTCTTCCAAGGCCTCGCAGGCGACTAAGTACTCATCTGTAATTTTGTCCGTGGCTACCGCAGAGGGCCCAGTTGACGAGACAGCGCAAGAGACCAAAGAGGGGCTTGGCGTATACCTAATGGCGGATCTTCCGTGTATTCAGTGTACCGTATCGTACTGTGCTATGCTGTGTTGTGCTATCATCCTGTGCATGTAGCTCCTTGCCCATGTTTGTATGGGTTGCAGTGCAGAACTATGGGCCAACATGAAGCATCTTGTAGCTCGACATGTCAGTAATTGCGGCCATTTCCCCGCAGCGTAATCCACAGACAAGTTGCTCACCCAGGTCTCCCGTCCCGTCTGCATTTCGTCAATGTGACTGATAGTATATGTGTGGTGCAGAAACCAGCGTTAGACCTTCAGAAACTGAGATCTGATGAGTTACGTATGCTATTGGATACTCCATGCCCATTTGTCTTGTGCATGTGTTTGTGTGGGGGCCGGGCTATGAGGGGAACAACACACAAGACAATAGTCGGCCTTACTCGCCGTGACTAGTCGCATCTTGTACGGCCTATCGACTGAATTTTTTAGGACCCGCGGGAGCTGCGTATCCCCTGTGTTTGTGTTGTGCCGCCGCCTGGGCAGTCAGGGTCTTCTTCCCTGAACCTTATGCCAAGCCATGAATCCTAGAGACAGGGGATGGGATATCTGAGCAGCACAAGCATATCTAGAGATCGGAAAATCGAGCAGCCTTATCGTGCAGACCCAAAGCATTCGTTCCGGTTGAATTGGTCCACAAAGATCGATCAGCTCTCTGTTTGTCACTATCCCTGTATGTTTGTGTAACACACATAGTGAGCTTCCATGGTGTCGTGATGGCGAAGAGATGCGTGTGACAGTAAGCCATTTTCGATGATGCAACTGATGGGTGCACATTGGACCACAGTCCGAATACTGACTGAGCTCAGCCCTGATGGTGACAAGGACCACCTAAGACTCCCGGCAGTCTTACAGTGGAGAATTTGTGACAACTAACATGGCTTTTTGCCGGCGGCAACGGGCTCGCCATGGTATAGCCATGGGTGATATCCAGGCTGCCTTTGGACATGCATGAGTGGCCGTGAGAGGGATAATGGAAGCACACTGGAGTGGCTAGCCGGTACATGAGATAGGGTCTTGCCATAGCCAAATGCTACTCAGCGTATTGAGCATTTCAAGCCACCAGTTACAGGCCATCACGTTTTAGGCCGTCTCAGACGTGCACTGACGTTCAAGATTTCCACTGGAAAACAGATCGGGTTCCTGATGGCTAAGTTGTGAGGACATTGACCAACGTTGGAGATCGAAGATACCTTTGTCGTGCTCTACCAACAATCAAGTAGCTCGCCTTTGATCATACAGGCTAAACCTGTCATGGTCTTGCATGCTTACCCTAGCGTTGGCCATCGTCGGCTGGGTTCCATGAATGTGATCTGATTCGCCAATGTGAGGCTAACATGCAACCATTTGCCAAAACCTACACAAACCAGATGTGCTGTGCAAGCTGTCTCAGATGGGGAAGAAACTGAGACATTTGCCCACACATCAAAGTGAACTATGGTCTCGGCACTTGAGCTACTCGATATGCTCTGCCATGATGTCCAATTGACGCCTAAGTAACAGATTCCTGAGAAGAAGGATCCGGATGTTTAACGAGGGGCTTGAAAGGTCCAACAAGAGGGAAGAAGCAACATTCAACAAATCTTGAGGTGAGTACCTCATGGGCACCTTCTATTCTCCTATTGTGTTCCAGTTATTTGGTCATGGAAGGTGTAAGCTGCTGGACCACCTTGTCGCCTGAAAGAATTCAATTGAGATACAATCGACCTGATGCTTGCACTGTGGTTTCTTATCTTGAAACCGACTTGCATATCAGCCATGGCAAGCTGAAGCGCCATTCGTTAAGCGAGATGCCTAATCTCGATGTTCAGTGTAAAACAGCCAGGCAGTCACTGGCGCTATAATTGGTTCAATGGCGCATGCCAGTTTGCGGTGGCGGTGGTGCGTGGGTATGATTCTGGACTCGCAAACTAGTACAGATACTGCCCATGTTGTGCAATCCGATAGTAAACTGTGATCTTGGGACTTCAATCGTTGGTAGGGTGGTGTGTATGGACACGATCTATAAAGGCTAGGTCGCAAGCATACCTGGTAACAATGTAAAGGGGAGGATTGTCAACCAACTCGCAGCGAGCTATTAGTTATACTTTTCGAGTTTATACTAAGCTTGCTGCAGTGTGCACAAGGTGGCTTGCTTGATGACTGGAAGCCTTGTTGTCCACGGCCCATTGGACGTGTTTGAAATATGTGAAGGATTAGGTGAGGTGGTTATTAGCATGGTAATCTAGGAGACTAGGTATCGGCTGACGAGACGCCTCATGTTAGATTCAATATCTGGATCGGATTGCTCGACCCACGGCATGGCCAGGTAAACAGAACGAGAATCAAATCTCATATAGCCGTCAACGCTGATGCAGACCCAATGTTTGCGGTGTTCAGTCAACAAGCGCTGAGCGAAGCCCCTACCATCTTGGTAGCAAATTCACCATTGAATAGTACACAGCTGAAGTCATATGCATATGGAAGAGACATCGAAATCTCGAAGCAGTGGTGGGTTTGTTCGGATGTAACGTGATGTCATCTTGAAACAGCATGATTTTTTTGTTGTGTTGGTTCGTGAGGTGAAGTTGAAATGAGGTTGCTAGAACCAACAACTAAACGCGCTTGTGCACGTGCTATGTAACTGTACTTGTGCGGCTATCAAGGCAAGCGCCGTAATTGAGGTCATCATTGAGTCTGTTTGGGAAACAAGATTGGCTGCTCCATGGAGTGCCTTCCAAATCCATACTTGCCGCGGCCGGGTACCTTCCATCAAAGTCTGTGCTGTGCTGTGCTGTGCTGTGCTGTGCTGTGCTGTGCTGGCAGGTGCGGATGGTACTGTAACTACAGACGGCAGCTAAAAGAGCTCCCGTGCAAGCTAATACCGGTATCAAACTTAATCGCAGAAGGACCCTCAACTGAGATGGACCTTTGAAAGGTCCTTGGCGAAGCTAGTGCCAGCGACTGAGGCTGACTGTAACAACGTTTGGATGTTGTTTTCTTTTCACTCTTTCCCACACACTTGACTCAGAGAGTGAATTGCTTGTCACATTGCTGGCTCAATTTCAAAAGCAAGATGCATTGTCAAGACTGGGCTTACCATACCAACTTGAATTAGGTACCTAGTAGTTTGATATCAGGAGTAGACAAGAGCTATTTCTCGTTTTGTATGTTTCTTAGTTTCTGACTCTGATGTCTTTCATAGCCAATATTCAAATGCGAATCCACCGCTACCAACGTTTGAATATTTCCCCACTATCCCAAGCCAGAGATTCGGGTCAGGTAGGGCATTAGGGAAAACCCGTTATCCTTGTGTAACCTCATCTGGCTTAGGTGCCGTATCGGCATTGACATCATCCAGACCCGAGAATTCGGGTGCCCCTCACAGCTGACATCTCAGGTGACCCTCGGCAAACATTTCTTGAGGCACTCAATGCCCTCATCATTCGGCCATCCTCAAAGCAAAGTTCGAGTGGCCTTTCTATCCCACATCGACCAAACTTGGCTAGGGCTTTGAAAGGGTACCAGCTGTTATCAGTCTTTATCAAATACCCCAAGAAAACAGACCTCTGCTTGATACACATGCTCCCCCTCCTTCAGGGAGCGGCACAGCAAATTCTGAGGTGATCTATCAATATGATGAAAGTGGACTGACAACCTGACTTATAGGATCCTTGAAAATGTGGCATGGCTCTCGGAATCACAATCAACTGTCTACCTACCTACCTAGTAGCCTGTTTATCGACAGCCCCTACTCGACAAACTCAATTCTTACAACAAAGTTCGAACAACCAACAGACAATCCATTATCTGCACCTGGCCAAACATGGTTCTTCTGCAGATTGCACCCCATTTCAACGCCAAGAGTCTCAAGTATACGTCGCTCATGACCCGGAAAACTCTCGTCTTCATGTCGTTGGGGTCCGAACCTCTGTTGAAATGCAACTCCCAGAGTTCCAAGCAACCGATATGGAGACGTCTGAAACATGCGAGACATTCATCAACTTGCACCAACACGCCGGTTAACGACCAGACAAAACGCGAAGAACGTCAGTTTTTGCATGGAAGCAGCATTGGAAGTCCAAGGGGAATAACAAGAGAAACATGCTGTCCAAAAACGTGGCGCACGACTCTCCTACCTGTCACGTAACTTTCAAACGACAAGTCAACTCGTCAACGACAGACCAACATAAACCCGAGGTCCTTACCTGAGTGGCCTGATCCGAACGCTACACAAGCATAAAAAGAATACCCATGGCGAAGTAATCGAGCTGCATGCCGGCTGATATGAGCCACCGCCTACTTACCCTCAGTTATAGACCATCAAGGTATAATAAATGCAGGCTGGATCCTGAACTGCAGCAGTCATGAAGTCACGAGACCGAAATCAAATAATTCGTTATATCAGGGCTTGATAGGGAAGACAGCCTGAGGGTTCCATATGTCTTTTTTTAGCTTCAGGAACGGACAACTGCCTGCACTGCAGCTTTAGCCTGAGTATTGCTTCATATCTGGACCGTGTCGAAAAAGGTTTTAAGCCTGGTAATCCTTGCTGGACCCTGAAAATTTTATGTAAGCTTGGCCGAAGCTTGGCAAGACATTATTCGGGTTCCCTCAGTCCCTGACACGAAACCAGTAGGCATATGAAACACTTGAAGAATTGCTTCAGGCTCTGCATGGCGGGGATATTGCGAAAACAATGCATCCTTTAAAGTGGCTTCTTGATACTAGTCAAAAATTGAGATGCTCTTCGACGATTGTTCTGACCAGGGAGCATAAATGAGCATAGAGGTAGGTAGGTACTTATATGAAGACTTGAACAGCGAATATTCTCACTTCACTCCAAGGCACGGGGCCCGGAGCTGAAGAGCAGATTCTATTATCAAATGAATCATCAAGACAAAGGTCAAAGTGTTACTTCTGGCTGGCTGGCTGGCTGGAATCTTGTCCAGCAATAATCTCCCCTGACATAGTTTCTTGAATCTTGACCAAGTCTTGATGGTAATATCTGAATCTTTGGGAGTGAAGTAACATCAGCACAAGAACAAAGTAAATTTGAAATATTAACCCAATCCAGATCATGCGAAGCTACTGATGATTCACTGTGATACTCTTATTGAGCTTCTGTGAGTTGATCCATGAACAGGCGTGTTTCTCTACCCCGCGAATAGCTTTGGTGTTGAAAGGGTCGGGGCCCGCGGACACGGACATCGAGGGGACGAGTTTGTGTCCCTGCTAATATGTAAGCAACGAAACCTGGTCAGGCTCGGTCAAGCTGAAACATGCAAACAGGCAGCTAAATTAGATTAATTTTTATTTGTTTATTCTTGTGCTGAGGTATGAATGACTTGATTGTGGCTGGTGAGTAAACGTAATACAGCTACCTACTTTGTTAGTGGTAGCTTGAAAAGTGGCCTCGAAATCCATGGATCAAAATCAGAGTCCTGAAGGGCCACGTATCCTCAGCTGCTAAAAAGAGGGGTCAGCGATTAAACTTGAGATGGTGTCGTGCATAAGACCCTACGAACCCCTGAAAGAACCATGCACTGAATTCGTATCTGGTAAAGCCGAGTACGAGAGAGAAAGGACAAGTAAATCCGGAGGCTGATATCGACCTCAGACCTCAGAGGCGTTGGATTGGAATTGGAATTGGAACGAGCTTGGTGGGGGTTTGATCGACAAGTGGTGAGGGAATGACTGGCTGGACTGTAACTGTACCTGCGTTTTGTGGCTGGGATTAAGCTCAGGAGACAGAGAGAGGCTCAAGTGAGAGAGAAGCTGCTTATATTGCATCAGTTTGTCGTGTTTATCTACTCAATCAATTGATTCTAGACAATTAACGCTCTGGACTGTCCCGTCCCTCCCCGAGACATTTGATTGAATAGGTACTAAGGTTGGATCTCAATACCTGCACTGCTATCTTACCCCTATCACCGCTGAAAAGAACACCTTAAAACTACCGACCTGACGCTAATCTTTGTGAATCTAGGGGGTTTAGGTGACACAGCCACCCAATCATGTGCTTGGGAGTACATCTGGGCCCTGTCTTTTTCACACCGCCCCTCCCCAAACCCAGGCCAAAGCTCCCTCCCTTTTTGGGTTCTGCCCCACGAAATCTCCATCCAGTCGCCCTCTTAAAAAATAAACCCGCCTCAGCGACTTTCTCCCTCTTCCCTTTCATCATATTATCTCAAAGCTTTTGGTAGCCATTGGGATCTGTCGTCACAATGGCAGAGAAATCAGGCGTCACTGGCGCCGACTTCGAGTTTGTTAAAACTCCTCCTTATCCCAAGCCTGACTTTGACAAGCTTGAGGATGTTGGTGTTCCTACTACCAGGGTAAGTTTTGACTCGAACGCTCATGATTGTTGCGTTGTCTGTCCTCTTTGATACCACAGAACTAATGCTAACATTCACCCTATAGTATCCTGCTATCAAGAACGCTCCTCTCCCTGCCGATGGCTCTGGTGCCGATACCTTCAACAACTATGTCCTCGTCTCCATCCTGGTAGCTGTCCCTTGGTTCCTCAGCCGAAAGGTTGGCGGTGGACTCAAGACCACCATATTCTTCGCCCTCATCGTCGATCTTCCCCTGCTCGCCGCTTGGTGGCTTGTAATCTCCTCCATCAGCCCTCGCAAGAATGAGAAGGTTCGCCTTCCTAACCGTGGTGTCGAGCACTACCTCGAGTTCAAGAAGGAGGCCGACCGCCTCAAGTACCGTGGCAGCAACAAGATCCCTATGGAGACCTTCCACGAGATGTACTTCGATGGTGATGTTGACTTCAAGGGTGACTGCCTCGAGATTATGGAGTACCGCCATGACTGGGCTAGCTTCCGCTTCACCATTGGCCTCATCAAGTTCTTCCTCTTTGGCATGATTCCTGAGGTTATCATGCACACTCGTTCTCAGGGTATGTGCTCAAATTGAGGATCAATTGAAAGATAGACTAACGTATTACAGACGAGGAGCAGGTCCGTGACCACTACGACCGTGGTGATGACTTCTACGGCTGGTTCCTTGGTCCCCGCATGATCTACACTTCTGGCATCATCTCCGATATCAACCGCGAGGAGACTCTTGAGGAGCTCCAGGACAACAAGCTTACTGTTGTTTGCGAGAAGATTGGCCTCAACAAGGGTGACTCTATGCTCGATATTGGCTGTGGTTGGGGTACTCTTGCTCGCTTTGCCAGTGAGCAGTATGGCGCCCATGTCACCGGTGTCACTCTTGGCCGCAACCAGACCGCTTGGGGTAACAGCAGCATGCGCAAGGCCGGCATCCCCGAGGAGCAGAGCAAGATTCTCTGCATGGATTACCGTGATATTCCCGTTCCCGAGGGTGGTTACAAGAAGATCACCAGTCTTGAGATGTCCGAGCATGTTGGTATCCGCCACTTCGGCAGCTTCTTGAAGCAGGTTCACGACATGCTTGATGATGATGGTGTCTTCTTCCTTCAGTACGCTGGTCTCCGTAAGGCTTGGCAATACGAGGATTTTACCTGGGGTCTTTTCATGAACAAGTACATTTTCCCTGGTGCTGACGCTTCTACTCCTCTTGGCTGGGTTGTCGACAAGCTGGAGGGTACCGGTTTTGAGATCAAGCACATTGATACCATCGGTGTTCACTACTCTGCTACCCTCTGGAGGTGGTACCGCAACTGGATGTCCAACCGCGACAAGGTTGAGGCCAAGTACGGCAAGCGATGGTTCCGTATCTGGGAGTACTTCCTTGCCTACTCCACCATCATCTCTCGCCAGGGCAGCGCCACTTGCTTCCAGATCACCCTGGTCAAGAACATCAACTCCACCCACCGAGTTGAGGGTATCGAGACCCAGTTCGCCATCACTGGAGCTCTTGACAACTGCCGCGCTGATCTCCAGTCGTGGGCTTCCAGAAACAACGTCAAGACTCCCTCCGAGTACCTGTAAAGGTATGATTGAGAGGTTGACAGTGACTGGTCAAATCTTGAGCCGTGCCAGACGCGGCAAGAATTTAATGGTATGTCTTATGATAAGAGGCCAGCTTTGAGCCTTCAGTTACTTGTGTGACGGTCAGCTCAGGAAACGGGAACTGGATCTATCTGCATATTTAACCCGGAATGCGCCCCCTTGGCCGATAGAGTCGGCTGAGGCTGGTCCAGTCGCAAAGGGCAAGCTTCATGTGTTTCATGATAGATGTGTAACGGCAGCATAAAACAAACGGAATGGGCATGGATGAGTATCTATACAGATGCTATATAAGGGATGAATTGAAAAGTTTGTTCGTGTTGACTCGATCGCCTCGTTTTTCTTCCTTCACTTCTTACTATCGTTGAGATGTATCATGACTATCATCGGCTTATCATGACATCCACGGCCCGAAACCCGTGATTTGCTGTGATTTTTTCAACCATGTACGACCGTGAAATAACACTTGAGGCACTTTAATCTTTATGAGTTAGTCTTAATTCATTTCCAATTTTAGCTACTGCTGTGCTAGACAGAACATTTATACGTATGTCGTTGGTTTTCACCCAATTTTCATAATTTTGATTGATGATCTTTAAGCCGAGGCTTTCCCACTGTAATACTTCGACTCGGCAACTAATTGCAGATCAGCAACCAACATTGTATCGGACTCAGGGCCTCCATACAATTCAATATCAAGAGATCCCATCATGAGGCCACTATCTATGCTCAACCGCCATTGCGGTCCTGTCTTTCATAGATACTATACCACAAAACCATCCTCATCGATAATCTCGTCACTCAAAGCCCACCCACCAAAGATAATAGCAGACTATCTGACTCCAATGCCCTCTCATCTCCTTACAACCACAATTAACGACCTTCTATATCCTTTGCCTACGGAGTCAAAAATATCATCGCCTCCTCGCGCTCTTCCTCAAGGCCATCATCTTGTCTACTTCCCCATCCAATTGCCTCCCTCGCGTCTCATTCCCGATGGCGCAGATCCTGATCATTCACCTGGCCCGCCTTATACGCGGCGTGTATGGGCGGGCGGCGAAGTTATCTTCAGAGGAGATGAGATGAAGCTTGATGCGAGACCGGCAATCTGCAAGGAAACGACTGAGGATGTTACTTTGAGAGGCAAAGAGGGCGAGGAGAAAGTGTTTGTTGATGTGTGGAGGAAATATGGAACTGGTCATGAGATTGAGGGGAGGACAGAGTGGGATATCGAAGAGAGGAGGACTTTGGTGTTCATGAGGGACGAAAAAGTGTCTGCTTCATCATCATCACCTTCACGTTTGCTCAAATGTAAGGTTTTTCATATCAAGATCCAGGATCATCGTTATCGACTAACACCGATCTCAGACCCTCAACCACCGAGTTACTCAATCTCACTCACACCTTCACCAATACACCTATTTCACTTCTCAGCGCTCTCATTCAACGCCCACTCTATTCACTTCGATCCTCAGTTCGCGCGAGAAGTTGACGGTCATCGAGCACTTCTGGTCCACGGCCCGTTCACTCTTGTTCTGATGCTTCGCTTCCTCAACGACCGAATCGGTGCTGGTGTAGCCGTTCACAGGTTCAGCTACAGGAACTACGCGCCTTTGTACGTCAATGAGCGCATGACCATCAATATCCGCAAGGTGTCGAAAGAAGATGGCGCTGAGGGACGATGGGATGTTTGGATTGAGGGGCCAGAAGGAGGAATGGCTGTCAAGGGAACAGCGGATGTTGCGAGCAAATAACGACGAATTTGATATGATATTTTGATTTGCTATAGATGATATGACTGGATAAAAAAGAAAGAAAAAAATGTCGATATGCTACAATATGATTGTCTAACCAAAAGATTGGCATGGACTGAACGCCCCAGATGATACCGCTCTATCCTCCATTATCCTAATTTTCGTTCCTTTCCTATTGATAGATAACACAAGAGTTATTCTGCCTAAAATGCGACAGAACCCCTTATCTGTACACACATCATACACGCTTCTAGCCATCAATACATCTAATCGGCCCAACCGAACACCTCGCCAAGGGACAAGGTGTTGCTACGCAGGCCAGTCAGAGTGACGAGAATAGTCACCAGATCAAGAACAAGCAAGACAGTGCTCGCAAGCATAAAGCGAGGGCAGAAAACACGGTAGAGCATCAGGTGACGGCGCAGCCAGCCAGCCCAGCTCATAGTAGCCAAGGCTTCAACGGCATAGTAGACGATGAAGACGCCAATGCCGCGGGTGGCTGTCTCTAAAACTCCCTTCTGCTTGGGGCCGACCTTCCACAGGGCGAGTAGTGGTACGGACGCAGCAGCGGTGATCTGACCCGCAAAGCTGTTCAGAATAACCACGATAGGGGCCCAAGGGTAGCGGATGCTAAAGAGAGGGATAAAAGCGCTATCCCACTGAATGCTGGACAGTACAGCCTGGTGGCCAGTCTTGAAATAGTAGAAGTTTCCAAGTACAGCAAGCATGATGGGCCCAATGGGGCTGGTCTTGAGCTCATTGAGATCCAAAAGCTCAGCCAGGGTAAGAATCTGCCAGAACATAAGAGCAAGGGCACCACCGCCCATGGGCTTCGAAAGGAGGAAACATCCCAAAAGAAGGTTAAGCGGGAGCAACAAGTAGCGAGCACCAATAGCGTTACCATATCCAATAATAGTAACAACAGGACGACCGCCAGCTCCAGCAGATTGAAGGAGGGAGACGCAGGGAGGCGCCCAAACAAAAGCAGTGCTTCCGGCAATGAAGGCGAGAGCGAGGACAATCTGGGCTAGATAAACTCCAATGGTCTTGGGGGTTCCTTCGGCGAGACGTCCCTCGAGCCAGCCGCCATTGTCAGCGGCATCGATAACCCAGTACAAGGCAGACAAAAACAGGCCTCCACGGATGACATAGCCAATCCAAGTTGGGGCAAGGCCCTCATACGACCTGCTTGTGACGAGGAACGATTTGATAATGGTAGGAAGAATAAGGCACACAGCAAAAGGAATGGCAAGCTGCCAAATTGCAGAGGTTGAAGAGGTCGAAGAGGCGTAGTACGTAGAAGTGCAGTAGGGCATCTGCTCCTCGCGACAAAGCTTGGAGTAGGAGGCGACACGGCCAAGAATAATAAAGGCAACAGAGTGGTAAATGCCCAGATATCTCTCCCGTCGAGCCTCAATGCGGAATGCAGAGACGGCACTGGCTACACCAAAAGTGGTAATAAAAAAGAGAAGGATTGAATCTTCCCAGATGGTGTAGGAGTTGGAAGCAAACCCGATCGACTGGCTAACAGTGAAGATTACAGCCAACCAACCCCAAAAAGTCGAGGGGAAGACATTGAGAACAGTCCTACCTGCGTCATGCAGGGAAGAGCTGAGACCAGCCATGAAGAGCACTGCAACGAGAGCAGCAAGGCCCTCGATAGGCTGCTGGCGATACAGGCCTACACCTGTAAGAACAGAGACAGTAAAGAGAATCTTTGGGTCCCAAAGGCCCTTAAGGATCTGCTTGTGCAAGACTTCCGCGGTCTCAGGCTCGTTCTCCTTGAAAGCCATCAGTTCTAACTTCTTCTCGGCATAGTCAAGCTCGGCGTCATTCATAATAACGTACTCATCTTCCTCCTCTCGAGATGAGTACATCAAGAGCAAGACGAGACCAAACCCAAAGACGACAATACCCATGATCATACGAGGAACATCGAAACGTGCCCAGAGGTCCTTGCAGACAGATAGAGTAGTCTCCTGAAACTTAGTGAAGGCAACGTAAGCATCACGATCATTCTTGGCAATAGCGCGAGCAGCCTCCCAAAGAGCGGCGGGAGACTCGGCTCCGTAGGCCTGAGTCAGGCCTCGAGCTTTGTGGTAGGATGCCTGGTATCTCTCGATCCCAGCTGCAGCAACACGCGAAACAGCATTGAGGTTACGCCAGTCGTTGCCCTTGGTACCAGCAAACGCCTCCTCAATTGGTCCTCCTAGGTTATTGAAGGGAATAGGAATACCAAGAAGCAGCGCTAGGGTAGGGACGAGATCAATCTGGTTCACTGGTCGAACCTTGGCGTTAGGGGGAGGAACAGCAAAGTCGGAAGATGTTCTGCCAAAGAAGGGCCTCTTAGAGTACATCCAGAGAGCCGCCTCAACTTCGTTGTCGCTCTCACCACCGTGATCACCCTTGCTGTCCATGCCGTGATCTCCCATGACAACAAGAAGTGTCTTGTCATCAATGCTCTCGACAAGCTTGCGGATAAACTCGTCCATCTGGCGAAGCTTGGTTCCCATGGCAGGGTGATCAGGTCCGTACCGGTGGCCAGCATGATCAACGCCAAGACAATGTCCAATAAGAAGATCCCATTCGCCCTTTCGCTCCTTGTTCAATAGCGGGAAGATGTTGTCAATAACGCCGTTATCAACAGTGTGAAGATCCCAGACGTTGAAGCTAGCGTATGCCTTGCTAATATTAGGCTCGAAGTAACCAGGGAAGAGAGACCACCACGTATCATCGCCAAGGTGAGCTATCTTCTTGCCAGCGTCCTTCAGCTGCATTAACAAGTTGTCCTCCTCGATAGCCGCGCCAGCAAAGTTTCTTCCAACATCAACAAAAGTAGGCAGTGTTCCTGTCGTGAGACCCTTGAGCCTCTGCATCGTCGCGGTCGGAGGATCAGCGATAAAAGGGCGAAGGAAGGCATTCTGGGGCGACTTGACAGCTGTCTCGTAGAGGTAGGGGAAAGCATTGTGGAAGTGCTGAGCTTGCGTCGGATCCTCGGGAACAGTAAAGTCGTATCGAAGCGCGTCAATTAAAACGACAACGGCTCTGTCAAACGATTTAGGGTGCCAGCAACCGCGATCGACATTCAATGAGCCTTTGGTGTTCTCAATTGGAGGCATTGTGCAGTTCGATTTGTCCTCCAGCACCAGCCGTGTCAACAAGAAACCACTTGTGAAGAGCCAGATGCCGAGCGCGTGGATAGCTAGCAGGACGACCCAAAAGGCAGCAGTCCATCGCCAGCGCTTCTCATATGTATTCTGCCGTCTCTTGTCGAGCGCCTCGCGTCGTCGCTCCAGAACCTCTACGTTCTCTTCGGCGAGAGGGAGTCCGAATTTTGCATTAGCAGCTTGTTGAGCTGCACGAGCTCTTTCAGCTTTAGCCCATTGTTCCGCAATCTTTTGATGTTCGGTCTGGGGAGGCTGCTGCTGAGCCTTGGGCTTAGCCTTTGGCTTCTGTGGCATCTTGAATGTTCTTAGGTAGGTAAGAGTTAGGGAACGTAATCGCTATCGAAGGGGAGGAATTGAGGCCAGGTTCAGGGCCATTGAGATGCCCGAGCGGCGCAAGATTGATTAAACAAAAAAAAAAAAAAAAAGAAGGGAAAAGGAAAGGAAAAAACAGATTGAATGACGATAGGTGGTCTCTGCTGTGAGGGACTTGAATGTTTAGCAGAAGAGCTGTCGACCCTGGTGGATTGTTCAGTGGAGCTCTAATGGAGGAGAGTGGAGTCATTAGAATTGGATACTGACGACAGACGGGAGCTTCAACACCAAGCTCAATACTCCGTATAAGCCAATCATTGTCACATGTTGTTCAAGGTCGGTCCAAGTATGTCACTCAAATACAATAGCTTCAAGTAAATACACATCACACCAAGTTCATTGTGATACACACTGGATCTGTATGAGAGAAGCGCAGTCCTGAATTCATTATCGTCAATCCTTTGTGGATCCCTCCAAACTCTAGTAATAAGAAAGTTGCCATATATCAAGTTATCATTCTCAAGCCAATCAATTCGTTCATTGCCATCAGTATCGTCCTCCAAGTCTATCTGTAAACATTGAAATCGATGTGACGTGACGTGACGTGACGTTACGAAATTCACAAATCTCCCTCCAAGAACGCCGCCCATGCTAGATGCATATCTTTTCACCAACCAATCGCTCACCAGTCAGCTTGAAGTCGACAGGCAAACCAGAGACACCAAACTCTTAATCCTCGGCCTTTTAGTCAAACATGTCGACATTGGTAGTGGCAGGTGGTTCTGCAGTAGGTCCGCTTGCACGTCTCCTTTCAAGTCGACGCCGTTGTCGTCGATTTTCTGCTGCGGCCGACCCGTCAACTGGCCCTTCCCCAGCAGGTCCAGGGGGCGAGGTGTTGACAGATGGAGTGATACCACTCCAAGTGCCATGGCTCTCAGCCAAACTAGACACTGTTTGGCCAAACTGGGCCGAGGTGCCGCCTGGCAATAGCGACGCCGGCGTTTGTGCTTGTGTAGGTTGTCCAGAGTAATACGCGGAATCTTTGCCTCGTCGTTTTTGCTTCGCGAAGGAAGGATTCGGGGGGGACAGAGGCGGCATGGCATCCTCCTCTTCAGCTCTTCGCTCGGCAGCCGTCTCAGCTCGCTTTTGGCTTGAGTCTCTTCGGTAACGTCGGCGGTACGAGGGAGACTCGAGTCCAGAGATGCTGCTGGCAGAGTCTCTTCGGCCTCGTGCTGCCTTTGCTTCCTCCTCTGTAAGTCGTCGGAGGGTCACGTTCCTGTCTTTATCATCATGTACCTTCATCTTGACACTGACACTGGCTGGGGATGCATAGCGTTCGTAACGCGAATCTTCCTCGCCTGGGGCAAGTCTTGATGTATCTCGGTCACCGGGCCGGCCTTGACGGGACCGCTGAGCCCGAGATCCTGGGGATATTCCTGAGGCCGTGGTTTCAGTGGGTGCCAGGATACCGTGGGGATCAGGTGGCATCGCAGGCATTGAGACATGCTCACTGCTGCGTCTCGAGTGGTTTCCTGCACGGCCGGCCACGGGTGGGAGATTTGATTGTGGGGGTAAAGTGCTCATTTCAGTAGGTGGGACGTAGTTACCTCGTGCAGGCCGGGGCTCAATGGTCGATTCCGACATCTCGGTTGATAGAAGGGTGTCCGTGGGAGGGTAGCCTGTTTGTCGACGTTCGATGGGCCGGCGGCTGTCTCGTCTCGTGGGAGAGTCGTGTCCGTCGCCGCCGGTAAACCTGGACAGTGAGGTACCGGATCTCAAGTCCTCTTCATCACGTAAGCGTTGCTCTTCCTTTGCTGCCCTCCTGTCCGCCATCTTCTTCGCAAACCATCCGAAACCAAGGCCACCTAGCAGTCCTTTCGCAAAACCACCACCAGATTTCTCAGGCTGTGGTCGTCGAGAAGGACTGACATAGGAAGAATAGTCTGACTCTTCGAAGAAGCTGCGACCTGAATTTGGCGGGTATCGTTTGCCTCGAGGGGTCACAGATGGAGGAGGGGAGCTCAGAGCAGTCTCGGTATAACTTCCATCAGCGGCGCTCCGCATTTGCGACATTGCGGGAGGTGGCGGGCGATTTCCAGAGGGAGGGAGTAGCGAAGTACGGGTGATATCGGGCTCTCTTCTATTATTGGGTGTCACATCGCTGGTGAAATCAGTCCTGGTAAAGTCAGTCATAGTGGGAGCGCTCGCGGTTGCGCGATGGCGTCTGGGTGTTTCAGTCGATACTGCAGAATACTCTGAGTAGTCTTCATCGCGTGTGCGATTCTTTTTGGAGAACAGTTTTCCGAGTCCCAGGACGGCCAAGAACTTTGCGATTCCACCTCCGGCTCCAGCTCCGCCATTGTCCTTCCGTGTTACATCGGAATACTTTTCCCCGGTATGTCCAGTGAGGTAGCTAGCTGATCCGGTCCTAGAGGGGAGAACTTCTGGTCTTTGGCTGCGATCAAAGGAAGGGGATCGACTTCGGACTCGACTGCCACTGTCTTGGTTCTTATTCTTGTTTCGTCCTCTGGCCAGGGCTGCGAGTCCACCGAGTGCGATAAATGGGCCTAGCCATTTGGCTTTGCTCTTAGGAGGCTCCGATTTGTACTCCGAGAAATATTCAGACTCTGTGTATCGAGTGCGTGTATCTTCTGTTGGCGCCAACTCAGACCGCATTTCCGAGCGTGCTCCACCCATATAGTAGTCCCTGTGAGAAGCAGACCGCCAACTCAAGATGAAGTACAAGATAAAAAGAAAGAACATCCAGACAGCGTAGAGAATGAACAGGTAGAGTGGCGAGCCGTACAAGGTGAGTCCCAGGGGAACCTGAGTAATGCCTAAAAGGGCAATCGCTCGACCGAACCATTGGTGAATCATGATGCGCAATGAGACGGACTTGGCCACCCTTCGCACGATCCAACCGCCCATAAGCTGAACCAGAAATAGAGCAAATATGGCGACACCAATCCCATGATGTGGGTTCGTCAAGCTTCGTTCAGGTCCGACTGCGAAGTAGCCCAGGATAAAGAGAGGCACCAGCAACAAGCCGGAAAAGACGTTGAGTTGACCATGGTATTTGATGGCCCAGCCGGGACGCCTTGAATAGAATCTGGCAGTCATGACAGAAAAGGGGATGAGAAAGAGGAAGATTATCGTTCCCAAAACGGCATGTGCTAGTACAAGACCATGATATTGTGTAAGTGTAGAAAATCTGTTTCCCATGCCTATCACCCAGTGTTAGTCGAATACAATCCTTGAACTCGAAGACGGGCTTGAATACCATTGTAACGCATGGTTTCATGGTTAAGACCCTGTAAATTGGGGAGTAGAAATGTGTTTTTGTCAAAATCCCACGTTCCATCTCCGACGACTTGAGTATTTGAATCATAACTCACTGCACCAGGTGCAGAGAGTTCATCGGTTGCCGGCGCCATGATGGCGACGACAGTAAGAAAAGTTGTCTTTCAGGCGGGATCGGGATGTCTCGCGCGGTGAAGTTTCGAGGTATTTTTGGTTCCTCGTAGCGTTTGGCGTGGTTCTTGTCTCGAGATCGGAATGAAGGAATGTTATTGATGACCTTGCAGAATGCCTGTAGGTGTAGGTCGAGAAGCGAGGGCGATGTCGGATGTCTTAGGCTAAGAGTTCTAGCACAAACATCTTGCCTTAGATCCGCCGTAGTCGTAAGATTGAAGAACTGGAGTCGAAGACAAGAGATGCCTAGAGATTTGTGTAGGTCAAAAGAAGCTACAGAAAAAGGTAGGTAGGTACGCAAGCCAAGCTCGAGGACTTGGGTCGTTCCGTTTGGGAGGGAACTCTTTCCCGTCACCGTCACCGTTGCCAGTTGCTAAGGTAGGGATGGTTGGTGGGGAAACCGCGGCGCAAGCTAGGCTAGCCAGCGCATCCCATCATCATCCGTACCTGCTAGGTTTGGAGCATTTCGAAGATATTTGTGGGTCAGGATACGTATTGCCCGATAGTGGGGTCGTCAGCGGTGAAGAAACGGCGGCGGCCCGTTGAGTTTGTAGACGGGAGGCTTCATCAATAGGCATTGTATTGGATGTGACGAGTAACTATTCTATTTAATCTTTTTGACTGGTATGGACTCAACTGAGTTATGGTTACACAAGTTAGGCAGTGCCTGAAAAACCTCGATCCTAGTTTGATTTCTAAATCTTTAGTCCTTCTCGGTACTTAAATATGACTCGCCTCGTTCTTCACCGTCTCTGTACTTGATCAGAGAACCCACATAGTATTTCTCAAAACTGCAATGTGCTTCGGCTCCGATTTGACACTTGTCAAGCTTTTCATCATGAGGCTGTTTGAACCACTAGGAGTTCGCAGCCTGATGCAATATGCCCCAAGCCGTGCGCTGTTACGACGTGTCGGCCCAAGTTCCGTATGATCCGTTGCGATGGTACCTGAAAAATGCAGTCTAGGTTCCCATGATCTTGTGATGATGCTATTACGCAGCGTTTAACTCACTGAAAAGCCAAGGCTTTTGGGTTACCTGAGCGATGTAAAATCTGAAGTCTATGCTATTGTGCTGCCAGGATCTGCAAGGTCATGCAGCTAAGCTACCACAGAGTCACACTCAAAGATCTCTCCACAAACAAATGCACCGTTTATGCAGCCAAGAAATGCACAAATCGTTCCTTTCTTCTTTCGTCCTTCATTAATGAAGACCAGCTGATTAGTGAAACAATTCTTATGAAACCGTCCCTTAATACTGCCCCACCATTTCCTAGAACATGGCCATATGGGTTGTTGAAGGATTGGGACGAAAGGTGCGAACAAAATGAAGAAATGCTCCAGAATTTCTGGAAGTTTGGAATCCCATGTTGACTTCACAAGCCTTTCTCTTCTAATTATGAGTCCTAGTCCTTGTAATTGAAAGTTTGAAGAAAGCATCTTTTAGGGCTGCCTCTAAAGTCACAAGGAGTCTATTGTGTTTCCTTAGCGTATATTACACCCATGTAACATCATTTATCTAAGACTGAATTCTGATCCTACAAACCAGCTTACACGCACAGCCACAGAGCATCAAATGATAGTGTTGTGCTATGAAAGCATGAACAATTTCCCTTACTATGTTACTAACGTGTGTTTCACTCGAATGAAATGGCCTATAAGTGAAGAAAGGCCAGAACAACAAATTATATTCTCTCTCCTCTCTCTCATTGAATTTTGTATAATCTGAGATGCGGACAACTGCCTTTATCACAGCGGTAGTGGCCCTCACTGCGTCTGCCAACGCATGGCTTCCTAATACCGAACCTCATGCCATGAACGAGCGTGACAATGAAATCTTTGTATACCCTCTTCGAACAGATTCAAACAACAAAAGGTGGCTTCCAGCGACCAAAAAGATCCGAGGAGTAAATCTCGGGTCCCTCTTCATCTATGAGCCCTGGATCGATAGCCAAGAATGGGCCAACACAGGTTGCGAGGGGGAAAAGTCCGAATTTGACTGTGTCATGAACAAAGGACAAGATACTGCGGACAAGAACTTTCAAGCTCATTGGAAACGCTGGATTAATGAAACCGATCTCGACGAGATGTTGAGTTATGGTCTGAACACTATTCGTATGCCTTTAGGATATTGGCTAAAGGAAGACCTTGTTGATAATTCAGAGCACTTCCCTAAGGTACATGGCAACATCATTTCTTGATATGCTGTAGCTAACATTTGGAGGGTGGTTTGGAATACTTGACTCAACTCTGCGGTTGGGCAAGCGACCGAGGCTTATATATCATTCTCGAGTAAGTC
Source organism: Fusarium acutatum (assembly GCA_012932015.1). Taxonomy (NCBI): domain Eukaryota; kingdom Fungi; phylum Ascomycota; class Sordariomycetes; order Hypocreales; family Nectriaceae; genus Fusarium; species Fusarium acutatum. The sequence goes on along the minus strand of JAADJF010000128.1, from coordinate 199,295 downwards.
TTTCGACTGGATCGCAGTTCATACTGACTGTAAAATTAGCCTACACGGTGCTCCCGGTGCTCAAGAACCCAACCAGCCCTTCACGGGTCAATATGCTCCTACAGTTGGGTTCTATAGTGACCATGACTATGATCGCGCGATCGAATGGCTCGAGTGGATGACCGACATAATCCATACCAAGAAAGAGTATCGCAATGTTGGCATGCTTGAGCTCGTCAATGAGCCGCTCAACTGGGACAAGGCCGTTGATTCGTTGCGAAAGACCTATTACCCCAAAGCCTACACTGTACTTGGTATCCCACTGTTGACGTGATCTAATTATAACGATTCGTAGGCAATTCGCAATGTCGAGAATAAACTCAAGGTCACCAACGACAACCGCCTTCATATCCAAATGATGGGCTCTCTATGGGGCAGCGGAAAGCCAACCGAGTTCCTCAGTGATACCTCGTTCACGGCTTTCGACGACCATCGATACCTCAAGTGGGATACTAGTGTTGAAGTTTCCCATGAAGCATACATCAAGAAATCTTGTTCCAATGATCGTAACAGTGACGGCCCCACGATCGTTGGCGAATGGTCACTAGCTGTGCCCGATGATGTTGAGAAGACTGATGCTTGGAATCCTCAGACTCAGAAGGAGTTTTACACCAAGTGGTTCTCTGCTCAGGTGTATGCATATGAAAAACATACCCTCGGATGGGTCTTTTGGACTTGGAAGGCAAATCTTGGTGATGACTATCGCTGGTCTTATAGAGGTAAGCCCAAATTTCCAAAACGTACGACACGATCACTAACAGTAGTAGATGCGGCGAGAGCTGGCGTAATTCCCAAAGACCTCGACTCCCTTCCCAGTGTTTGTTGACGAACTACATCTTGTGAACTTGAGGAAAGACAGTGCAACTGATTGATGGTACTTATCAAGATTGATTGTACTTATTTTATTTAAAGCCCGATTAAACCTTCACTATATATAAGACTTAACTGACCTTGTGACGATATACCGATAAAGCCTGTGTTACAGAACAGACGTAATTACCTCCTCAATACTAGAACCAGCCATGATGCCAGTCGGTATCCAGCAATGATGGAAATCATAATGCCGACATTGCGTCCCATGTGTCCGTTCGAGTATCCATACTGATTCAACACAGCCTGTCCGTCGATTTCACACTGGTCCGCCAGGGTTGACTGATACATGCAGCGGCATCCGTCACCACAGCTGTAGACTCGATCGGCAAACTCATTGACCATCATACCCTCGAACACATACTTCTGATAATCCCAGTAGTGAAAGACGTATTTGTAGAAGACATTAAGGATAGTTGGAGGCACCATGAAGCCACCAACAGACATCCACAGACCATTCGCAAAGGCCACCAGTGCGAGAGATATTACGAAACTGGGGAATAGGGATGTCATAAAGACAACAAGTGACTCTGCAGCGAGCAGATCGAGGAACAGCCACAGAACCCAGGTGAAAAAGGCCTTTGCAGTTGGCTGGAAGTTGGAGAGCCAGTATGAGATGACTGAGAAGAGAATAGAGATAAGAAACAGGTAAGGAACGCCGATGAAGAAGTTGGATATAATAAGTTCCGCTGCTCCATATAGACCATTGTGGTGCTCTTTGACGTATTGAAGCCGATCTTCAATAAAAGCAGGGACATAAGCCACTGCCATGAAACTCATAAAGGCTGAGCCGAAAAAGATGGCGTTGATGAATGGCTGAATTGACTCTTGCTCAGGGTCGAGCCTCACCCAGACGGTGCCCATCATGATGGCGAGGCCAAGATACATAGCGATACGAATGCCGTAGGCTACGACATCTCGATAACTTTTGATGAAACTTCGATGGAGAAGAGTAAGCGTAAGACTTAATATGCTAGGCCTCTTCTCGATTGTCTCCATGTTCCAGTTACCACCCGAAGATTCCGCAGACTTGATTGCAGTGTTGATTTCACTGGCTTGTCGTGAGTTTTGCCATGCAGCCTGAAGTGTTTCCAAGTCTCTTGATGCCTCGCCTCTATCCTGGGCGAAGTCAATATTAACCAGCTCAAGAAGATGCTCGGCAGGGTTGACATATTGAGGTAGCGGAGATCCAACCTCGGAGTAGTATGCCGCAACACTGCTTACAGGTCCGAAGTAATGGGTCTTTCCGCCAGATAGGAGGAGCAGCTTGTCGAATAAATTGAAGGTTGATGTGGATGGTTGATGGATAGAGCAGATGACGATAAGGTTGTTGCGCTTGGCCACGTCGCGAAGATACTTGACAACTTCTAAACTGGCAGCTGAGTCGAGACCACTTGTAGGTTCATCGAGGAAGAGAAGCTTGGGACTAGTGATGAGTTGACTCGCAACACCGACGCGACGTTTCTGACCACCTGAGATACCCTTGCGAATAGGCGTTCCAATAAGGGTATTGGCTTGTTCGACGAGACCGAAAGACTCGAGGAGGTTGTTGATGCGGACGATCCGTTCTTTCTTAGATAAAGAGCTATCCGATGTCAGAGACTATCTAGAAGCTGAGCATACAAGATGCTTACCTTGAGCTGGCGAGCCGCGATGAGAACTCGAGTGTTTCTCGAACAGTCAACGAGCCAATGAGAGCATCTTCCTGTTCAACGAAGCACGAAACTTCTCTGAACTCGGCAAGTGACAAATGGCATCCATTGATGTTGACTTCTGCTTCAACACTACTTGCATTCGTTGGACGGCGTGCTAGTACGTTAAGAAGTGTTGTTTTTCCGCAACCTGAGGGACCCATGAGGGCGCAAATCTCGCCTGGAAATCTCATCAGCATGGTATCACTGAAGAATGACGGGTCACCACAAACCTGCTTCGACTATGCCTTCGACATTATCAACGATTTCCTTGGGCTGTTTTGTTTCTCTGTCTTTGACTGTTACAGTAACGTTGCGCCAAGTGAAATTCTTGATTGTGGTGTTGAGAAGATGCTTCTCTGCGACAGGACGTTGCTCTGAGTCCATGCTGTTGTCCAAGTCAGATGACTTACGGACCGTCATTTTTGAAGGCTTCACGATTAAGTAGTAAAGATAAAGGGGGTAGAGAGCACTGGTGAATGTATCAATTGATTGTTTTGGTGATGTCAAGAAAAGACAACTTGCATCTTGTGTTCTTATATATGAGTGAACGCTGCAGTCATCAGGAGAAATCAATTTAAGAGGACAGAGGAGGGACTGTCTCATCTTTCGGCGTCTTGACTATAGCCCGTGTCATCCACCAATTTTCAGCTGAAGCAAAAGGTGCGCGCGACTGGTAAATTTTAATTGCTTACTCAAACTCCGCCACTACCATTTTGGGACTTTGAGCTGACGTATGTATTACTGCTTTTATTGCTTTACAGCCTGTTAAAGCTGAACATGCCTCCGAATGGAAGCGGACGATAAACAAGAAGCAGATCAGAAAGACCGATATCCGAGATCCGGTTCATCTCTGTCGTATCTAGATCTCTCTGTATAGTGATCAAACTGCCGACTTATCAGATAATCGCAAGCTTGCAGGTGGTGAAATTGGATCCATACACGTCCATGCATGTAAGCAATCTCGGGGTCTAGATTATTTCTTTTCGTATTACCTACCCATGCATGTGAATTCAGCTTCTGAGTAAGATTTCACCCAGTTCCTGAATCCGTCCCGACTTGTTGGCTCCTTCATGTGATTGGCTCGTGATAGCTTAATTCCCGAGTAATAGGGCTGAATCTCGACCAGGGTCACCGACGAGCCGAAGGCTTGACATCGCCGAGGGCCGGTTTAAACAGCGACGGGCAAGAATATAAAGCTTATTCTTGATCTACATTAGAAATCCAGTGTCTTTGATATCTGAGAGTCAAGCCGACTTATCCGGTCTTCCTCGTCTTCGGCTCAGCATTCTCACGTCTCAGAGATAGGTATCGGACAAATATATGCTATGCCGGGAATAGCATGTATCCTCATGTTTCTAAATAGGGCTACAATATTCTGGACATAATAACAGTCTAACTACTTCTCATTACGCATGTACTTTTTTGCATCTATACATCTTGTTCATTGCAACAATGCATCAAAGTCTCTCTGGTCAAAGCCACCAGCCGAAACGCCAGGCTTTAAATCAAGTTTCAAGTACAATTCTTTCTTAGAAACCATGTAGTGTTTAATTCCATTGCTTGTTCCCAGGATCGGTCCAGTGGCCCATCATACCAGGTACAACCTGCATATCCTCAAACTCGTGAATCATAGCGTCGTCCGCCGCAATTTTACCCATCGCTTCATCATGAGTCATACTGATCCAAAACTGGGGCAATACCCTATGCTGCTTCTTGACCTGGTAGATGCTTCGAGCCATGCTCTTCACAGAACTACTCTCTCGCTCTGAAGCGCTCCATACCAAAGACATCCGTGAGAGGGCACCAATGTTGAGGCGGAGCACCTGGCGTAAGTTGTTCTCGGTATCGGGTGTAAATATAGCCCATCTGTTGAGGTGAATTATAGATGACATTGTGACCACGTAGCTGAAGAAGTGACTGTGAGAAAGAAGCGAGACACGATGGGTGACAAGCTTGCTGATCTCTGTTGCGGCTTGTATTATGTTCTTCGTATGGTTGTTGAAGTCGTCTACTGACGACACAGAATCGTATTGGTCGGTTTGGTTGTTTGACTGGCTCAATATTGAGTTCAGCTGTGAATATGGTTGATGAAGCAGAATCGACGTAGCGTGAGTTATCATGTGAGCTTGAAAGAGCATCTCGTCAAAATGGCCATATTGTCGTAAAGCGTCTGCCTTTGACTTGGGTAAGCTGACTCGCCAACTTGTCAACATCGTCTGAATATTTCTGAGGCTTTCGTCGTCGGGTCCAGAAACGGGAGGGATTCTCAAGAGTCGTCCGAGGTTTTGAGCCGCTTGTATTCGATACGCGAAAGATGAAAACTCGTGGCTTGTACCGGAGAAATCACTCTCATTCATATCCCTGAGATACATTGGCTCGGGAATGTCCTATACAGGTAATCGTGTCAGAGAGATTCTACCGTATGAAAGAATTGATATCTTACACCAGACAGATATTCATATTCCTCGCAAGGCAAGGCAACATCAGAAGCTATATCGAACAGAAAAAAGTTCGTGCTTCGATGGACTCCAGCGATTAGCCCGTCCACAAGGAAAAGCTCCCACCACGTCCGCCTCCAACTCTCTTCCATCATTGGAATGCCTCTCCCGTAAGTAGTCGCATATGATCTCGTATTGAGACCAATATCCACAGAAATTTTCTCGAGTCCAGATAATATTTGTCGAGCTTGGTCCTGTTGGCCTTGTCCGTCCAGCCCGATCAGAAGGAGTAACAAAGCCTGTACAAGGAACCCATCTTTTCGACGACGCGGTTCGTAAATGAGTTGATGAGCTTCCTGGAAGAAACGACCCCGCTCTGAACACGCTGGAATATGTAATGAGCCGATCCAGCGCATTACAGCAAGTACCGGCATCACAGAACTCTCGTGAGAGATCATCAGAAGTGACTCCTTCGGCAACACAAAAGGGTGCGCTGCATGGAAATGGTTGTAAAACGAGTCTATACAGCGTTCTGGTAGAGTCAGTGCGGGTACATGCGTCACGACATGTTCATGCTGTGGACTCGTGAACAAGTTGAGCATATCAGTTGATGTATCTGCTGTATCGTACGGCCCGAAGAAAGACATATCGCTCTCCATGCTGTTGCTAGCGTCCAAGGCAGGGTCGAGGAAAGGTGTTGATAATGGTGAGTTGAACATGTCGTCGTTCATATTGGGACTCAGAAATAAAGATGAGCCTAGTGAAGCAGAACGTTCTGGTCTTGATGTCACTGAGCCTTCGCCACCACGTGTTCGTGTTCGAGCTGGAGATACGCCATGTTTCTTGCTAGGTTTTTGAACATTGTTTCTTCGAGGGCCTTTGTAGCCCCGTCTTGAAGCCACATAGACACACTCAGAACCAGAACTAAGGCAGCGAGAACAGGGATTCACACCATCGCACTTCAGGTGTCTTCCCCGCTAAGAGAGAATAATGTTAACAGTGGCTCTTCCTCCTTGCAAGAGATAGCACTTACACAAGCTAGGCAAGCAGCTGGGACAGACGTGACACTCATGCGACTACTCTCAGCCGTTGTAGACGTTGATCCACAAGGTGAAGCCCTCCCATCGACACCAGAGCTGGGCGAATTTGAGTTGGAGGACAGTTCATCATTTCCCGAGTATGTATCTTCTTTATTTGAGTTTGAGGTTGTTTGATGGAATGAGTTTCTGGCGCTCATTGTCGGAGTATTCCACATGTACGATGTGTTCAGAGGGACAGAATAGAATGAATAAGGTTGAGGAGAGGGAAATGGCGAGGAGAACTCGGAATGAGTTCCAGAGAAAGTCTTCCTTCTTTCGTCCATTGATGAGTGCCTCTTGGAGGATTGTTAGTGGTTTCTTCAAGAGAGGAATCCAAGTTTCGATATAAGCCAATAGTGGGTATTTCGAGATTGAGGCGTTGCCGGTAGTTGATTTAATGATGGGACTTAGTACAGGTGCTGACTGTGTCTTAGTCGAGTTCAGATCTTGAATGCCGCTTTCTAAAAGAAGGCGGCCGCTTGGCTTAGATCTATAAGTGAACCTTGCTAGGGCGCCAAAGGCAATATCTCTGAAGGGCGCAAGTGATCCAAAGTGACGATGTTTGTTGAATAATCAACTCCCTCTTGAGATGCCTGCTGGTATAGACTTGAGAGGGAAATGGAACCTGCGAAGAAGATGGAAGAAGATTAATAATGCTTCGAAACGAATACGCTTCCGCGTGGTCTGTCTGTTATAGATATTCTTCCTCAGGCACAGACAGAACAACGTCATGTCACTGATGAACGAGCCGAATCTCCGAATGATTCAAAAGCAACCCTGGTACCATGTCCAAATAGGGCATTTAGGCGCCAGTATCGATATCATCATGCTTCACTCGGAGGGCTATGTACGGAACCCGGCATTTCCATCATGGTAAACCGTGTACAGCCAAGAATCTTTCTTACAAGGACCATCTTCAGCCCTAGCACTAGCAAACGGCGGTTGTTCAGGGATCACGGAACAAGTAACTATTTGAGATTGGGGGTTGTACTCCCTACTCCCCTCTCCATTCTCCATCCTCTTCATCTGCCACTTGCATCATTCGCTTGCGTTGTCATTGTATTCGCTTGTGCCGCACAGCTTCAAAGATGACAGGGGTAAGCTTGGTCCGACCTCGAAATGCAGACGGAGACTCATGTCAGCCAGTAAGGTTAACCAAACTAGCGGACGCCCGCCCAAACTGTCGGTGCCACATGTTGAAATGGTGCAACGCTCGTTTAGTCGACTATCTAGCCTAGAGGAGGCAAGAAAACTCAAGAGCCTCTATCGGCTCTTTACTAAGTTTAACTTAGCAGCCGCTTCTCAAGTCTCAAGTTTTCTTGCTCACTGAGGCTAGCCTTTGCCTTGTGAAGCACGGTTTTAAGAAGCTAGTTGCAATTACTAAGTAAATCCGAGGCTTTGATTATCTCCAGGAGCTTATAACCACTAACTTGCGGGCGTTGTATTAGAGAGCCGGGGCTACCAGCACAAGGGTGTGTCTAAGTGAATGGCAGCTCTGACATGGACCAATCAGGTCAGTCAGCTCGTACAAGTTGATCCATTTCTATAAACGGCCATGCAGGTTTCATTGCTTCAGAATATTTGAGTGAACAACAGAAAACAACATGTCACTTACTTCCCTTTTAGACGATCCTCATCCCATTCCAGTACCGAGCATGATGCAGCATGCACGCCTTTGCCGCATCCCGACGTTGTCGGGCTTGGCATATCAGAAGGACAGGGGTGAGAGGTATTTGCATTCTTTTCGTCTTGACCTCGTGGCTGCGACGTGTGTGTGGGTGTGAAGGCCGGCACTCATATATCCCGGGCACACTGCCTCCATGTCAACTCTAGCAACTATATGCGAGTCTAACAATGCTTTGAGACTATCGTTGTGCTTATGGCTTCACCCAAGGTCTAATCCTAAAACTTTAGTTCCTTAGCACCAGAGATCATACCATTGCATAGCATCATAACTGGCTGGTTGAAGTGCTGTTATTACCCAAGCTTTTGCTAAGCCAATCTTGCATTCACCAGAGGTCATGGTGCAGCTTGTCAGGTGCGTGGGTATCCTCCCCAAGCCGTTACAAGGCACCGGAAATCATGTCGGCAAGGTAATGCAACGCTGCGAGGTCTAGCTCTGCGGAAGTTCAAGGCCGCGGAAGTGGAAGTGGGAGTGGGAGTGGGAGAAAACTCAAGCCACGTTTTTACGCTTACCTGAGCCAGTAAGCCACGCAATTCTAGAACTGGCTTCGAAGATATCTCGACCAAAAGTGATGAATTGCGGCCCGCAAGCGGTGTTGCGGCATCTATCACGGACCGCGTACCCGGGATATTGGATGGCTTACTGAGAGCTGATGAGGATCGACTCCATAATTAGTAAGAATTAGAAGACGTTGACAAGAACTTCCAAAAATACAATTGGTCTAACTTGACGAGGAATTTGAGAAATGACGTATTTTATTTCCCGCAGGCTGACTCACAAGATGGTTCAAGCTGCCAACATCAACCTTAAACAAACATCCATCACGTAGGTGTAGCTTGGTGTTTATTAGCATCTCGGAGAAGCCGTCTGCATGTAACATCCGGATCTACAGCTACAATCCGAGTTAAATCCTAACGAATCATATTGTAGCTTCTAGTGACAGGATAGTCCATATTGAGTTAAGCTTAAGACATGGGTTGAGAGAAGCTGAACAGTAAGTGCTGTAGGCAACCGTTTACTCAAGTCCTATAGGCGGTCTGCTTAACAATTTCCAACTCAGGTTTCAGAGTAATGCAACATGACTGGCCTCACAGTTTTCGAGTCAGTTCTCAACTTCGCAAACTACCGGCGTTAAGAAGATCATGCATGAAGCGGAAATGGCAGTTGCTTAAGGACCCTGGTCTCGAAGGATTCATGTACATCCGATCCATGGCAATTCGGGTCCTTTCGGCATTTATACGTCCCTTACTCATGGTAACGGGGTTGCTTGCTTACACGACACGACGGGTGTTGCTAATACGAAAAAGTGATCGACAAGATAGATAGACGAAGAGTGCACGAGTCAATTGCCGCCCTGTTGAAGGATGCGAACGACTCGATTATTGTTGCAAGAGGAACTTCATTGGCCGCATTTACGGATTTCCATATTTGACATCAATTAACCAGCATTGAATCCAAATCATCATCTCATCCCCGTTCCTGTCTTTCCCTTCTATCTCCGGGCTGCTTATCACAGCTCCCACCAATCATCACCTCATCCCGACCTCGCATGATCCCCCGCAGTGTCAAATACAGCACATAATTTTAGCTCCTGAACCACCCACCGAGTGACTTCTTGTCACTCTATCACATCCATCACAGCGAGTTCGTCGGCCGCCTCATACCCTGCTCAGCCGCACTGCCTCTCTGCCAGGAGCCCTAAAATAAGCTGCAGTAGGGCGCAATGGACCCTGTATCCCTTGCCGGCTTGGCGCTGGGTGTTGCTTCCATCAGCCTCCAGGTCTACACAGGATGTATTCAAGGTAATTCCTAACTCATCGTAACCAGCATAGCATGTGAAATTGACATCCATCAGGGATACAGCTCCTTGTTACGGCATTGGGCTATGAGGATGAGTGCAAATATCTCAATCTCCGTCTCAGGATGGAACAGCAGCGCCTGTTTTGCTGGAGTGAAGCTTCTGGCCTGCTTGACCTTGATGCCAAGAACCAAGACAAGGTTCTCAACTCAAACGTATTCAATCTTCACCGCCAGACTGTAATTGATCTGCTTGTTCAAATCCAGTGTCTCTTCAATGAGTTCACAGAATACCAGCAGAAGCACAATAACCTTTCTACCGTCGTGGATAAAGATGGTGTTTTGGATGCACCAGAGAAAGATGCCAAGCTGTCAAACTATCCTATGAGTGATAAGAAACGGAACTTTATTAAAAAGGCCATGGCTGGACTCAAGTCCAAATCATCAGAAAGCCTAACTAGGTTAAGGTGGACTTCATTTGACAAGCAAGGATTTGAAAAGTTGCTGGCCAAGTTTTCAGTTCTCAACGACAACATGACCAATATCCTCGATCACTCCTTACAGGTCGAGATTCGCAATACCGTACAGGACACCAATCGTGGGGTCCTATTACTCCATCACAAAATAGCCGATCTGAGTCATCTTGTGTTAGCTCTCAAGTCTCAGCTCGATGCAGGTTCCCGCGTTGGACCGTCGCAAATGTCCAAACTGGAAAGGGAGGCCAATGCTGACGCCCTGCGGCAATTGTCAAGATTGGCCAAGTTCAAGGCCTTCAATGAGACTATCGATCCCAAGTCAGATAGTCCAGCAGTATTTGACGAAGCTGCTGCAAAGTTCCTCGATCTTGCAAAGCCAGGTCATCAGCGCAATCTATTCATCCCTCGATACCTCATAGAGCTAGACCCTGAGGTGGATGAATCAGAGGCTCCACGATGTGATGCTTTCATGAAGACAGGAGAAGGCAAGAAGAAGGTTTGGATTGAGTGGAAGGATTATGACAGTACAGATACCCAACCAGGTTCGCTATCAAAGGCTGATATCATTGAGAGAGTCCGAAAACTTGCTGCTTTGCTGAACCATAGTCCCAAGCCCGAGGCCTTTCGCACTCCTCACTGCCTGGGGTTCTTCGATAAAGCTGATCCCAACATTCCCGATGATGACGTTGATATTCTAGATCGAAGACTCGGCCTCATCTTCGAGCGCCCATCCGACGATAATCTACATGCCTCACTCCCGCCTGTTTCGCTCCGCGAGCTTCTTCAAGACCCAAAAGTCCGCAAGCCTCGTGTTACGGAACGAGTATACTTAGCACACGCCATCAGCAACTGTCTCCTCTACCTTCATGCTGTACACTGGCTACACAAGGGTCTTCGCAGCCATAATGTGTTATTCTTCCGAACACGTGATGGCCACATAGACTACCGCCAACCATACCTCTCAGGCTTCGATTTTTCACGACCTGGAGGATCAGATGAAATGACTGATGCCCCGGGAGATGACGCAGAGCATGATCTATACCGGCATCCCAACGCTCAGTCAAACCGCCGACGAGATAGGGAGCGTTCAAAGAAGAGCTTCGACATTTATAGCCTGGGTGTCATTCTGGTCGAATTAGCACATTGGCGGCCGGTTGAAGATGTGTTGGGTATCGATATGAGGCGTGCACGCGGGAGACCTGACGTGGTGCGTGGTGTTCGAGAGGCTCTGCTGGAAGAAGACCGAGTCGCAGCAGTAGGTGCTGACATGGGAGAGCGATTTGAAGATGCAACACGGAAGTGTTTGGCTGGAGGAAAGGATTTGGGACTAAATAAGGGAGATGATGAGACGCGAGATGAAGTCGCTGAAAAGTTATCTATGAAATTTTATGAGGACGTGGTAAAGCGATTGGAGGGCGTGGTCGTGTAGAGGGGGTATGATTTAGGGACTCGCGTTTAGATTTATCATGACTGAACGAAGCGATGAGAGAATGGTCGTGAATTAAATATTCGAACGAGGTATTATTTGAAGACAAAGCTATTCAAAATCGTCGTATCATTAGCCGACGATGGTATCCCTTTGAATTGTCCTCCCAGTAAATGGTGCCTAAACGCCAGAGCTTTACTCTATGATATCCTTGCCCATTAAAATTGTTTAACAGCAGCAGTCGAGGCATTCGAAACAGCAAAGACCAGCACAGATACCACAGCAAATGGCCTGGGAAGAATTTCAGTTAATGTTACCTTATAGCGTTGAATGAATTGGTTGTTCTTACACCACCGTCTTTGCCTCCTCGCATGCTCATCTCAGGCTGTTCCATTGTCATGGGTTGAACTGGGCGCTGTTGAGAAGAAGTTAGTCAATCATCATTCATGATGTTTGAAATTCAATGCTTGGCTAATGTGTCTTGGCGATTGGAGAGACTTGGTAGAGGCCAAGCCGGAGGTTCGTGGGTGACATACCGGCTGCTCGGTGCTGGTTCGTTCGGCAGGGAACGCTGCGGGGGCCGGTTCACGGGGCATTTGCATGGCCGAAGAAGTAGAAGAAGGCATATTGATTGTTATAATCGAGAGTATAGACTGTATTGATTGGCGTATATAAGAACAAAAGTTTATAGACAAGCGCTCGATGTTCTTTATCACGATGGGTTGAAAAAAGAAGGATGAAAATCAGGCCAGGACAAAGAGCGCAACGTTGTTGTTATAAGGCTCTCACTCTCAAGCAGCTGATTCTACGGGACAGGGTCCACGGTCCATTCGAGGCGGGCCCCATTGACTCAAACGAGGCGTCGGGATTTGGGGCTGACAGGATTCGCATTGGATTTTCCCCTCAACACGGCACATGGACTCATCCCCAACAATAACATGACCATGTCCATGTCCGTTCGGTGCCGTGACCTCCGGGCGAGGTCAGCCGGAGCCCACATGGGGAGTCAACTCTGCTGAGGATTCGTCTACTGCAAGACATCACAATTCGGCAACTATCGACATCATCATGACTTGAGAGATACTACCCTTTAGCATCGCAGATTCTGCACCTATCAAGTAGTGCACAAGTCTCCCACTTATGCGTGGCTGCTGATGCGAACCGCTCCACGGACGGCACGCCCGATGCCCCGGACTAAAAAAGAGAACTAGACAGAGCGAAAAATAGCCTGAGCAGAAGAAAAAGAAACAATGACGTATGCCTGACGGGAACTACTCAGTGGTTGCAGGCGGACCCCTGCTCGCAAACCAGCGTGTTCTGGAACAAGCCTAATCTGGCTCTTCTGTACTGTAATGTTACATATTCTAGAAACCAGAGAGCTACTTTCTCCGTGTTTGGATTGAGGCTTTTCTTCTTGATACACGTATTGAATTGCGACTTCTTTCTAAGAATAGCTCTGTCGGTTCGACCGATTCATTGATCATGGCTTAGAGTCTATCTGGCAGATTGGCACGGTTATAACGGCGGAGAACGTGTGCGTAATCTATCAGTTGAGCCACTGCGACAACGTCAAAGCTGAGGCTGTAAATAAATGGGTTAACTCTAAGTTTAAGAAAAGGTTGATGTGATTTAACGCAGGAGTTTCTTGAATTATTACTTTATACGATATTTCAGTAAACTTGAAGAATAATTCGTTTCCTCCTTGAATTTTTTTGGACATTAAGTTCTTGGCTTATGCCAATGGTTATAGTGAATGGCTAGAGAACGTAACTGGACGGGAACATTTATCAGATGTAAGTCCCAACTCCCAATACTCTGACCTTGTCCAGTCTTATCTTGTGATGAAGCTGACTGTTTATTCAAAGGTAGCAGAAATGTCATATGGTCGAGTCGCCCATTGATATAATCCTCTTTCCCTTGTCTTCAAACGATACACTGTGAATGATATCTATAGTCGGTAGTGTTAGGGAATTACACAAAGTTCATCTGAGCTGTTTACCGTTTATGACAGTGCCATTGTATGACCAAGGAACGTTTAATGCATGAATATTGAGCTATGTACCCCGTCAACGATTATTCAAAGCTGACCTAGGGACACCCATATAGCAAAGGCCAGAGTGTGACACAAATCGTATGATCCATTCAAAAAAGTTGAGAAATCGAGCATATTGAGAACGTTTCGAGACTTGTCCAAATGCAAAGGATTCATAGACGTGGTACAGGGTAGGTAGTTCTGCGACTGGCAGAGTGGTATGACATTGATAAACGGAAGCGATAGTAACTTCAATTAATAGTTGAGATGAATGGAATTTTGCTTTCTGTGTAATTTTCCTCTTTTTCCATGTTGCCAATAAGGTGCTTCTCGGTCCCTCCTTTCCCATCACCACATTCATGATAGACTTAATAAGGTGCTGATTGTTGATAATAAGCCCGATATTCAAGCAACACCCGACACTACGTTGTCTAAGGAAGCAGGCTAAAATTGCGGGAAGAACATCCTTACCCGCGGTTGTATCAATTTCATCGCGAAGCATTGATTGTCAGCTGAATGAAACATGAAGCTAACAGGGTCATTCATAAACGTGGTGGTCACAAGATTGAAGAACTGAACAAGAATACTTTGTGTCCATACGTATACTTCGATACTAACTTCTATAACTGCAAAACGGTCGTATTAGCAGGACGCAAAGCTGAATGTTAGAAATTCAGTTGGAATAAAGTTAGATCTCAACATCTGGATTCGGGCTGGGATTTACCGACAATTCCCCGCTGTTGAAACAATGAATCAGAAAATGGAGTGGAATGTGAGGTGGCAGTGGAGTTCCTTGATCTGGGGACTAAGCCACTGAGCATCGAACCTATGATAGGTAAGGTCAGGCCTACAACCTCCAACAACTTGCCAAGGGGCCGTGTGTTTTTGACGATGCGACCGTTCTAAATCACTCTTATACTTAGCATTTGTTTGATCCCAATGACTTGAATTGCCAGTTTTGCCATTCCTTTCACTTCAATTCTTCCCCGATCGAATCTCCTCGACCCCCTTTCGACCGCCAGACGCTTTCTTGGCTCCTTGGCTCAAGCTCGCTCGCTCCCTGTTGGACGGGGTCGCCGTCATCTCCCTCACCCTCGAAATCCTCCTCAACTGTCATCGTCAATAATCGTCTATATTCCCGCTCACGATGGCTTCACACGGCCAATACCCCCCTGCGCATATGATGCCCAACAAGCATCATCATCATGCCCCTTACGGCTCTCCTGTGGCCATCCCTGGAGGCGCTCCGGCTGGTACCTTCGCCCCAGGCACCAAGATCCAGGTTGGTAGCCACCGCGTGGTGATTCAGAAATATCTCTCCGAGGGAGGCTTCGCCCATGTCTACCTCGTCAAGCTGGCCAAGCCTGTCGACGGCACCGATCAGGCTGTCTTGAAGCGAGTTGCGGTCCCCGATAAGGATACTTTGCGGGGCATGCGCATCGAGGTTGAGACAATGAAGCGTCTGAAAGGCCACCGACCGATCGTCACATATATCGACTCGCATGCCTCCGAGCTTCAAGGAGGAGGATACGAAGTTTTTTTGCTCATGGAGTTTTGCAATGGCGGTGGCTTGATAGATTTCATGAACACCAGGCTACAACACCGCCTCACCGAGCCAGAGATTCTCAACATCTTCACCGACATCGCTGAGGGTGTCGCGTGCATGCACTACCTAAAACCACCACTGCTACACCGCGACATCAAAGTCGAAAACGTTCTTATTACCGCCAGAGGATCCTCCAAACGATTCAAGCTTTGCGATTTCGGTTCAGCTGCATCACCTCGTCCCGCCCCAACTACCGTCACCGAATGTCGTCTTATGGATGAAGATGTACAGAAGCACACCACGATGCAGTACCGGAGTCCTGAGATGATTGATGTTTACCGCAAGCAACCCATAAACGAGAAATCTGATATTTGGGCGCTGGGAGTTTTACTGTATAAGCTGTGCTATTACACTACTCCCTTTGAGGACCAGGGCCAATTGGCAATTTTGAATGCCAGTTACAGATTCCCGAGTCACCCTGTATTTTCTGACAGGCTCAAGAAATTGATAGGTAATGCTCACCGGCCCTGGTTGTTTGTTTCAGGACTGACATGATTCCAGCATCAATGTTGAGAGAAAATTTGCAAGATCGACCGAATATCTTCCAAGTACTAAAGGAAGGATGCGCCATGCAAGGGCGTGATGTTCCCGTTCAAGATGTAGGTGTACGATTATCCCAAGAAGAATTCATAATAACAATGGCCACAGATTTACAGTCGTTCGCAATCCCACGCAAGAACCGATAGCCCTCAACCCAAGGCCCCAAAACCAGAACAAACTCCTGCCGTGGGTGCCGTGTTTACGCGAGCCGAACCTCAGAAGCAAGTTATTCCTGATGTTATACCGATGCGAAGAGGACGACCGACAGTTTCACCGGCTCCAGCTAAGGTAGCCCAGAAGCCAGATGCTTCTCCGATGAGGAAGACCGAGGGAGACCCATTTGCTGCCCTGGATTCCAAGGCTGCTTCCAAAGGATTTGACGAATTATCTTCAAGATTTCCTACCCTCGATCAATTTTCACTATTGCATGATCAAGGCTCCAAATTCGATTTTGATGTCTCCTCACCAATCTCACCCACAGGCAATACGTCATCTGATTTGAACGAAAGAGTGACGGCAAAACTGGCCGACGAGGCATTCGCAGCGCCGCAGACCGAGTCCCCTCGACCGAAGCCAGTGTCTAGAACACACTCGGTCACTCCTGTGGGACACCATGCTGCAGTTGCTTCACCTCCCTTGGAGCCTCCGCTTGCTAAGACTTTGTCCGCACCAAGTAGACCTGACATTAGCAGGGCGCAGTCCATCATTAGCAACAACCCCGAGCTGCAGGCGATCTCTTCTCAATCCAACTCGCGATATGTCTCGACTGGCACGATGACCTCGACCCCTCCACCTGAGAAGTTCAGCCGGGATGTGGAACGACCTGTTCAGCGCGAAATCGCTGAATATTCTCGTTCCAGCAGCGCTACAAGGCAGGCTGACTCGAGTGCAGCGCAATGGAACGCAGAGGAACCCCGTGCTGCAGTCTCACAAAGAATTTCGGCTTTTCAGCAGCCTGGTCATGAACGTCAACCATCTTCATCGAGACCCTCGCTTGAAGGCGGCCGTCCTCGTGCTGATTTCTTAGAACCTGCTGCTCGCGCCTCGCCAGCCCCTTCGCGGCCACGACCTGCTAGTACGAATCTTGAGGGTACGACTCTGGATTTCTTGCGTGAAAGAGAGGCTGCATCACGCTCATCAAGCAGGCCGCCCCAATCTCGCTCCCCCTACCAAGAGCCAGCTGACGAACCACGCACGTCGAGCGATATGGAGTTCTTGAGAAGTCTGGAGGATTCGGAGCGGACCAAGTCTAGCAAACGTTCCAGCTTGACTTCGCTTTCTGGCAATAAGAATATTCTGGCTGGAAAATTCGGTGATGCATTTAAACGCTTTGAAGGTAGCTCCCCCAACAATGGGAGAATCCCTTCGCCAGAAAGGGACATGGCACGTCGTGACCTCACTCCTATCGCGGGCTCTGAAGCAACTGATGGACGCAGTGACGATGGTCATTTCCACGATGACGAGGATCGCATGACACCTGAAATGAGGCGGGAAATGGAACGGCTGAAGCTCCAGGAAGAGGAACAGCGTGTGGAAGCAGCACAAGCCGAATATCGAAAGCGGGTTGCTGCAGGACAACGCGGACCACCAGTTCCGCCTAAGAGTATTGGGGGAGTTTCCCGTGCTGTCAGCATTCAAAACAGGGTTCAGAGTCTCTTGAATGAAGAGCAAAAGCCGTCCAACATTCAAAGAACTGCCCAAGGTTACGGAAAGTACACAGATGTTCCGGAGACTGGCAACAAGCCCGAGAAATCTCTTCCTGGAGTTCCCAAGAAGCCCTTGATGGTGGCAAAAACACGGGTCGATTCACCTCAAGCACGAGGTCCGTCTTCGACATCTTCTGCGCCCCCAGCACTTACATCCAAACCCCCAGCGAAACCCCCAGCTCCAAAGAAGCCAGTGCATCTCAATAGTCTGCCTACTGGCCAACGACCATCATCACCCCAAAAGCCCACACGAGCCCAAAAATCGACGGAAGAGCTGATTGAGTTTCCCGGACAACAAATAGTGGACATGACAGCTAAAGAGAAGGATGATTATATTCAGGACTTTTCCAAAAGGTTCCCCAGTCTAGGTTCGATCGAAATGGTTGAGCGAGAGATTGGGGGCCAGAACGGAGGATCAAGCCGGTAAATAGACATTGGTGAAGGGATTTAGAACTGCCATACTGCACATACATTTGAATATACTCAGCGCATAGCGTACAGAATGTTTCTGGTAAAAGAAAAGGCCCTGTTTCTGGATGGTGAAAGTCATGCATGTGGTGGGGTTATGCACATATGCAGTACAATTTCTAATCTTATCTCCCAATATTTTTTTTCGGTCCTGGACTTGTAGCTGGGAATTGAAGCTTTCTGCAGCGACTACGCAACAACAGAATAAATTCGACAAAATGGCCAAACGCAAGAGACAAGCTATCGCTCAAAACGAACCTGCTTCTGAGCCTTCGATCAAGAAGAAGGCAAAGGGTGCTCAAGTTCTTAAGGAAAAGCCTGTGAAGGCAAAGACTTCGGCGCTGAAGAAGTCTACTACCACCACGACCGCTTCGAATGCGCCCGAGACTATTCAGATCGTTGTCGGCTCCTACGACCGGATTCTTCACGGATTGACAGTGACGGTTGGAGGAAAGGAGAAGGTTGAATTCGCCGACACATTTCTCTTCAATGCTCATACCTCGGCGATTCGCTGCGTCGCTGCGTCGCCTATTTCAGCGCCCGTTCCTGGACAGACACAAAAGGTCATGCTTGCCTCTGGCAGCACTGATGAGCGGGTAAACGTTTACAACCTGTCGGCGCATCCCCCCAGTCGAAAGAACCAGGAGATCTTGGCCAAGGTCGCTCCCCGACCAATCCTCGAGAACCCCAAGAACCGAGAGGTTGGCACGCTGCTCCATCACTCTTCGACTGTGACATCGCTATGCTTCCCTACACGCTCAAAGCTATTGTCATCGAGCGAAGACTCTACAATTGCGGTCACACGAACACGAGATTGGTCTTTGCTCAGCAACATCAAGGCACCTATTCCTAAACCTCAAGGCCGTCCTAGCGGCGACACAGCGCCTTTCGGTGGTACACCTTCTGGCGTCAACGATTTCGCCATCCACCCCAGTATGAAGCTTATGATTAGCGTCAGCAAGGGCGAGCGATCAATGCGATTGTGGAACTTGGTGACTGGAAAGAAGGCTGGAGTGTTGAACTTTAGCAGAGACATGCTGCAGGAGGCTGGCGAGGGAAAGCATTCTACTGGAGAGGGCCGAAGAGTTGTTTGGGGAAGCGTTGATGGAGCAGATGAGTTCGCGGTAGGATTTGATCGGGATATTGTTTCATTTGGCATGGACAGTGTGCCCAAATGCAGGATTATGGGATCAATTCGAACAAAGGTGCACCAGTTCTTCTATGTTGCACTGGACAAGGAAGGGGATGCGACACTATTGGCGGTTGCTACAGAGGACGGCCGCATCCTGTTCTTCTCGACTAAGGAATCGGACCTTACACAACCGGAGTCGGAGGACAAGAAACTCCCGACAGCCAAGTTGATGGGTCAAATCGGCGGAAAAGCGGGTGGAGTTGAGGGCCGAATCAAGGACTTTGTGGTGGTGCCGAGTGCGGAGGACGCCTCGACGCTGTACGTGGCTGGCGGGAGCAGCGACGGACGGGTCCGCGTTTGGCGGGTGGGCGTACCGGAGCTGCAGGGTAGCGACAAGGCAGAGGAGGCTAAGGGAGAGTTGTTGGGGACGTATGAGACGCAAAACAGAATCACATGCATGACAGCGTTTATGATGATACCCCGGCCAGAGGGAGTTGAGGAGAGTGAGGATGAGCTGGAAGATGAAGAGGAAGAGGAGAGTGATAGCGATGAAGAGTAAAACAGGGTCTTAAAAAATGCATGTTATTGGTTGGATATTTGCGTTTGTTGTGATATACAGTAGTAGCTAGCAATCTATAAACTAGTCTTAGATATGCGAGGAATTGGAGATGGTGATGTGAGAGTTAGTTGTGTTATGTGCCCAGAATCACATGCAAATCGAACCAAGCATGCCATTGAACTCGCCACAGTCACTGAGTTTACGCCAGTGTCAGACCGGTCGAGAAATACCACCTACAGTACATGATTATGTGTGTAGAGTTGCAGTGCAGTATCAGCAGTTGCTAACAAACGAATAGCGCCGCGGATTTCCCTTTTGGACTCTTGGGTCACAGCTCAGGGCCCCAGGGGATGGCTGATCTTGTACTGTAGTTAATGGATGTGGTTGAATCACGAGGGGGTAGCAAATGCAAGTCAAAGCAGAATTACCTTAGTCTGACCAACCACGGAGTCTCGAATTCAAGCTTGAGGCGTTTTGAATGTGGGGTAATAGACGGGATTGGATGGAGGATGACGATCAAGAATGTCAACAACAGGCACTAGACGTTGAAGACGATATATTCGATGTCTACAGCTCAATCTGCGTAATAGACATAAGCATCATCAAGTTATAGAGTATCGAGTTCATCACTATTGACTCTGCAACATCATTACCATCAGTGACATCTCTACATAACCAGGCGGGGACTCACCAACCTAAAAAGATACAGGGGTCCAGGGCCCTCAACAGCTGCTGATGCAGGTAAATGGGGCACATCTACGTAATTCCTGGGGCCCTTAGTCGTGAAACTGCCCGTCCCTTGGTCTTGTGAGCATGTGAAGAGCGAACCCGACGACCTCGTTCAGCTCATCCATTCGTTTCCCTTTTTCAGTTGAGGCTAACTACGTGCCGTCTCTCTTTTTTCTTTTTCCTCTCTCTCGCTCTCTCACTGCTTTTATTGCTACTCTCTTACTCAGGTACTCTCTCTATTTTGGGTCTCAGGACTGGATATTGAACCGTCCTCCTTCTGTTTCCTCTTACCCATCTCCTCATTCCTGTCTTACTCTTTCTTTGCCACTCAATCCCAACCTCGCTATAACAGCTTCAACAACAAGATATTTGAAGCTCTTCAATTCCTCTCATCATTTGCCGTTTATCCTCAATTCCTTGAATTGCTTCGGATATCCCGGTCCAACTAGCTTTAGGCCCTGTGCTCATTAGCTCGCGTTGTGA
Organism: Fusarium acutatum; assembly: GCA_012932015.1. NCBI lineage: Eukaryota > Fungi > Ascomycota > Sordariomycetes > Hypocreales > Nectriaceae > Fusarium > Fusarium acutatum. The sequence goes on along the minus strand of JAADJF010000128.1, from coordinate 178,537 downwards.
AAGTAAGTGGTGGACAGGGTTGCAGAGACTGGACCCCAACAGCTTCAAATTTATTTTATTTTATCCGGGACAGACAATCCCTCGGAAGCTACACCAATATTTGCTTAGGATACTAAGCTGAGACTGGCCGAGACTTTGTGAGTATAGTAGCACTGCATTGTCCAAATATTGAGACTTGCAGGTTTCAGCTCACTTCAGCTGAGCCCGAGCCTCGTTCATAAACCATTACTGTCCTTGACCATTGTCTTCATACCAGTTCCTAACAACCAAAACAGTCAGTTATACGAAACCTTCAGCTTCAAAATGGCCGACGATGGTCCTCCTCTTATTCGTCCCGTCCCTCGAAGACCCTTCGATCTCAGCTTGACGACTCCTACACCACCAAGCGAGAACTCGTCTCCTCCAACTCCAGCGCCAGCTTCAGATCCCAATATTGCGCGCTTCCTACAACCAACTCCCGAGCCTGCGAGCGCAGGTCTTAGCAGGCCTCAGTCGTTCATGAATTTGACCTCCTCGACGCTCTTCGGAATCTACTCTCCCACAACGTCCTCTTCGCGCGACCGTGTCTTTGCCGATCGCGATGAACTCGATACACCTTGGGGAACAGGCGCTCAGACACCCATCAAAAGACCTAGCATCGACGACGCTACGTTTGATTTTCTGAAAGATCGATCACACCACATTCGTCGTCGGTCCTCGATTCGAGTTCACGAACCCGCTGGACCTCTAAAGCATTCTCCATCTGGTGGTGCTCTAGTATTAAGAGGACTTTTGCTTTTCGTTCTCGGCGTGGGATATGGCGTATTAGTCACATCGCGCTTCCATGAGTCGGACAGTCTTCCGTCTCGTGCTACGTACAACTGGGGCCATTTGACGTTTTGGGGCCTTGCTGGCGTTGCATTGGGCGCACTGTTCCCTTGGTTTGATCGAGTATGGGAGAGTTCGTTTGGCGACAATGGGGATGAAGCTGTGTTAGAAAACAGTGCTTCAGCGAAAGATGACGACCCAAGCACTGACTGGGCGCTTGCTGTCCGGGCTATCGGTGCCTTTGTCGGAATTGTCTTCGCGATTGTAAGTCAGCCAACGACAAGGCCATCGTTCCGCATAACTAACATCCTGCAGCGCAAAGTGGCCTGGGCGTCCACCCTCCAGGTCTCACTGACCTTGGCGCTTGTCAATCCCCTCCTATGGTGGCTTATCGACCGCTCCAAGCCTGGCTTTCTGCTCTCAGCTGCGGTTGGACTCGCAGGGTCGGTTCTGCTCCTTGGCGTGAACCCAGATATGATGCCGGCGCCTACTCAAGTTCCGTTCAGACATTTGGTTAATGCCACAATGGCAGGCGATGGAGATATGCCCATTCTCGGTGGACTCGCCCAGCAGAAGACACTCGAGACGGGCATGTGGATGCTGAGTGTGCTTTTCTGCAGCTGTGTATGCTTCGGAAACATCGGTCGTCGACTTACCCTCGGGCCATCGACAACAGCCAAAGGACGCTGGGCTGGATTGAGATGATGACGAGCGAGAAGCTGATCTGAAGTGCAATCAGCTGTATTGGTCTTTTCACATTCTGTAGCATGATGTGTCTATGATATGCTTTTCGTTTGGGCGACAATCATGGAGAGGTATATATATGGGCGGGTTTATTGGACAATTGGAACGGGAGGCATGTGTATAGTTATCGAGATTGGATAAGGGCATTTTGCAGATCATAAGGGATGATATGATGCTTAGTTTACCGATGTGGTCTGTTTATGACGACAACTATCCTATTCTGCTCTTCTGTTCTCCTGAATAAGGTAGAACAGGATAGCATGGATAGGCTAGGCTTAAATGGCTTAAGGAATGATAATACCCTTATATTCCGCGTTTCAATTTCCAAGGGGAACTCACAAATCTGTCACGATGTGTCGTTACTTTTTTATCGTTCGGATACCTTTGCTGTAGATCCAATCTGCTGAACTAGCCAGCTCGTACTATCGAGTTGAACCTCCATTGGCCCAGCAAAGAATTGGACACCACTTGTAAACTTTTGCCTGTTCTTACTCTCTTTTCTTCTTTTTCGAGTCTTGAATTGTTTCCCAATGTCATACCAAAATATGTTCGCCCTTTACTCCATCATGGATAGACCCTGAAACGGCCGACGACTATCGCGTGACGCAAGCTCTACAACGCCATTCGTGTATCAGGTCCAGAGCAGATCTAGTTTGCGCTCTTGACCGCCTCCTGAACGGCTGCTGATTTTTCTTGAATAGCGGAGCCGAAGTCAACGTTGGAGAGGCCGAGCATGACCAGCATACGAGGATTTTGAATCATCTCGTTGATTGTGATGGAACGTGTGCAAACGTCGGTGTAGGAAGCGAGGGCAGCTTCAGAACCAGAAGCGACTGTAGCAGAGAAGAGAGTGTAAGCCCAGGTACACTCCTCCATGAAGGTTAGCAATAGGACAGCTTCTGCTACTCACCACCTTCGTTCTTGGGGATTTGTTCAGGGTGCTGAACTTTTCGACCCGCAGCAATGTTGTCCAGCTCGGTCATGATATAATGAGACCTCTTGACAAAGTCCCAGACGTGGAAGAGGCCACGATCAACATTGGGGGGAGTCCATTGAGAATGAGACTCGATGGCTGTGATGAGGTCTGCCAAGCGGGCGGTGATGTCTTCACGTTGCTCTGAGGTGGGGAGCTGAGAGATGGTGTTAGAAGTCATGATGGGTGTGTTAGTGTGAGTATGTGATGTTGATAAAGAAAAGGGCAGCTTGGAGTTGAGAAAAAGAAGAGAAGGTCAATAAAGACGAGAGGGTTAAGGGAAGAATAAACAGAAAAAGAGGAGAAAGAAAGAAAGAAAAAACAAAACGTAGCATCAACGTCAGAAAAAGCAGCTTCCCCGCTGCATCGAGTGTCGTCTGTCCAATTGCCTCTTTACTCAGAGCAAAGCAAAAAACTCCATTTCTCTCTAAACCGTCCCTAGTACGTCAGGGGCCCCTTGTGGCTTTCTTATATCTCTCGTCATAAACGTTACCGCCTACAAGGGCTGAAGTTTAGGGCATCTTAACCATTGAACGATCAGAGTAACATTGATAATACTTTGGCTCAAAACGCTTGAGCTTGAATGAGTGAGATAAGCCCTAGACTTCCACGGTTCTTCTCAGTTTGTCCGGGGACGAGAAGCTATCACGAGCAGGGGAGCTATACGAAAGGACGTTAAGCTTATGCACCGACAGACCGTTTTCTAAGTTCTAACAAGCTCAAGCTCAAGCTCAAGGGAACGGGAACGGGAATGACATGTGATGATGGAACAAGTAGACGGAGGAAGCCGTTGGTGAATAACGGAATTGTCTAGGCAGACAGAAATTAAGGTGAAGTTAAAAGTATTAATCGTATTTACTAAGAGAATAATGCTCATAGGCAGAGAGGTTCTTGATGGAGGATCGGATCAGAGAGAGCTTAGTTCAGCTAATGTGGGGAGGTTGAATTCAGGGTCCTGGAGCTCGAGGTTCGAGGTTCAAAATGGGGCTCTTTTGTTAGTTATCGAGTTGGTAGAGAGAATCAACACATAGAAACAGAAAATGGTCGTGTGATGAATTACCTTTCTTGGCAGCCATTTTCACTCATGATCAGTCTTGATGATAAGTTCAGCCTAAGGAGAGAAGTCATAATGACTAAGCGGAATAATCAATGTCACTCGTCATCCATAACTCGGCATCGCCAAGGGGCGGGTTCTCAACAGTGACAACAGAGCAAGTCAGTCCTGATTCGGGAACCAAGAACTCGGAGATGGTCTAGAACAATTGGAACATTTGGCGAATGCGAACTGATCTAACTAATTTCGAAGGGACAACACTATAAGTAAGCGTCATCCAAAGAAGGGTCCTGGAGTACGGTTCCCTAGCTCATGACAAGTAAAAAGGACATTCCAAAGAACAGGTACAACAAGTCATGACACTGCTAAAGTTTGGTCACGTTTGGCGGCTAATCAGCCAACAGAGATGTTGCCTCTAATGTAATCATCGGGATGGAAATCCGTTGCACACCTTACTTAGAAGCACGTTTTCAACTCGTGTACCGTACCTGTACCATGCGTACTGTGCAGCCCCGGAAAGCTGGAAACGTTGTGTGACAGGCTGCAGCAGTTCTCTGCAGCTTGTCTCGTTGTATCAGTAAATCGTTGCAAGGGAGGCTGAAAGGTTGAGGGAATGGATTGGCCGCATCTCGATCCGGGCCGCCACACCCTCGAAACTATTGGATGACAAGTGCAAGGCTCGAGAGAAACGATGATGCGTAGATTGGCCCAACGCTTTGAACTGTTGATGCCGAGAGTAGAGAGTGAGATCTGATCTGAGATTGAACAGCAACTCTCTCTCCCGTGTCTGAAGGCAAAAAAAAAAAGATTTGATCTACATTTCTATTGTCAGTTAGAAATGTGGTATCCTTCAAAGATTAGTTATTCAACAAGGCGAAAAAGAGAAGAAACAAAAAAAAAACAGAGATCGTTGGCATCATGACCACGGCCCATCATGGATCCTTTGCGGGCCCCCCACCGTCTCATATGACGCCAACGACTTTCTTTTTGAGCATCTTTCAAGTCACGACACTGACCCTAGAACCTGGGGCCTTGGCCTGGTCCAGTTCCTTTAGCCTTAGCTCTTACTGTGCATACGCCAGCCCTGCCAGGACCTGTCTGCCTGTCTCTGTGTCCCTCCCAATTCTCCCACTTCTATCTCTCTATCCAATAGCGAGGCTCTCACTTAGACGCAAAGCTCCATTCTGTCTCGGAAGCTGCCAGCCCGTTTTTATTGTTAATGGCGGGTTTCCCTCTCAACTATTAAGTAGCGTCGATGCGCCAGTTGATTCAGCCGATGGCCGTTGCAACTGCGGCGTTGTCTCGATCGTCCTCGTCAACCAGAATCTCGAAAAAGAGGAGAGAGAGAGAGAGAGAGAGAGAGAGAGAGAGAGAGAGAGAAGCGACAACGACACCCCTTTTACGATAACCCCCGACTCACCACGGATTTTAGACCGCGCGCTGTATTCCATTTTCCGCGTGACGTTCCAAGAGGGAAAAAGAGGAGATTGTACTGTACACACACAAACAAGAGCAAGATCGGCGACAGATGCGAAACTGGGGTCCCTCTCTCTGCCGCGGGGACAAAGAGGTCTTGATCGAGTACTGTCTACAATGCTACAGTACATCCATCTTCTACTGAGAACCCTACCCTGCCCTGGCCTGTAGGCTTCGCTTCTTGGTGGTTTCCTGCATCGCGATCTGTGATACTGGTCTCCATGGGAATTGGTCATGCTTGCGCTTCTGGAGGGTAACTTTCAACTTTTCGGTTACGCTGTGAAGAAGAGGGAAGGTTTCCTTTGTCTGTCTGTCTTGTCTTGTCAATTCTCTCAGCTCAGACCAGAGCCCCTCCCCATCCCAAATCTTGAATCTTGGATCTTGGATCTGAACGTTTTTTCTTGGCCCCATTGAGCTGGGATGTTTTATTTTAGGTTCATCCTCCCATGCATCCCCGGTTGATAGCACAGCACACCACACCACACCACAATACTGCATTGCATAGCACAGCAAAAGCAGGGAATTAACATGCTCCCGATTATCTAGATGAGTGAGGGCGTTTAGGTTCCGGTTGCTGCAGCACAACGGCGACCAAAGTCTATCTATCTGGTGCTGTTGAATTCGCGGATACTTCACTGGTTGCTCGAAATGGATTACCATTCGATATACGACAACGCAGTTGGTGTTTTTGCCCCGAGGTTTTTAAGGTAGTTACTGCTATTGGCTTAGATTTGATGTTTTGGCCTCGACGTCATTAGTCCATGACCCCGGCCTGCCATCGTCATCCGTTTTGCCTTGAAGACACAGGTTGATCCTGTTGTGTGACTCGAGAGCTCCAGGGTACGAGTTCTTGTGACCATTTCACTGGCTTTCATTCCTGTGTGTCTAGTCTAGGTGTCCTTCAACTTCAGCTTCAATCACCTGAGCACAGTATTTCCATGACCGTTTGAATCCTGAGATGAGTTTAGACTGGAGGCGTCTAAAAACTCGTGATATACGCAGGGTCCTCTCAAGTTTTCTAGGGGACCCTCTTTCTGTCTGGTTAGCAGGTTACTAGGTGCTTACTAGGAATTGCCTAGTGCTAAAGTTGGAAAAATCTACAACATTTCCCAGTTGTCAATCAATCCATCCTGCCATCCTAGCCCGTTCCGAAGTACTGTATACATGCCAGAGACTAAAGCCTCTCCACCAAGTTTCTTGATAGATTTTGTATAGGGACAAGACAAGTAACAACCGCCTCCCATCTCCGATCTCTCTTCTCTTCCCTTCCTTCTGATTTGGTTTGGTTTGGCTTCGTTTGGCTTGGTTTAGTCTAGTCTCGACTCGCCCCGTCTTGTCTCTAGGTGTTTCTATGCTTCATCGCCTGTTGAAACTGTGACGCCTATGATTTTGCCCTTTTCCCTTATCTTCAAACATCTCTCCCTCCTCTTCACTTATTCACAACTGACATGAACAACTTGAGCTGAACCGCCAAGTTCTCCTTTTCTCCCATTTGGGAGCTCGTGTATCTCTTTATCGTAAAGGTTAGTCCTTTTACATCGACACCCCCGAGCTAGACTCTTGTCTCTCCGCGTGCCTCTAGAATTGTCCCCGGATTGGTAAGTCTCTCTGGGTGTATGACGATCTCTATATTTTGCTGCACCTCATCTTCAACAACCCTTTATCCTTGTGGACGTATTCTATTTCGGCACTACGGCCTGAAATAGAAGACCCCGTCTTTCCCCTTTTCCCATTTCTTTCTCTCTTATTTAGCAAGCAGCCCCCTTCTTGGTCCTACGATAGTTCCCTTCTCATAGTCTACACTACACGGTACATAACTATTTGAAGGCTGAGCCTCCGGAGCCAGCACCGTCCCCCCTAAGACCCCTGTCAGAAGTCCCAGAACAAAGTGGGCTCGACTTCGGCAGCCGTTTTAAACGAGTCTCGTCGTCTTAAACCTATGACATCTTCCCGCTGCTCAAGGAGTACCAGTACTACTTCATCTCATTAACCCCCCCATCAATCTCTACACGCCTATCTTATACCCTCATACACCTCTTCTTACACCACTTCGACTCAAACAACGGAGAGATGCTTCGCTCAACATCAGCGATACGATCTTTGTAATCTTACTATCCCACAGAATCCATGTCTATCTTGTCTACGGCTTGTCCTCGTCATCTGGACACTGCTTCGGCCACATTCATGCACTCGACACGCTATCAACGGCTACGCCAACAAGACCGCGATACTCGTCTTGATCGCCAAACCCAGCAAACACGACGATATAGCAGATCATATAGCGGTCAAGGCATCGCATAGAAGTCGGGGGCATCAACTTCTTTTCTACTCACCTCAAAGCAACACTACTTACTTACTTCTGGCTCCTTTTACCAATAACGCATCATTACAGAGGCTCGCACCTTATTAGAGAGTTTCGACGCCCGCTACGACACAACCAAGAGTAACGACTCAAGACCCAACCTATATACCCCCTATTTCTTTTACAATCTTCTCGTTGTACTATACGCACGCAATCTATAGACGTTCATGTCCTCAGAAGGCACGTCGCAAGCTGCCGCGACCGATTCCGCCTCCGGTCCCGGTCCTCGACAGTCGCGGACTCCCGATCCGCCCGCCGATTCCGATCACGAACCTCCGGACTCGGGCCGGCAGCCAATACAAGTAACACAGTCACAATCGTCTTCTGCCGATACTTCTCGCCATCGCGATGTCGCCCCCCGCGATTTTGTCCGGCTCTTCCAGTGTCAGATCTGCTCATTGCCCCTAGATGAGCCTGTCAGCCTCCCCTGCGGTAAAAGTCTGTGCCGGCGCTGTTTACCAGGCACACACATGCGAGCCAACATAACATATCCCGCCGCTCCAGAACGACTTCGTGGCTTTAAATGTCCTTTTGAGGACTGCAATAAGGAACATGCCATTGGCGACTGCGCTATTGATGTTGTGCTCAACAAGACGGCGCAACATGTGAGGGAGGAGATTGAAAGATTCAAGAATGAGTCTTCGACTACCGAGCTGGCGACCAAGGTCATGTGGCCTGACCCTTGGGCTGCTGCAGGCGTTTCTTCCATGAGGGATGATGATGAAGCATACACAAAGGTGATACCCGGTGGAAAAGTTATCGCCACTTATCGCCTTGCGGAAGAGGGTGATCTGTCTTATGAGGCCGATATATACTACGATGAAATTACATCGGCGACGCCATCACCACCTCCTGATGCTGATGATACAGGGCTCGTTCGAAAAGCGCAAGACGCCACTCGCGCTGAGATGGACTGTCAGGTCTGCTACGCACTCTTCTACGATCCTCTTACAACCTCTTGCGGACACACGTTCTGTCGGTCATGCTTACATCGCATTCTTGACCATTCACGGTATTGCCCGATATGTCGTCGCCCACTGGCTATCAGCCCCTTATTAAGTCAAACTTCATCGCCCTCCAATCAGACTATCAAGCGCATCATCGAAACATTCTGGCTGGAGGAAGTCAACGCTCGAAAGGAAGCTCTGGACGCTGAAAGGGTGGCTCAGATGCAGGATTACGACCTTGCACTCTTTGTATGCACACTGTCGTTCCCCCAAATGCCGACATTCCTGCACATCTTTGAGCCGAGATACAGACTCATGATCCGGAGAGCACTGGAAGGAGACCATACTTTCGGTATGGTCATACCTAAACGACCCCAACACCCTGATGATGCCAACTTTCATCAGCTAGGCACGCTTCTCCGCATTGTCAATGTCCAGTTCTTCCCAGATGGTCGGAGTCTTATTGAGACTGTGGGCCTGTCACGCTTCCGCGTACTCGAACACAGTTACCTTGACGGATACATCGTCGGCAAGACTGAAAGGATAGATGATGTTAGCCTCGAGGATGAAGAAGCTGCCGAGGCTGCTGAAGCAACACCGATAGAGACTGAGGATCAACAACAACCCATGCAGGCTATGGATACTGTCAAGGAACCCACTGAACCAACACCGACATCTCCATTACCGAGGTCTGATTCTTCCAGTCCACACAAGCCAGCTTCAGTTACCGAGATCGACTCAATGTCTACGCAGAGTCTTATGCACTACGCATCATCTTTCGTCGCTCGAATGCGTGAACAGAGTGTCCCCTGGTTGACAGAACGCATGTTGACTATATACGGCGAGTGTCCAGAAGACCCTGCCATCTTTCCATGGTGGTTTGCTAGTATGTTGCCAGTCAAAGACATTGAGAAATATCGACTACTGGGCACATCCAGCGTACGCGAGCGACTCAAGATATGCTGCACGTGGATTGTGGAATGGGAGGCATCCAGATGGTAAGTGAAATCTACAGCCTCATAACTTTTCATGCATCCCATGCCCTATCAAGCCCCCTTATCATACCCATTGCCCCTCATTGAGCCCGTGCTCGTCGTCGTATCCATCTTCCAGGCTAAAACGACGTCTCCCATTCCAGGACAAAGCTGATACATGGCCGCTCAGGTCCATCCATGGCTGCACAATCCTCTGATTGACAATGCTTGCCCTACTATCTCTCGCTCGGCTTGGTTCTGCAATTCGTGCTCTTGCTTTTCTGCTTTGCTGTGCAGTTGTGGTACGAAGCACAAGACGGTTCGCGGAGTTGATTTTATTCCACTTCTGACACGAACAGGACGATTACGACTCGACGATAGCTAGGGCGGTTTGGTTTGCATCATGGCATTATAACGCATCAAATGTTACAAGACAAAAGTCACGGCAGAAGGTGTTCATTTACATGGGGTTGAATATTGGTTGATTAATTGATTGATTGATTTGGTTGGGAGGCATTTAGTCATAGCATCTTATAGTACAGTGAGTGATTTTGCGGATACCATACCCCCTTAGCTAAACTAGACATCTTTCTCATCACCGCATGTAGCAAGTTTCCAATTTCTATTACCACTTTGTGGCTTCGCCGTTCGTGTCCCGTGCTGCTGTAGAATCTCCCCAAGATGGCACAGTAGTTCCAGGGCAGTCAACCCATGTCCCAGGCATGATGTTGTCACGATCTTCTACTGCTGGAGAAGGTTTTTGGTTTCCGTCCCCATTCCCATTCCCATTCCCACTCCCATTCCCACTCCCATTCCCATTCATGTCCGTGGGAGCCCAGATACCCACGTTGTTGTCAGCTCCTTGCCCAACACTGCTTGTGGTCTGTTGTTCGCTCCAGGCGCCCGGGGCGCAAGAGCCTGGGTACGTGTCCTCGCCCCAATGAGCTCCGCTCTTTTTCACAGTATCATTGCTCTTGTTCGAATGGTTCGAACCATCTCCCCAACCGTTTTGGTTCTGATCTTGCTCGCCCGTTGGTGGTGGCATTGGCCATTCGTCCGGCTTACTATCCTGAGTGGTCTTGTTGTTCCAATCGTTAACTGCCTGATTGTTGCTCGTATCCCAGCCATCACCGTTCTGGTAGTTGTCCTGAGCCGGTGTGGCCCAATCATCTTGGCCATTGTTGTCAGCTGGTCCATCGTTCCAGCCAGCTCCTTGATCGTTATTTTTGTTCCAGTCGTTGGACCCGTTGGACCCAGCCTTATCGGAACCTGGAGGCTGACCGTTTTCCTTGGGTACAGAACGGTGGCTTTCCCATGCGTTGTTTTGTGACTTTCTCTTATAATATGGATTGTCCTGGCCCTGGGTCGATGAGTTAAATCCGGTCCGGCCCGTGTGTTTCTTTAATAATCACTTACAGTAAGACTTCCAGGAGGTCCAACATTATTTTTCTCCGCTTTAGAAACCGGAGTGTTTTTGTTGGTTTCAGGGCTCCTGTGTTCATAGTAGCCAGAGGGGGGAACTCCTGGAGGATGACCCATGGCATACCATGGAGGATGGCCCATTCCTTGTGTGATGGGAACATGCGAGTATGCATCCGGGGGTGGAGGAACTCCTGCGTAGCCCTGGTGGAATGTTGGCATCTGTGGATAGTTGGGATACTGCTGCGGGTTGTTGAAGCCATAGTAGAAGGGGTTCTGCATGGGATGAGGCTGGCCCATCAGCAGAGGGCGACCGAAGGTGTCATGCTCTGGGTACAGCGCATTGCTTTGGTGATTGCCGTAGGCAGGGCCGTCGTAGGCTCTCATGATGTTGTGTTCTGCATCGTAGTAAGCGTTAGGTGCTGGATCTTGTGGAGTTTTGATCACGCGCTTTATCTGAACGATCTGAGCTCTGATGGGCTCGACAAGCTGTGGTCGACGCATATGAGGAACTGGTAGTCCTTCAGGATAATTGCCCTTCTTGACTTCATCCTTTTGTTTAGGCTGTGCCTTTGCTTTTCCTTTCATAGTTCTGAACTTGCCTTGATCTGTGTCTTTGAAAGCTTCGGGGGCCTCATCAGCTGGGGCAGCCTCTTGGTCTTTATTGGTTTCATTTTCCGGTTCCTGCTTCTTCTGTTTTCCTTTCTGCTTCTTGTTGTTCTTCTGCTTGCCTTTGTTCTGTTTCTTGGGCTCCGCTTCTGGCTCAGTTTCCTCCTCTGCTTCCTTGGGTGAGTCAGAGGTTTCACCTTCAATCTCTTGCTCTTGCTGCCGCTTAGCCTTTTTGTTCATTGCTTTTCGTTGCTTCTTGGTCATAGGAGGCTGGGGGGCGGTTTGCTGTTTCTTTCCATCTGTCTGCTTGCCTTGATTTTTGGTTTGGTTCCGTTTCTTAAGTGCTAGGATCTCAGACTCTGAATCTGAGTCAGAAGTATTGGGGTTAGGCTCTGTTGGTTTTGCCTTCTTGAGACACCTACTCTTGTTCTTACCAGATTGTCGCTTAGTGTTTGGGGGTTCTTCTTCTTCGTCCGAATCAGAAGTTTCGGGGCTTAGCGGGGTGATTTCCTTGCCCCTTTTTCGGCCTACTCTTTTCAATATCTGTCGGCCCTTTGTACATCTCCGACAGGTACAGTTTGGTGCTGGATCAGAGTCCCAGTCACCCTCGGTGTCTTCTTCGGCCTGTGTCTGTCTGTGCTTCTTCTTTCTCTGCCTTTTGTGCTTCACGCACTCAACTGAGTATTCAATATCAGAATCGGTGGCATCAGAGCTTGATATGTATGCCGACTGACTGGAGTCTGACTCGGTTTCTGGGCCGGAATCGGGTGCCTCATCTGAGGAGTCCATGGGAGTTGCGGTCGTGGTCTGCTTCATAGCTGATTTGATGGGGCCATTTTGGGGAAAGTCAAACCGAACCTTCTTGGCCTCGGCCTTTGCTTCGTTGGCAGGCAGAGGTGTATATTTGCGTCCAGTGCGCGGGTAGGTGATCTTGACGGTGTCCTCTTCGGACTCATCATCAGTGGTGACCTCAACACGTACGACGTCTCGCTTCTTAGGGGGTTTGTTATGAGGGATGGCGCCGATAACAGATTCGATTGTTGTTCCAACTACCCATTCACAAAAATGCGAGGGGAGTTTCGTTTTGCGATTTGACATCGCACCAAAGAAGTTTGCTGTACCAAAGAAATTGTCAAGATAGTTTGTCTTCAGAAAGGTCAAAATGTCAAGAAAGAGATGATTATGCGTTTGTTTTGAGGTTGGATATAAGAGGCCACCCTGATGGTATGGGCGATAGTCGAAGATTTGTTGTTGTCAACTGCTCGCAGCTGTCAAGGCGAGGCGAAGACAAAGTGGTAACAGCCCTAGTACTTGACAATCTACAGATCAGAAAAGAAGTGTAAAGAGAGCATGTAAGGGTTATGTTTTGTTTTGGTGGAAAGATGTAAGTAGAATAGAAATGAAGTGCGCTGAGATGAAAAGGGTTGGTTCGTGGTTGAGAAAAGAGGCAGGAGCGAGCTTGAGTTGGGCTCCTTCCTCCTTGTGTACATAATTCACCTGTATTATCCACCCTCCAGCCACTAAAAGCAAACAAACTTCCTAAGGCACCTATAATTCACTATCACAGCTTCGCATTCAACTTCATCTCCTCCCATCTCTCATTAATAATAAGATTCTGCCAGAACCTCCACGTCGCAACAGCAACCGCCAGAGGAGGGCATCCGAGCAATAACCATGACCACCAATCGGGGCTCGCCTTTCTCAGACCCTTGATGGCCTTATCCAGCTGCTCCTTCAGCTCTTCTCGTGATCCATCGTTCCAGAGCACAATTCCTTTGCCTTCTCCTCGGTCTTCACATCGCCGGGCCTTTTCTCGAACATCTGTCTGGCTACGCACTCTATTCTCGGCATCCTCTGGGCTGAGGTGAGGATCTCGCGCACGCAGACGCTGCATCTGAACTGCTGGGTCGTGGACTGCGACTACAGCTGTGACACCACAGAAGCGATCGAGGCCACTCTCGAAAAGGAGTGGGATATCCAGAACCACAGCCCAATGGCCTCTGAAATAACACCCAACGACGGACTTGAACATCTCCCATCGGACAGCCGGATGAACGATGCGATTGAGAACTGCTCTGTCTTTCTTTCGCTCCTCTGAGTCGCCAAACACTCGTCTCCCCAATGCCGGTCTGTTGAGTGGTCTGCCTTTACCGTCTGGCCCATCCTCTGGCATCTTCTCCGATGGTTGCACAAGAAGTTCGGGTGTCGTAGGCCCAAAATGTTTCACAATAGCTTCATACCCACGAGTTCCCGGCTCCACAACCTTGCGCGCTAGAATGTCTGCATCTATGATCGGGAGGTTGTAGGGTTGTGATGAGAGCATTGACGACACTGTCGACTTGCCTGTGGCAATTGAACCCGTGAGACCAATGAGAAGCATGATGGTGTATCTTGAAGGCTGCACAGGTTTTGTGGTAATAGAAAACCTCAGACTCTAGGAATTCGTCAGAAAGTCTTCTAAGCTCATTAGAGATCATCAGAGTATCCTCATGGATCATAATCAAGATAGCTCTTCTTACCTGTTGGCGGGGTATAGACCTAACAAAGTGAGGCAATAAGCTCAGTTGATCTTAGAAGGGCTTCTCTTTTGAGATTTGATAGTGGCTTCTCAGATCTTAAATGAGATGAGCGTATCAATGGATGTAGTTAACAGGAATGATCTGATAAACCTTCATGGACCGATGATGCAATTACCGAGGATGTACGAAACAGTCGGAACAGTGTAAGTTACCCCACATGCATCCATGACTTGCATTAGTAACTCGCACCACATTAAATCAACGACATGTGATGATATTTTCTTTCCTTCACGCAGAACAATCACAACGAGTCCGTTTTATACAATTTCAATTAACCGTAGCAGTGAATATCCTCAGAGGAATGATGCAGAGCGATTTCGTAACTGTATTCGGTAGGTAGTGTTTCCTTGCGCAATCTCAAAATGGTCCATGTCCTTATCCGTGAGACGTCTTATCCATCGATACAATCTCAATCGCATAACTGAGCATGAGCTCTTTATAAGTCGAAAGGTCGGACGAAGGACGAGAAGCGTCATCATCCCTTTCAAAAGTCAGCTTATGCCGCCATATTGTCTACGTACTACTCACATGAAAGACATGGCGACAGTTCAAATCAAATTCTCGATCGGGAGCGGAGCCAACTGCAAAATTATTGGTACAATTTCGACTCAAGGTGGAGAGAAATCTTACAGCTCGCGTTAATCGATTTCCCAATGAATCATTCTTGTGAGTTTCGTGGTATGTCTACAGATTATCTATCAGCTCATGATCGGGGAGATAAGGCAAAGGGGGGTTAACTTACTGGGCGCGTCGTTTAGTTGGGGAGTCGGACGGCGTAAAACCAACCCTCATCGGTCACATACCAGCGGGAGTCACCCATGTGATCAATGGTAAATCGGTTGCGCTGAGTCCAGTTCCCGTCAACTTCACGAACATAGTAGAAACGGGAGGGGTCATCGTCAGCTGGCTTGAAGTCCTGAGGCTCGTACATCTTGTTCGCATGCGCAAACTGGATCTGACGGAGCTGCTCTTCGCCAGCGGTACGACCAACACCGGTGACATCAGGGACATGGTGACCACCAGGGACATTACCTGCAAAGACGGGAACCGTGCCGGGCACAGCAGCTCCACCAGCAACACCGACCGAGGGAACGCCTGGGACTTGCTGGACCTGCTGCACGAACTGCTGGGGCTGGTGGCCAGCAACGAGGACTGGCTGTTGGCCCATGGTCGACTGCTGGTAGTAGTAGGGCTGCTGCTGGACAACGTAGCTGCCTTGAACGGTAGGCTGGGGAGCCATACCACCGACGGCGGGCTGCTATAGAACCTGTCAACATTTGCTAATAGTCGGGATGAGATTTTGAGGAACGAGTGAAAGAAAAGGGTAGACCGCCGCGAAGCCACTGAAGTCACGAAGGTGCACTGAACCACTTGATTCAGGCCGACTCCACGCCAAAGCCAAAACGCAAAGATAAATCAGCAAAGCGAACTTGCATAATACGTGTAGCCATTCAAATAGAATATCTTCGGCACCACAACTGTAGTGCAGGCGGGAGTCGTCGTTGGGACAGGAGACAAGAGAGGGGCAGTAGGGGCAACCGGGGCAACCGGGGCAATATAAGAAAAAGAGGGTGGACAAACTTGAACACCAGCATAGGCCCCGACTGGGACACCAACAAGACCATTGTCAAAGCGAGGCACATAAACGTGCTGCATGGGACCAAAGGTAGTGTCAGGAACAGGCGGCTGAAAGTTCATGCCATGAACAGGAGGCGCAGCGTTCTGATAGTCACCCATGTTTGCGGCGTTGACAGCGGGAGACTGAGGACCGATTCCGATGTAGGTGATTGGAGATGGGGTGAATTGGTTTTGGCCTGCGTTGATGAAGGGAGCAGGATGAGGATGAAATTGAGGGGGAAGAAATTGGTGCTGCTGAGGGGTAGGCGAGACGAAACCAGTTGGCACTTGTTGCGCGAGGCTCTGAGTCGGGTCGGCACTGATATGCCACTGAGGCTGTGCGTTAGGGCCTAGGCCGAGCGCAGGGAAGCTCGTGGGTTGATTGCTGCCCTTCTCCTCCGGCGCAGAAGTGGTTGCTCGGGTAGCAGCAGTGGTTGTGGTTGTCGTAGCTCGAGCAGTGCTAGGAGCTGTAACACCATTGATACCAGCACTGAAGCCGCCGCTGGGAGAATTGGCAGTGGTGTAGCCCGTGATGCCCTCGCTGAAGGCACCAGATGTAGATGTTGATGCAGATGCAGATGCAGAAATGGCAGTAGCAGGCTTAGTCTGAGAGCCAAAGTGCACTTGACGAGTCTCGGGGGTCTTTGGTCGTCGAGGAATTTTGGGAGACTTGAAGGCGCTCGCACCTGCCGAGGCCATGATCGCTTCTTTTGTGTGTAACTCGAACAATTGAGATTGGTAAATAAATCCAGTTTCAGGGCTCGTGAATCAGAAGCCCCAGGATCTCTTGATACCTTCGAAGAAGGAAAAGAAGGAAAGAAGAAGAAGAAGAAGCTCTCAGATAGGAGACACTTCGAGAAGATACATGTCTCGTGGGTACAGGGCACAAACAGCGCTCGAGGCGGCAAATCAGCACAATCAGAACACTTAGCGTGCTGAATTTTGTTTGTTTATGTTTTGATATCCTTCAATGGCACGTTTTGTGGTGACTTTGCCCTCCAGTCTGTTGTCACTGGCAGTCCAGACGTAGGCTCGGAACCAGGTGGCCCGCAAGATTGAAGGTGGTTTGATAGGGGAAAGGGCCGTAATAGTGGAATTGACCAAATTGATGAAATTTAAGGAAATATGTATGCTCACCACTCTCTGAAGCTCCCAGTTCTGCCCATCGTGGACCCAGACAGACTGCTTAGGGGCTTTGTGCAAATTGTCATAAGGGTCTTCGCATTTTATCCATGTCCACGGGAAACAGGGGAGGCACATTATGCCGTCGAGATTAAAACAAATAAAACGATGCGTTTTTAGATGATTTAAAAAGGGAATGTGTTATTTTATGCTGAAGTTGAGTGGGTGGTGGATGAGAAAAGCTGGCTGTTGTCATGCCCACTGTGGTGACAGTGCTTGTGCCTTGAGCATTGGATATAAGGTAGTCAAACTCCCATAAAAGTTGAGCTCTCTTAGCATAGGTAGTAAGTAACCGAAGGTTCTTATTCTCTTGCAATATACTGATTTGTTCACTTGTGTGAACTTGCCAAACTAAACAATGGGTTCGTCTACCATACAGAGTGCACATGTGTATATAGAATCACACGTCCACTGTGCAATTTCATCCTCTCGCTTCATGCGTAAACAATTCATCGTCACGATAGCAACTCATCCACGAGGAAGTAAGATCCATCCCCTTTCATCTCATGGATCGTTGTCAAAAGGGGCCAAACTCGTCATCATTGTTGTTCTTACCTGGAGAATCAAGCGTCCCCATAGTCGCAAGCTTCGCCCTGTCTAGCGCTTGTTTTGCTTTCGCTGCTCGCTGGACTTCTTCCTGGGTGCGGCTGGCCAGGAGTTCATCCACGATATCAAGCTGGAAAGATGACAGCCCGGCTCCGCCGAAGAAAACCTCAGCTTGTTTCATAAGATCGTCTACTTCAGGCCACCACCGGCGAAGTCGAACTTTCTAGGGCTGGTTCGCACAATGTCAGCAATGGTCAATAAAGGGCACCAATGATGCTCACTCGAATAAGAACCGGGTGTTTCTTTCCTCGTACGCCTTCGAGTAGTTCTTGGTAGGTTGTTTCATTCAACTTTGTCCACGTACTAAGACGATCAGGCAACTTGCCGGCGGGAATATAGAAATTGGAGTTGCTTCTCAACTTGAAAACCCATGAGTATCTCTCACTTTCAGGTTTCTCTGCCAGCACCAATTCATGCAGCTGGCGAAATAAGCCTTGGGCTTTCTTTCGCTGTGCTTCACCTCCACGTTGCCAAACAATTTCGAGTCTATGTATAAAGACGTTGATAGTATGTTGGCTCTGTTCACTGTCGGGAGGAAACCAGACCTTCATTCGTGAAAGCATTCCCTCCATGCTGACATCGCTGGGTAGATTGACACTCTGGTAAGTAATCTTACCGTCGATCCCTAAATCGAGGACCTTGACCTGGTAGTATCCTGGTAGCTGTTCTTTGCCAACAGCCAAGCGAGTTTGGGCTATCATAGTGACCAAGTGACTGAGTTGAAAGCTTGCTCGCACGTCATACCATCTTGCTGGTTCCCGATCCGGATTGTGAGGGTCGGGCTCCCACAACGTCTGGCATGTCTCTTTGACCTCCTCTTCAATTAAGTGCTGTAGTTTCGTTAGAAAGGTCTTGTCTCTCTCGACCTTGGTGCGATATGCAGCCTCCAGTTCAAGGCGTCGTTTCCGGAGGTCCTCTACGATCTCCCGCTTTTCTGCAGGCAGAGATGTGGTTATGTCGAATGGTACAAACCACGTTCGGTCGAAGCCATCGAACATATTCATCCCGCTGTCCGCAACCTTGAAGCCGGCCCATTGTGGGCTCCACAAAGCTGTCAGATTAGTTTGGCCCTTAAAATGGACGATCTGCGCCCTTGCTCTCCAGTGATCAAGGCGATATTGTATCATGATCTCTTTGAACTCCTTCAGGCTCGCATCCGCGATACCTTGCTTGGGAGTTCGTGCTTTCCGGGGCTGCTTGGGTGCCTTGCTTGATGATGCTGCATTTGTGTCGTCCTGGTGGTTGTCAGTAGCACTGAAGGGGTCGTCGGTCAGCGCTTGAGATGGACGAGTATGCTCTTGAACGGCATCTAGATAGATATGGAATGCCCCTTGCCCGTTGCCAAAATCGTGTGATTCCATGTTGAGTGATGTGGGAAAGGTCAAGCCATCTCAGCTTATGTGATGCAGATGAAGATGAAAAGTTGAGGGCGCGATAGAATCTTTTGCTGTGAATGTGTGTTTGTGGTAAATAAATGGTGAAGTGGTAGGCGCCTCTTCCTTGTGTATAATCTTAGGCAACCGATCTCGGCCAGTGCTGGCACTGTCAGGAGGTACTGCTTCCATGAATCAAAGCACAGGCTGCCATGAAAACCCATTGGCTAACTGCATTTAACTTAACTTACAGTACTATTCAAACATTTTAATCATTAATGACCAGACGCCCAGCCCCTATCACAATCGTCTAATGCTCGCTGACCGAACCTCATGTAATGTACACTTGCCCATGGGAGGAGAGATGTCCGTTACAATCCATATGCTACCAAACTCCTAGTCTCGCCCATATCATATACAACGGGGGATCCCTTCTCTTCCCGTACTTCATCCTCCAGCTCGTCTCGCCTCTCTTCGTTCATTTTTTTCGTCGGTGCCGCGCGCCCACTGAGGCACGATTATAACGAGTCGATCAATTGACGACAACGGTGAATAGGTGTATCATAATGGTATTACAGAGTAAGCTCGTCAGAAACCGCAGGAACGGGCTCTGGGATAGGGAAGAAAGATCGTCGGACAATCTGGAAAGTAGTTAGCAGCCGAACAGGGCATAATACATAGAGTAGCACTTACAGCCCAAGCACCAGCGACAGAAGCCACAATACCACCAGAGATGGCCATGGGTCGAAGTCCACGGGTGCTCTTAAAGAGCATACCACTCAGCGCACCAGCGAGGACAGTGTTTCCGGCATCGTGCTTTCCGCGGACAGATCCAATCAATGAGTTGATGCAGTTGTAGATAATAGCGACGACACCCAACGAGTTACCGAGGAAAGGTCCTCGTCGAGTAACCGAGTTAAGAACAGCGTTCAATCGCAGCTTGGGAGGCTGACCAGCCGACCTTCGGAGACCCTCCTGCAGACCCCAAGCACCTCCGATTCCCAGACCAGCGAGATATGTGATTCCGGTACCATAACACAAGTCATCTGTGAAGCCTCGCGAGGGCAGGACTGATTGGCCACCGGGCAACTCGGACAAGGCTGAATCCTCGAGGGAAATATATTCAAGCGTATCTCTGTTGAGGCCGGCGAGGGGATGTAATTGCGAGGGGTCGGCAAAGGCAGAGCTCTGAAGAAAAGACTCGACGCCCTGACCTTCCGTGGGGTCGTAGGCGTAATGCGCGGGTTCTTGTGTCGTGGGTTGTTGGTGCGACTGAGACTGCGACTGTTGCTGCTGGTGGGCGGGCTTATTGCCGCTGGTGAAAGCATTCCAGAGAGAAGACATTATGGGCGATGACGACCGAGTAGTTAGACGAGGAGAGGGTGGGCGAGATGTAGATTTGGGTGGATTAATCGGCCTTGACAAAAGTCGCACGTCAATGAGAGTCTTGTCCGAATCTCGGGCAAATCTAAAGGCTTCCTCCGGTTTAGATTTTTTTGGGCTCCACTTCTGCCCGTTCGCCCATCAAGATTCCTCCAGATTCTGTCTTGTCACGTGCTATCATGGCCTTGGACCCCCGAAAGTTACTGACGCCGGGGAGACATTACAGCAAGGTAAAATGTTTGGTGATGTTTATTGACGAGGTATTCTCTATCAATGCTTCTATCGACATTTGTCTATATATCTGTGCGCATTCGTGACGCATTGCAACATAATCTGAAACGATACGACGACTTGCTAGACTCGCAAATCTGGTAGATACAAATTTGATACGAGTAAATGGCAACGCCATGCGCCGAGTTTGCATGCAATGACTCTTTAAATATACAGTTTAGTCTGTATCATGAGAAATCATGTGGCATGTCGAGTTGAACTACAAATTTGCCTGTTCGTGGCCGCCGAAAAGTTTGCAGCAAACTTTTGGTTGCCCAGCCACTTTCGGAGTATCTCCAGACAACAAATTCTGCAGCCGTGAGAATCAGAAGAGACTGAGGATTATGGTGTTTCTCTCAGACAGCACCGAGACTTTCAGCGCAGATACACGAGCGATCCAGCTTCATATTGAGGCCAGCTCGAGGAGAGCATGCCACACGTGTACGCGCAGTCTACGAGCCTACGATATTGAAGATTTAGGAATTCGATGGTATGTCGAGATCACCCCACAGTCAAGGACCTCTGAGGACGTCCATGGCTGATTAGGAAGAGCGATCACGTTGCTATAGGAGGCCGGGAACGGAAAACCAGATATCGACAAATCTGACTCTCAGCAAGCCGCTTTCGCGGAGCCGCCATTAAGTAAAAATTCACATGACGGTGAAGTTCTACCTACTGATGTAGTGAGAAGAGAAAAAAGAATTGAAAGGATGGGAGAAGATTGGCTTTTTATACCTCCAACTCTTGAGTGATCACGCTAACACCAACGTGGCCGAAGTATCAGTGCGTGCCACTGCTCGCACTGCAGGGATTTTTGTCCGAGAGGGTTACATAAAATTTCAGAGGGTGGGGCCTCAAATGGACTCTTTTGGCGGGTCGAAACCCTTTTGTTTGGCTGTATCGTGGGCTTCAGAGTTGTCTATCAACTCTTCGGTTTAGTATCACCGATATACCCAGTAGACGCCAAAGCAAATCTCGGCTTCTCACATGAAATCCCTTCTCAATGGTCAACCGGGAAGGTCAAGCAATCCACTGCAAATCTACAAATGCAAAACTAGGTGATACCAATGATGATGCTGTCGAACAGCAGGACTGAGACTTCACCTGTACAATTGACAACATCTTGCCTCCCCTTGCTTGCTTGGAGAGGCTTGTTATGCGCCAAAAATCGAATTACAAAAGCATCCCAACTCATTTGGTTTTTATTATTCTGAATATATAACTATACGTTGCCGAAACCGGAGGCGTGTGATTGATGTTAAGGTTGTACATGAAGGTAAACACCACGGAAACCCAACTTCACCGACTAAACTCTGTGAACCAACACATAATCAGTCTCCGTCTAGTCAATAAGCGAGCCTCGCGCTATGAAAAAACAGAAAGCCATCAGTGATTCTCTGACCGAGCCAAATTTTGAGGAAAATTATGGGTTATGTAAGGCATTGATGATTCTAGAAACATATTTATACACTTCTACAGGGTAGTCCGAGACCTCGACAATATTGATCCTCTAAGACAAACTTACATTCTAAAGGAGTAGCAGCTTACTACTGACAACAATGATCCGTAGAGCTTATGAGGAATAAAATGATAGACTCTATGTTACTCGGAGGCCTACCAGGTAATACCAAGAGCCTTATACGCCAATGAGTGGGGTAGTCTCCAAGTTTGATGATCATAATGTTTGTGACTTTTGATGGCTACTCGCCGATATTTCCCTTCGCCCTCGATCTCAATTAGGAGAAGGACCTCGGTTGTATCGAGATACTGGCGGCTTTACAAATGCAGAATCGACTTATTGCTTCATGTTCTGAACAAACTTAAACCCTGAGAGGTGAGTCGATATAAAATCTGAATAAATATCGTATGTGCCCAACTCCATCATAATAGCAACCCAATCCTGATGCTAAATTTTATTTTGATTCCTTTTCCTTTTCCTTTTTTTTCTCGTCCAACAGTAAACGCCTGCCATTGTTCGATCCTATATGTGCCCCAACCAGTCAGGGGGGACATGAGAACAAATGAAAATAAAAAGCAAAACAAAAAACTGTCATCTCAGGCGCGAGCCCTTCAAAAGATAAAATTTAGATCATGGGTGATATACAGAGTCGCCCCTCTGGAGTAGAGGACGCTGGTCCCAGCTGTCCTCGTTGAGACTCTCGTCATCATCGTACTCGTCTTCCTCAGTGACATGGTCATTGATCCGTCGGCGAGTGGGCGTAGTAGTGCTCTCTGGCTTGCTGTACATGAAGTACTGAGCAAACACACCCAAGTCGAGGAAGAGAGTGACGAGACTGCCAGCGAGCCAGCTCAGATTGACGAGGATGTATTTTCCGTAAATATGACGAGCCTCGCCGGGTCGGCATTCATCGTGCCTGCACTTAGGTTCGTAGGCGAAGATGGACAAGACATAAGTGATGTTTCCGAGACATGCAAAAAGGAAGAAAAGCATGCTGAGTCCGTCGGTTGTCTTGCGCCTCCAGTTCAGAATGAGCTGGGGGAGACGAGAAGCGATGTATGCGACGGTGCAGAGATATCCAAAGATCTGACCAGAAAGACTGAAGTGAAGGCTATCCTCGCCTCCAGCATTATTGTCGCCATGCCTATCGCCAGTGGAAGCCTTCTGCCCCAAGAACCAGCCAACAACACCAGCTGCGATGACCATCAAGACGATGATGGTGTTCCAAACCACAGTCTGAAGGATAGTAGGGGTTTGAGGAGTGGCGTCTTCGGCGATGTGAGGAACAGCCGGTGACAGGCCAGACCAGTCTGAGCCGCGGCGCTCCTCACGATGATCGTGAGCGATTAGACCAGTGCGCTCGTTGGGTTCACCAGGGGCCGGGGTGTTCGGCTTCGCAGCAGGGGTCGGGGCATCGCGCCATGTAAAACCACGATAGTAGAAGCACTGGCCCAGGAGGACGATATCAGCGATCGTGTAGTAGATAGCGAGGATGATCTATAAAAGGAATTGTTTTAGTTTTCGGGCCTCAAACAGGTTGATTAAGGCTGAGCGTGAAGCGTACCATGGTCGGTAGAACGCCCTGAAGGACGGCACCCAGAATGTTGAAAACATCGCCGAGAAGCCAGACAATGATGAATTGGATGGAGAGGGCATCGGCACTGCTGCGCTGGAAGTTTTGAATGATTTGAGGAGAGAACACGACAACTATTTGCGATTAGTGTTGTTCCAAGGCTGAGACCAGTCATAGCGACATACCCCAGCAGGCAATAGAAATAGAACTTTGTAGAAATTAGTTTGCAATGTCTTTGAAGAATGACAGAATCAGAGACATACCCGCAAATGCCCGAGATCGCCTCAACGTCAAGGTTCAGATTCGCAGTTGGCGGAGTCATGATGGAGGTTGAACCCTGGGCGAAAGGTGGCAGAGTGCAGCGCCGACCCCAGCTCGTAGCGACACCGTTTGAGTGGCCAAAATAAATCGAATCGTGATATTATCGCATTCGTTAAAATGAAGAAAAATCGATTTGTCAGAGAGTAATCGCTGATGGTGATAATCTGGGCGTCGCGAGGCAAAAAATCAAAGGGAGAGACCAAAAGGGTCGTGGCATGAAGAATGAAGAATGAGATTGACAGACTTTTTTTGCCTGGTCAAAGATTGCGAAGCCAGGCATGGTCCCGTGCCCCCCCCCAGAACCAAGACGTCACTGTATCAGAGACAAGATTAGGAATGGATTGCGGGGGAGATGCGCTAGAATGCCCTGAGCTGAGCTTGCTTGGCTTGGCTTCTGCTAGGATACTTCCGGGGTCCGACCTGGGCACAACGACAAAGTTAAGCTGTAGATCAAGTTCGGATTCGTGAACTGTCAATGCCAGTTGAACTATGAAAACGCCATGGAAATATAACCAATTGAAGTGGTTCGATATATTTAGGGGCTGTTCTGAATGCAAGATCGTGGATCGTAGATATTGCTTCGTCTATCTGATAAAGTACAAATGGACATGAAACACCAAAAAATATGATATCCATGGACCCAATGTATCTCAAAGAGATCCTATCTCTGCAGGGCCAATCATGACGAGCCCTGACTCATCAAAACTCCATCCCGCTGGGTACATGGCCGCATTCGCCGCAATATTGTGCAAATCGCCCGCGACTTTCTCACCGCTAGCCCCAGAATGAACAGGAAACAGAACGGAGACCTCGGACTTGAAGCCGATTAGTACTGCTCACTCATTGCCTCACGTTGGTCATAGAAAGTCTCCTCTTTGTGTCTGATAAACCAAATCTCAACATCAACACTATAGAGCAGTTGTTTCATATTGTTATCATAAACTCAACAGAAGAAATCTAGGCCCTTAATCTAGTATCAAGTGTCGACTATTTCTGACCCCCACTATCTCCAACCTCATATCAAGAGCATTACAAATACAAATCCCAGCACCTCTAAACCAACAACACTCAATGTCAACAACCACTTCAGGTCCAGGGCTGCCCGAGATTGCAGCTCTTCAAACCGACGACTCAATGTTGACTCGCCGTTTTGGAAAAGAAGTTGTCAACTACTACGCTGGTGGCCGTATCAACAGATACTCTTTTCTGCGTGCCGATACTGGCTTTCTTCGACAAGCCTTCAACAGCCCTACAGCTAGATATCTGGCACTCCATGACTTGAACCCTCTGGTTGTTGACAAGAAGACTCCGGCTTACCTGACTTTTAAGGATGTCGAGCCTCTGATCGGACCGGACCATTTCACTCTCACTGAGGATGAAGCTATCCAGAGCTTCAACTCTGCTGAGATCAGACCCCTCGTTGTTTTCATCGGTATGCTAGAGGAGGGTAATGAGAAGGATTCAATCCCTTCTTCCGACCATGGAGATATTCAGGGCCACCCCTATTTCGCCATTGACATCACTCCCAAGGGCAACCACGCCGAGAAAGCTACTCAGTTCTTGGAGGAACAGGAGAAGAAGGGACTGTCTTTGGATAAGAACCCTCGAGCGATGAATCAGTCACCTGAGGCTGGTAAGTTGTCCCTGAAACCGGTTCGATCTTCAGCTAACATTTGCAGCCGCTCTCTACGCCCAAGCCAGATCTATCATTGACTGGAACACACGAAGTCCCTTCTGCGCCGGCTGCGGGCTGCCCAACCTCTCAGTTCACGCTGGTTATAAGCGCGTCTGCCCTCCCGCCGATAAGAAAGGCGGAGCTTCCAATGAACCTCGAGGTGACTGTCCCACCCGTCACGGCGTCTCAAACATCTGTTTCCCTAGAACGGATCCCACGATGATTGCCGCTGTTGTTTCCGCAGATGGGACCAAGATTCTTCTCGGCCGCCAGAAGCGTTGGCCTCCTCACTGGTACAGCACGCTTGCTGGTTTCCTTGAGCCTGGTGAGTCTATCGAGGAGTCGGTTCGGCGAGAGGTTTGGGAGGAGAGTGGTGTTCGTGTTGGGCGGGTTGTTATTCACTCGAGTCAGCCGTGGCCTTATCCTTCCAGCTTGATGATTGGAGCTATTGCTCAGGCTCTTCCTGGAGATGGGGAGAAGATCTCTCTCAACGACAAGGAGTTGGAGGTGGCTAAGTGGTTCTCCATGGACGAAGCCCGCCAAGCTCTTAAGAATGGAACGAGCAGCCTTGGGGAGCCTGCTCCCGAGGGGTACAAGGAGGGAGATTTGCGATTGCCTCCTCCTCAGGCTATTGCCAATCGGTTGATTACTGCTGTTGTTGAAGGATATTTGACTGTAGGCCCCAAGATGTGATGAAGTATTGATAGACTATCTGCCAAGTGTTAGGAAGACGAAGCATAGAAGCGTTGATTATGGTGACAACTAGTGCTTAATTTGAATGACAACTTATCATTTACTGAGATATATTCCATGTGTTCATATGATGTTCCAAGAAAAATAATTGCCAGTGTCAACTGTTCAGGTCATTTCCATTGTTTGGTCAAGAGTTCTGCCACTGACCGGGAACAATTAGTAGTGTTCTAGTTCTGGCTCTGGCTCTGGCACAGCGGCCAACTCCGTCCTCAACTTCCATTACTAGCTTCACCTTTCTCCTACTTTCACACTCTCTCATCCAATACTTTCTTCCCCTCTTGCATACACTTCACAACAGAAGAAGAAGAGGAAATCCAGCATATCCTTGCTCGGAACTTGCTTTCTATCTTATAAAGAGAAGTCTTTGGCATCTTGAGATAGCTGATCATTTCATCATTCTTTCTGCGCGCCCGATATCCATCCATCTTCTCTAGACCTGGCATTGCTTTGCCTTTTCATTATATCCCTCCATCCTCAACATCCTCCATCTTCTCTGACTATCTATTCTCGCCTCACAGTATTCTTGGTCCCCTTAGATCGTCGTCGGAGATATCTTCTACCTGTTTCTCTTCATATCTTCCTTCATCTGCTCTGCCCTCTGCGATCTAGATATGCCTGACGCGGCCCATCAGCCCCTCAGCGCGCGGACAGCGCAGCGAATTCACGAGCAAGTGACTCGTGAGGTTTTTCGACTCGCTAGCCGCGATACCGACAATCACATGGAATGCTTCAAGGCTTGCCTAAAGACTATCGAGGACACAAAGTCGTCGAGGCAACTGACTATGCTACTTGGGAGAGCCAGGTAAGTCAACCCATCTAGTTCTTGCAAAGAAAAACAGACTGATAAATCTTAGGAGCTAATCGCAAATCCCCTGAAAGAGTTCTACAATACCAACCGAACCACCAAGAGCGGCAACTTTTACATGTTTCCAGCAACGACCGCCGTGGCTATTGCTGCCACTCTGAACCTGAAGCACGTCGTAATCAACTCTAACGGCAACACCAAATACACTGCCAGCGCTATCTCCGAGAGTGCTGTGTGGGCTTACCTTGGTATTGCTATCGATGTATGGTCTCAGACTGGTGAATCTCACTTCTTCGTTAAGAAGTCTGACGAAGATTCAAAGTCTCCAACAGTTGGAAAGATTACCCGGGGCAAGTTTGCAGTCCCAACCAATATCCCTGGAGCCACTATCACCCCTCTGATGCTTCTGACTATGGCGAGATTCAATGGCTGGATCAAGTCAGCACCGAGTGCACCTTGTCTGAAGAAGGGGACTGTCGACGCGCCGCAGGTCATCCACCGCCGTCAAGCATCAAGCGAGGGCAAGAAAACCCTCGAGAAACTAGGAAATCGAAAGTTCAAGCAAAAAGATCCAGCACTCATCCGAGAAGTAAAAGCATGGCTCTCGGAAGCCCGTCATCCGTGCGATTCCAGAGGAGGCGAAGAACCGACTATGGTACTAGTGCAGCCAAGTCGCGAAATCATGGTTGCCAATCATCAAGGACGCAGACACGGACTTATCAGTTTACAAGTTCATGGGAAATACCGGTGCCACTATTGCACCTCTGGTTTCAGATGAAGTCGACTATATTCAAGTGGCTCAACAGGTCAATGAACCAGAATCAACTGCCGCTGTAAAGAAGCTGGTTGAACTGTCAGACAAGGCCCGTGAGATACAAAACTCTCTGCAGAACTATATGCAGGAAGCAACCCTCAGTCTGATGGAACTTCGAACGACTCTCCTGGAGAAGCCTGGTTGCCAGTCGTTCCAGCAAAGTTTTGGACCTCCTTGGAATCAATGTCTCCTCAACCAGGAAGCTGACGGTACCAATAACATTATCGTTGGCGCTCTTCAGCGTCTCTTCGATACTATTGCTTATGTCGTCCCTCTAACACACTGTACGTACGGTGCTTTTCTTGATATGGCCTCCAAAATGGACATTGCCGTCATGTCTTCCCTCGACCTTGATCTAGCCAGAGCCGAAGATCGTCACCAGAAGCGGCTCAACATTAATGACGATCTGTCTTACCGCAACGAAATCATGACAAATGTGGCCGAAGCCATTGGCAGACTCGAGCGTGGGTCAGCATCGCAGGAACGACTTCTTCGTTCAAAGCTCTGCTCGATCCTCGACGCAGCTGATGCGCTGATCCTGAATGAGAACCTTCCGCGGGATATCAGCATCGTGATCTCAACCAACACCAATGACGAACAAGTTTGATATTCCTGAATGACATTCTTGGGGCTGGTTCTACTTTGAAATCTGTAAGTTCGAGATTACTGAACTTGACTGTCAATTTTGCAGAGGCACTAACTTGGGCAAAATTTAGGAGTAAATCGACGAAACGCCGACATGGATACAAATGGTACGGGGCAGTGTTTAAGAGACTAGTTCAGTCAGTATAACGGCGAGACGTCAATGTGTCGGAACAAGAAGATACGACAGAGTAACCAGTCATCTTGTTGATAGTGTCGAGCCGGAACAATTTTGGCCAAGAGTTAAGACACAATGAACTCTGATTTGGAGAACAAGTCTTGCCTTATCTGTATGATTGAGGAGTAAACTTATGTCAATGTTTTACTTAAAACGACCCTTGCAGGAACCAAAGAGTTTTGTTGAATCACCTCGCAAGTAAGAATGTAGATCACTTTAGCTCTTGTGTGTGTCACTGTAACTGTGTTCCAATGTTTGAAGAGATTGCATGCGTATTGTATTTGTGCAGATAATGCTCAAGAACGCTAAACGCCTTGCTTTTCTTGCTGGTATGAAACTCAAAATATTACATGATCATATATATGTACAATTCTTTCACTCATCCAGTAGTGTGGGTATCCGTAATCATTTCAACTCCATCCTTCATACATGCTTAGAAAAAGCTTCGGAGAATCCTCTTGGGGGCGTCAGCCCACACGAAAGGCTCCTTGGGCTCCTCCTCCTCCAACCAGACAGCACCGCTGGCCAGATCCATCTCAGAGGGACGGACAAACATCTGCCACTTGCGTGTGCAGATCTTGTAGCCGAGGTAGAGAAGGGCAACAGAGAAGAAGGCGAGGTAAGAGCTGAAGAAGGCCTCGGCGT
The DNA here is from genome assembly GCA_012932015.1 of Fusarium acutatum. Classification (NCBI taxonomy): domain Eukaryota; kingdom Fungi; phylum Ascomycota; class Sordariomycetes; order Hypocreales; family Nectriaceae; genus Fusarium; species Fusarium acutatum. Next base: position 149,297 of record JAADJF010000128.1, on the reverse strand, counting down.
TGGGAGAGGCGCCGGAGGCAGGGTAGAGAGCAGTGTAGAAAGAGGCGATGAGGGCGAGGATGTTAAGACCGAGACCGAGGTAAGATCCAGCAACGCCGAAGGGGGTCTTGTAGGGAATGAGGCCGAGGTTGACACCTTGAGCCTTCATGCCGGCACGCATGCGGATGTGAGCGAGGCAGATAGAGCCCCAGACGAAGAGGAAGCCAAGACCAGTGAGGGCCAGGAGCCAGCCGAAGATCTCCATACCCTGAGGAGCAGCGCCAATGTAGGCAAGGAGACCAAAGGCGATCTGGAGGATAACACAGTAGAGAGGGCGGCCCTTGGAGTCAATGTACTTGAAGAAGTTGGGGGCCATGTTGCGCTCAGCCATAGCCTGGATGGTTCGGGTAGAACCGAAAGTGCAGGAGTTGGCAACGGAGAGAACAGCAACAGTGATGACAGCGTTCATGATGCTAGGGAGGACCTTGATACCGGCATCCTGGATAGCAAGAACGAAGGGAGAGGCCTTGGTGTTGGCACCGCTGGCACCCATCAGGCGAGGGTCGTTGGCGGGGAGGATGAGACCGACGATGAACAGGTTAAGAATGTAGAAGATGGCAATTCGCCAGAATACCTGCTTGCTAGCCATGGGGATAGACTTGCGGGGGTTGGCAGACTCAGCAGCAGCCAGACCGACCATCTCAGTACCGCCGAAGGAGAAAGCAGCGACGACGAAGACAGCGCAGAAACCCTTGAAGCTGGTGAAAGCACCAGGATCGCGCCAGTACTTGACACCGATGTAACCCTGGTCGCCAACACCACCGCAGTTGATGACAATACCAAGGATGATGAAACCAACACAGGCGCAGATCTTGATAATGGAGAGAACAAACTCAACTTCACCGTAACCTCGAACACCGAAGATCTGAATGCCCATGAGGACAACAAGGAAGACGGAGACCCAGACAGCCATATTGATATCTTCTCTCCAGAACCTGATGGTGATGGAAGCGGCGATAAGTTCGAAAGGCAGGACAGTCAACCAAGCGAGAGCGTATTGCCAACCCATGGCGAAACCCCATGAAGGATCGACGAAGCGGACGATGTATGTGAAGAAGGCACCGTTGACGGGGTAGAGGACAGCCATCTCAGCGAGGGCCAAGCATGTGCAGAGAAGCATGATACCGATGATGAGATAGCCGATGAGGAGAGCAGCAGGGCCACCCTTCTGGAGGGCACCACCTGAACCGACGAAGAGACCAGCACCGATAGCGCCACCTAGACAGGTTAGTTATGAGCTTGAGGAGTAGTGGAGAAGTGAAGTCATACCGATGGCAATCATCTGCATGTGTCGGTTCTTGAGATCTTGCTTGAGACCACCGTTCTTGACCTCGCCAGTCTCGACATCTCGTGTCTCAGAGACATCGAGAACGGCCTCCTTGCCGTAATCGGTGGGAGGAGTAGAAGCCATGGCTACTAGCTGCAGTGGTGGTGGTGGGAGGAGGGAGAAGTGTATGAGAGAGTGAGAGTGAGAGAAAGAGGAGTGAGTGTTGAGAGTGATGCTCTTGGTTCTTCTATCCCCGGAATGAGGGAGAGGGCCTCAGTATTTGTACTCATTTTGATCGACGATGTTGCACAATATACCGAGACTATGGAACTGGTCTCCATACCGTTCTAGATTTGGTGGCGCTGGGGTCTGCCAGATGCGAGTTGGAGTTGGAGATGGCAAGGATGGGTCAAGGGGGGTAGTCTAACGTTAGTCTTAATGTTAGCGTGTTGGTTTACCTTGGAGGAAATGGTGTGCAGAACGGGCAGTCTAGCCTTTCTTGTTTTGCCCCAAAGAGTTTATCTTTGAGGCTAATCATTAGGCTCATGAAGCCATTGGCTCTTCAACTCCAAGCTACAGTATCATGGTGGGTACAGAATTTTCATGTCCACCTTGGGAGCTTGGAGCACAGCAGCCTAAAGGTCACACTGCAGTAGTGGCCTGGCCCCCCTTATCTCGTTCCCGTCTTGGTTCTGCTTGTCCTTCTCTCGGCGAGCGCGAGAGGGCTCCGTAGCCGAGAATCGTGTCGACCTTGACCGGGCCGGTTCTGCTTGGCTCGTGCTGGTAAAGACATGACAACGGTTGATACGGCGCTTAACTCGCCTGTCGTTTGACGTTAATCTAGATAGCGTATCTGATAAACGAGTCAGCATGGTCAGCAATCGATCAATTTGAGTTGTTTCTTACGTTTCCCTCCCTCAGGATAAGGTTATTCACCAATACTACCCAAAATGTGTCAGATCCTTGTCATGCTGCAATCCTTTGGAATTAACTCACATTGAGTCGTGTTGCATCGTATGTATGTACAATCCTTGCCGACGCCCTATTACGAGTCAACCTCTCGGCAGTTTCCCGTTGACTTTCATGGGCAGTTGACTACCATTAACCGCGCTCCTAACGCGGAGTCAATGACCATTTCAACGCCACGTCCGTAACGCTTGTTCAGTGGCCCCGTAAGCACTTTCAGCTTCTTTCGGAAGGTCGACATCATGACCAATGGCCCTTGTCCCTCTTCGGAAATCCCCTGGTGGTAGTAATCAACTGATGACTTATGTCGTATTACAAGACACATGCTGTCATTGTGAACCAAATGTTCGGGTCCGGCCCAGTGCTGCCCAGACCTTGGGATCTACAGACAAGACTTGGTTTGGTGTGCTCCAGAACTTGGCGATGCGATGCCAATAGATCGCCAAGCGCCTTGGAGTCTTCAGCAGCAGAGAGCAAAGCAAAGCAAAACTTGGAGATGCCTTGGCTTGCTTTGGTTCTCCCCCACATGCTCCAGGGCACCCTCACGCGGTCACGTCTCGTTCGAAGAGGGTGGCAAAGCTCGAGCTAGTCCTTAAGCTAGAAGACTTCCAGACTACCCTCCTCTTGCAGTTAACGTGTCCTGATTGGCCATGAATGCCCCCCAGCTTCGGTGGTATCAATGAATCTGGAACTGTGCCCATGTCCCAACAGCCCTAGGACCAACTAGCAATTTGGAGACTCCTTCCCCTCTCCCGCTGGCTCTCAGCTGCTGACCGCCAGCCAGGGAAAAACGCTATCTCTTAGCTGGCCTTATCGAATTTTTCTCCCTCATACTATCGGTATCTCCTTGATTGGGGCCGGCCATATCAATCGTGGCTTGAAATCTCCTCACGCTGGAATTTCCCCTCATGAAAAAAAGTGTCAATTCAAGACAAGCTAGCAATGAGGCTGAACTTGCTCAAGAGTCTCGTTACGTTATGTCTTCTTGGCTTTCTGGGGAAAATGGATACGATGCAATGGTCGCCACGAGGCCTCCCCAGATCCAGACTCATAATCTGGGGATTCTCCAGACTCTCGAGTCTAGACACTCAACATGTTGATTCCATTACGAAATCGTTTCCGCAGCATCTTGATCCTGTTTCTGGGGTAGAGTCGAACGAGGTTTGAGGGTAATCTCAATCTCCCTGGTTCGCTCGGGGAGATCCATAACACTAACGACTCCAATTATTAACCTCTCAATTCTAACTTGTTCAAGAAGGTGTTGACACATAAGATGCGGAGAAAATACTCAATGTTTCCACTGCGGAACCGTCAGCAGCATCTAGACCTCACGCTTCCCCACAGCAATGTTTGGCAGGGGTAAGCATCAGTATCACAGGCTCCCCTCGTGTGGAAATTCCACGTGAAGCCATCACATAACATTTGCCGTCCTCAAATGACAATTGCTGCTTTCCATCATCGTCAAGGAACGGTTTGCCCGGTGGCGCTCCTAGTATCCATGCTAACCCCATGAAACGAATCGTACCACTAGCTGAGTTCTTGTGCCGGCTCTGGCCATTTCAATACCCACAATGGTATGATTGAGAAGTCGATATTGGTTGGTTTGTTCTGTCTATTTCGTAATGCATTACCTCGAGATTGCCATGGGAGTGAACTCCACTCCGTCCATTTTCGGTGTTGGGAGCCATTCAACATTCCCTCTCTCATACCGTGAAAGCCATACAGCGTCCCCGTTAACAGCCTCCAATGCCTCCCGCACTACAACGTTTCGTTCCAAAACGTCCGAGAGCAAGTCAAGAATGTCATCAAACATTTCTTCGTCAACCTGAACATGAGATACGAGAGCTGTCAGTAGCTCAACCGTACCCTCCCACACTCGCGCTGGTGACGCAAATTTTCCTAAGCTACCTGAAGATGGTGCGACTATTTGCGTTAAAGGCTTGCCGCTTAGACTATCACCATGTCTCAGGGGTATCAACACTCGGCTATCGTCGCTTTCTGTCCCCCACGTAGTGCCAGCTTCCCCATGGGGTCTGGCCCAGCTCGGTGAAGCGGAAGCTTGCTGTTTAACCTTTCGGCACCAATCTCGAAGCCATTCAGCCCAGTCAGTCTTGAACCGAGAGCTAAGGAAGTCCCCCGCAGCAATGCAGAGCCCAGCAAGCGCGCGGCATGCCTCGACCACGATATAAGCTTCTGGGTCATGCAGCCTGTCGATCACTACTGGCCAGATCGCGTTAACGAGGGGCAAAAACGCATCTTCATCGGGAGCCAAAGCAGTGGATGCTGTTTTGAGGAGCTCAAGCAAGGATCTTCGTAGTGTTGGTGTCGGGGAGGTGAGGTAATGTTGCGTGAGGTTTGCCACTCTCAGCAGAAGCTGGTAGGTTGGTGAGTTTGGTGGTTTTTCTGGTTCTGGTGGAGGATCAGCTGCCTCGTTGCTATCATTCTCGTTCTTTTCTTCCTTCCACGGAATCTTTGGGTGGCCTTTCACTTCTTCTGTTTCCATCTCATCGAGTGCTGCCCGCTGCCTTCGCTTTTCCAAAGTATCCAAGAGTTCGGAGAGCCCAGGTTCTTTCTTGCGGACTTTTCGATGGTCTGGCTTTGAACTCGCCTGATGTTCCAGCAACAACATATCCGAGCGAACGCCTTGGTTCACAACCTCCTTGAGCACGACAAACAGACTCTCGACAAATACTGGATATCCGTGAAAGTTATCTAAAGCCCCGAAGATAGAGTCGATAACATCGTCTAGGTAGGGAACCAGTCGGGGGCCTGCAAGTCGGACCATCATGGTCAAAACGTTGATCGAGGCAGGCGATATGTCCAGACTGTTCAGCCTCAACGAAACCGAATTCACCATGTAGTCCACGTTCTGGATGATAAGCTCTGAGACGTTGGCATATCCGCATGAGGCTGCTATAGTGTTCAATGTAACAATAGTATGTTTTTGCAGATTGGGGTTGTTGGAGCCCAAGAACGTTGCGATGGGAAACAAAACGTCAATCAGTTCGGGGCGAAATGACTCTCCGGCTCGCTGCGCTGTGTAGGCAATTGCTTCTAGGGCTAGAGCTTCTAGCCGCCAGTCGACAGATTCCACATCTGTGTGTCGGTCGAGAATCTGCACCGATGTTGTGTAAAGCTCATTGAATATAGTGTCGATATCCTGGGAGGGTTCGGTTACTGATGACAAGTTCAAGAACATCTCTGCTTCAGCAGATGATCTATGGCTCGCTTTGATAAGTTCAAAGCAAAGCCAAAAAGTGGCGACTTGACTGGCTGAGTTATCAGAGTCCTGGACTTGCTCCAACATAGCATCAGCAAGTCTTGCTTGCTGAGACGATGACCCAAGAAAGGCAATGAGTGATGCCATCTCATGACGGATATTCTTTTGCGATTCGGAGGGCAGCAAGACGGGCTGGTATTGAACATCCTTTTGCTCTGCCGATGCTTCCCCACTGTCTATCTGTCGAACGTCCATGTTCTCATTAGTTTCCGAGGTTCGTGATGCTTGCATTAGAGATATAACACTATCTCGGAGCATAATCGACATGGATTCGTCCAGCGTCGATGATTGTATCTGCAAGTCTTTGATGAGCTCAAGACCCTTCAAGACATTTCGTATTGCATCTCGCTTAACATCTGCATCCGCTGATTGCATCAGCCGTGAAAGACCAGACATCCAGTTATATGTCGTCGTTTTGACAATTTCACCGAGTTCAGGATAGATGTTGACGAGATCTTGTAAACTAGTCTGTGTCAAGGACATCTTGTTCTCAGTCTCTCCAAGCATCATGGCTGCTTCGACAAGCATGTTTGCACAGTTGGACAGCGTGTTGTGACATTCATCCAGAATGGTCACGCAAAGCTTGTTGAGGGCATTCCTCACCTCAGCAGATTCATGAGAACGCAGTTTCATAATCGTTGAGAGGGCTTTCTTAACCTGCATAGTGCTTGCCTTGAGCCAAGCGGGAGATAGAATTCTGTTATCCTCGGCCCCCTCTTGATCAGTTTCGGGTTTTGTCGAGATAGACCGCGTCCGTAGATCAGCCAATACACTTGTCAGTACCAGACTCACTGTCTCGAGGCATTTGGCGAGAACAGTGCTCTTGTATCGGTTAGGTGAAGATGTGACTTTGGCGAGTAGGGAAATGGTGCCAGGCAGGAAACTAGCCAACGCAGCGGGTTCTTTCACAGTATGGTACACTGCTTGCAGGGCACGCAGTGCTTCCTGTTGAATCTGAGGCGTTGCACCATCTACCACTCCATTCAACATAATAGTTACGCCGTGCCCGAGAGCCGGTATCGACTCCGCCTCCGAAAGCCCTGATGAAGCTGCGGCCGATAAACCAGCTGTGTTGAAGAGTGCTGTCAGCCCATGGAAAGCTTCCAGCACTGTCTCCTCAGCGACAGGGCGTGCCGGGGTTGAGCCAGGTGTTCCATCGATGATGAAAGTCAGAAGACTCAGAATCTGTCGCACTAGCTCCGCAGAAAGCTTTGTCTTCCAGCCGTGCGCGATGAGGATTGTAAGCGTCTTGATGCAGTTCTCGATCAAGGGCATGGGATATTGATCCATCTGGCGAAAGATGTGATGGAGAGGGAAGAAGACATATTCAGATAGCTTCTCATCCAGAACTAGCGGGTTTCGGCTGATTTGTTCATTGAGGAGCTCCAAAAGTCGACCTGTCTGCTCACCAAGCTCTCGAGAAGAAGCTGGTCCGTCGGCCTCACGTATCGCCAACTGACTTATCCTAACGCAACACGGTTTAAGCTAATTTGAGTCAGTATTTTCTTTGGGGCTTGATAATGATCACCTACTCTTTGGAAGAACTCGGTCCTCTCTTTGCTACTGGCTGTTGATTCCATGGTTGATGCAGCAAGGAGCTTCTACTTGTCTATTCATGCATATTCTCCACAGACAGCCAAGAACTTAACGAACACGAACGCGAGTACGTAGGGGCAGTAGGATGCAGCATACAGGTTTGGTGGAGATGAATGGATAACTTATAGCTAACACTAGAGATGTGAAGCGATGAAGAGATCCTGGTTTGGTTGTTTTCTCAGGACAAAATTGGAGTATGGAGGGGTCTGTTGCCAGTAAAGAGTGGTTTCGCTAAATGAGGCCGTGTAAGAATGCCGCTCTGACACAGTGAAAGAAATCGCCAGAACTAAAGAGAAACCCTACATCTCTTAACATCTCAATCACTAGTTACTGAATGCCAGCAGCGTATATGATGTCTTGTTTGCTAGCAGATTCTTGCGCTCCTGATACTTCAATCACTTCTTTAGGCACTGGTGAGTCTATTCTGCCCCTCTCATGATGCAGCTCTTACACTGTGGAGTACGCCCACCCACTGTCAACTTCTCAGGAATTTGATGCCTGCAACAACCATCAGGAAGCTTATACAAACACCAAATCACAGTAGATTCTCTTTCCGACCTAAGCCTTCCTAGTGATCTCCAAGTAAGTGTGCAGTGATATGATCCCAGTGACGGCCAAGGAAATACGCTTATATATACCTCAATAGTCCTCCAGTAAAGCTCCCCTCTCTTTCTTCTGAGGAACAAGTATCACGGCATCTTCTCTCATCGCAACAATTCTCTGCATCAGCTGCCAAAATGTCCCCTTCAGGCCCTTTCCAAGTCACTGTTCATCCTTTTGAGTCCAAGTGTCGAAGCTCGGCCGCCTATGAAATTGGTCTCACTTCAGCTCCCAATGCCATTCTCTTCATCGGTGGGCTTACAGATGGACCTCACACTGTTCCTTACACCCGGCTTCTAGCCCAGCGTCTGGAGGAAGCAAAGGAGTTGGGCTTCTCCGTTATCGAATTCCGCATGAGGAGCTCTTTCTCGGGTTTTGGCACTTCGAGCCTCTCCAACGATGTTGAAGACATTTCTGCTTTGGTCAAGTATCTACGAGGAATTGGCAAGGAAAAGATCGTCCTATTTGGTTCCTCAACTGGCTGCCAGGTAACTAGACTATTCCCTTGTCGCCACGGTTTATAGCTCTTCTGACCAATTGCAGGACTGCATCGAGTATGCCAACTATGCCAAACACAACAACGAACCTGTCGATGGCTTCGTTATGCAAGGTCCGGTATCGGATCGTGAGACACTGGATTTGATCTTCCCGGATCCTCAGCCGAGTCTTGATCTCGCCGCAAAGATGATTTCCGAGGGCAAGGGCGGTGATTGTATGCCTTTTGACATGATTCCTGCCGTTCTGGGAGCTCCCATTTCAGCGTATCGGTTCCAGTCTCTGGCGAGCAAAGGGTGCGTTCAACGGTGTCCAGCTATCAGGATGATGTGAACTAATTGATGAACAGCGGCGACGATGATTACTTTTCATCAGACCTACCCGTTGATGTCGTTGAAAGGAATTGGTCTCGCTTCAATAAGCCAGTGCTGGTTCTCCATTCTGCTGAGGACGAGTTTGTCCCAGATCGCATCGACCAGGCTGCGAGCAACAAGAAGTATAAAGCGTTGAACCCGGCCGTCAGTCGGTTATCGGGGCTGATTCCTGGCGCAAGCCATACCGTTGATCAACCCCCAGCGCAGGAGTGGCTTTCCAAGACGGTAATCGAGTGGTTGAAAACCGAAGTCACTTCTCGTGCCGATTGAGATTGCTTGTCAAGACGTGTTGGCAGTCACGGTAATTAGAGAGAACATATAGGACAACGAGTTGTACAAGCAATTGACGTGCTTGTGATCTATGAATATGATACATAGAAAGCATCAGGTATAGCGATAAGTCAGTCACACTAGCAACCTACCAAAATGATACTCAAACTCCACGCTCCAGGGTAAGACGACATTGGCTAGGAAGTGATCTCACCTAAAGTCCGTAGACTATCTCCATTTGCACATCAGTAAGCAACCCCACCGAGCAGCTTGAGCCTGGTCTAGTGCCCAGTATCGCATTGTTAGTGCATATTTGGGTGTTCGCGTATGTTGGGTTTGCAGCAAAATTCTGGGGACCAGCTTACCAACCACGACAAGGGCCTGTCCATTCGACGAGATTCTGCCTGTCGGAAGTCGCCCAGAAGTTTAGGACTTTTTTTTTCTTTTCAACCTCTGCTTTCAATCCTTCAACTCTTTCGCCTGAGGTGACCGGATTCGGGTTTGGGCTTGTTTTGTCCGTTCTGAGACTGTCTCTGTCTTTGTCTTTGTATTGTCTCCCGAGCCGTTTCCGATCCTTGCTCCGGTTCACGGCACTCGCTCTGACGTACTCTAAGTACTAACTAACATTGAGCTTCCCGAGCTAAGGTTCCAAAATCTTATCCCGTCACCATCATCGTCACCAAGGACGCGCCATCGCCTCTGTCGCCTACGAAAACATCCGACACGTCCCTCTAGCATGAAGTGACTGTTGCGCGAAACCTTTTCGATACCTCGAACTTCTTGAGAAGCAACCACTGCAACAATGGCTCTCTACAACGAGCAACAGATTCTCTTCGAGACGGGCTCGTTCACTGGCTTCCGCCCGCTGCGAGAGCTTGGTGCGAACTATCTCACTACTGGCCCCTTCAAGCAACCTCTGTGTGGGAATTCGGAAGGATGGGGGCCCCTAAGTCCTCATCGCTATGATTTTACACCTTGTTTTATCGACGTCTGGATCTCTGCTGTCTCTGTCTTTGGCCTTCTGTTTGGATCGCTCGCTGTTTGGTGGCTGCTCGCTAAGAAGCAGAAACAAGAGGGACAGACCAAAAATGTGCACTTCTACATCAAGCAGGTAAACTCTTCTGCACATTTCTCTACTAACATTCTGTTGAATTGAGCTGACTTGTTGTCTCAGTCCCTCCTCGCCGTCATCATCGTCGACGTCATTGCTCAGCTTGTCGTTCAAATCGTCTATATGCCCCATATCTGGTATGGCGATTTCCGAGTCTTGACGACCTTCTTGACTATCCTGTCACTATTTGTCGTTTTCGCTATTCAATGGATCGAGCATTCGCGAATTCGATACCCCAGCGGCGTCGCCCTGTTCTACTGGCTCTTCCTCCTCATATCCTTCGGCGTCAAGCTTCGATCTCTTATCTCGCAGCAAATCTACAACTCCAACCTACCGTACTTCATTATTTATTGTGTCGGAGTTGGACTGTCTCTTGTAGAGTTCCTTGTGGAGTGGCTGTGGCCCCGAACTTCTCGCCCAAGTGGATATGAAGCCATCGAGGAGGAGGAAGAATGCCCCGTTGAATATGCCAACGCATTTTCTCAACTCGCATTCTCCTGGATGACACCAATGATGCAGTATGGCTACAAAGTGTATTTGACCGAAGAGGACCTCTGGGCTCTGGCCAAGGACGATCAGACCAAGAACACTGGATCTCGCTTTGACCAAGCTTGGCAATACGAGTTGGAACACCATAAGAGTCCTTCGCTGTGGAGAGTTTTGTTTAAGGCATATGGCGGCCCTTACTGTGTTGCTGCTATCTTCAAGGTTGCAAATGACGTTGCCCAGTACATTCAGCCCCAGCTTCTTCGGCTTCTCATCTCCTTTGTGAAGTCGTACGAGGAAGACAATACTCCTCAGCCTATTATCAAGGGCGCTGCCATCGCTTTGGCTATGTTCGCTTGTGCGGTCCTGCAAACCACCATGGTTCATCAGTACTTCCAGCTTGCCTTTGTGACAGGAATGCGAATCAAGGGTGGTTTGTCCTCAGCCATCTACCGCAAGTCCCTCCGCCTGTCAAGCGAGGGCAGGGCTTCAAAGAGTACCGGTGACATTGTCAACTACATGGCGGTTGATGGCCAACGTCTGCAGGATCTTACCCAGTTCGCTCAGCAAATTTGGTCTGCGCCATTCCAGATTATCATCTGCATGGTTTCCCTCTATAATCTGCTAGGCTGGTCTATGATGGCGGGTGTTGCGGTCATGATTATTATGATGCCAATTCAAGGATTTGTCGCTCGCATTATGAAAAACATGCAAAAGGAGCAAATGAAGAACAAGGACGCCAGAAGTCGCTTGATCAACGAGATCATCAACAATATGAAGAGCATCAAGCTGTATGCTTGGGGCTCTGCCTTTATGAACAAACTCAATTTCGTCCGAAACGAAAAGGAACTGAAGAACTTGCGAAAGATTGGTGCCACCCAGGCCTTTGCCAACTTCACTTGGACTACTGCACCTTTCTTCGTGTCGTGTTCGACCTTCACCGTCTTTGTTCTGACCCAGGATAAGCCCCTCACCAGTGATATCGTCTTCCCTGCATTGGCCCTGTTTAACCTGTTGACCTTCCCTCTTGCCATTCTTCCAATGGTCATCACCTCCATCGTCGAAGCTTCTGTCGCCATTGGACGTCTCACCAGCTTCCTTACTGCTGAAGAGCTTCAACCCGACGCTATCACTATTAAGCCTGCCCCTGAGCAACTTGGTGAGGAGAGCATAATTATCCGTGATGGTACATTCTCTTGGAGCCGTCACGAGAACAAGCCCACTCTTGTTGATATTGATTATACCGCTTACAAGGGAGAGCTCTCCTGTGTCGTTGGCCGTGTTGGTGCCGGAAAGTCGTCTTTCCTTCAAAGCATTCTCGGTGATATGTGGAAGGTGAAGGGTAACGTTGAAGTACGAGGAACCGTTGCCTACGCGTCGCAGCAAACCTGGATCCTCAATGCTACAGTCAAGGAGAACATCATCTTTGGTTATAAATATGATGCCGAGTTTTACGAGAAGACTGTCCAGGCGTGTGCTCTATTGGACGATTTTGCACAGCTTCCAGATGGAGACGAAACTGTTGTTGGCGAACGTGGTATCTCCCTGAGTGGTGGTCAAAAAGCACGTGTATCACTGGCTCGTGCTGTCTATGCTCGTGCGGATATCTACCTACTCGATGACGTTTTATCTGCTGTTGACTCCCATGTTGGCCGTCACATTATCGACAATGTACTCGGAACCCGTGGTCTGCTGGCTTCAAAGACTCGCATTCTTGCAACCAACGCCATTGCTGTCCTTCGTCAGGCCAGCTACGTGTCTCTCCTCAAGGATGGCCAAATCATTGAACGAGGAACATACAAGGAATTGGTTGCTCAGAAGGGTCTTGTTGCCGAACTTCTCAAGACGGCCGGACACGAGTCTGGCAATGCCAGCAGTGAACCTAGCTCCAGTGCTTCAAGCAGCAAGGCTGCTACAATCATCGAGACAGACTCCGGCCAGGCCAAGGAAGAGCTTGAGGAGGCACAGGAACAAGTCCCCGAGATGGCTCCTATCAAGACCGGTGCTGGGGCCAAGCCTCGCTCAAGCAGCATGGCAACCCTGCGCCGCGCCAGTACTGCAAGCTTCAGAGGTCCACGAGGCAAGCTGACAGACGAGGAAATCGGTGGTTCGTCCAAGACCAAGCAAGCCAAGGAGCACTTAGAGCAAGGCAAGGTCAAGTGGTCTGTCTACGGTGAATACGCCAAGATGAACAACCTTTATGCCGTTGCTCTATATCTCCTCATGCTTGTTGCTGCACAGACTGCCGGAATCGGTGGTAATTTCTGGCTTGAGAAGTGGTCCAGAGAAAACCAAGAAAAGCAGTCGAATGCTAATGTTGGCAAGTATCTCGGAATCTACTTCGCTTTTGGTATCGGAGCGTCCGCTCTCACTGTCATTCAGACCCTTGTGCTCTGGATCTTCTGTTCCATTGAGGTTGGTGATTTTTCAAGATCATATCGAGTATAAATACTGACGTAGCAACAGGCATCAAGGAAGCTTCATGAGCGCATGGCGAACGCTATCTTCCGCTCCCCCATGTCTTTCTTCGATACGACGCCTGCTGGTCGTATCCTGAACCGTTTCTCGAGGTCAGTATATACTTAGAAAAGAAGATAAAAGGCCGATACTAACCAATTTGACAGTGATATCTATCGTGTTGATGAGGTTTTGGCCAGAACTTTCAATATGCTATTTGTGAACGCGGCCAAGTCAGGCTTCACCTTGGTCGTTATCTCATTCGCCACACCACCATTTGTCGCATTGATCATCCCGCTAGCCCTGACTTACTACTACATCCAGAGATATTACCTCCGAACATCTCGAGAGCTCAAGCGACTCGACAGTGTGAGCCGTAGCCCCATCTATGCACATTTCCAGGAGTCCCTGGGGGGTATTTCAACCATTCGGGCATTCCGACAGCAGCAGCGATTCGAGCTCGAGAACGAATGGCGTGTGGATGCTAATCTCCGTGCTTACTTTCCTTCAATCAGCGCCAATCGCTGGCTGGCCGTTCGCCTCGAGTTTATTGGTGCTGTGGTCATCCTGGCTGCCGCTGGCTTTGCCATCATCGCCGTCACTGGCAACAAGCCCATCCAATCCGGTATTGTCGGCCTTGCAATGTCATATGCTCTGCAGATTACGACTTCTCTCAACTGGATCGTTCGTCAGACTGTCGAAGTCGAGACCAACATTGTGTCAGTAGAGCGTGTCCTCGAATATGCAGCCCTACCAAGTGAGGCACCCGAGATCATCGCCAAGAACAGACCCCCTGTCTCGTGGCCTGCTAAGGGCGAGGTTGATTTCGTCAACTACAGCACCCGTTACCGTGAGGGTCTGGACTTGGTGCTCAAGAACATCAGCCTTGACATCAAGTCGCATGAGAAGATCGGTGTCGTGGGTCGCACAGGTGCAGGCAAGTCATCTCTGACTCTCGCCTTGTTCCGACTCATCGAACCGGTAACGGGTCATATTGGTATTGATAATATTGATACGTCTTCCATTGGGTTACTCGATCTGCGCCGAAGGCTAGCCATTATTCCTCAAGATGCAGCGCTCTTTGAAGGCACAGTTCGGGATAACCTCGATCCTGGCCATGTCCATGATGACACTGAGCTTTGGAGTGTGTTGGGTAAGTAAACGCCGACATTGCAACCCTACTACACCCATGCACTGCTTAGACAAGCGAATGTTTTGTCAGCACGTTGTGTAACATTTGCTGACGTATTTCCCTATAGAGCACGCACGATTGAAGGACCACGTTTCGAGCATGGATGGTGGGTTGGAGGCCAAGATTAACGAAGGAGGTAAGTTCACGCACGGCAATGCGCTTTCTGTCGGCATTTCTTGACCGGTCTACGATTTCCCTCACCGGTCACCCGAGCATCTGGTTCAGCATCCATGGCTTCATCTGATGTGGTGTGGCTAAACATCTGGCCCTTGCCGACGATAATGAGCAGTCTCTTTTCTGCGGCCATTTCAAAGACATCAGATGTGCTTAGTTGCTCGCCTCGCATGAGGACGAAGTCCCGTGGTCTGCCCTTTCGGGAGCAGGACCCTGAGATATCAGGCTTATTCACATCACAACCGACTTTCACATGCATGTTTGTTCAACTGCTAACATGTTGCCTTACAGGCTCCAATCTCTCCCAGGGTCAGAGGCAACTCGTCTCGCTCGCTCGCGCAATGCTCACCCCGTCCAATATCCTGGTATTGGACGAGGCAACGGCTGCAGTCGATGTTGAGACCGACGCTATGCTGCAGAGCACCCTCCGATCACCCTTATTCGCTAACCGCACCATTATTACCGTCGCCCATCGTCTCAACACCATCCTGGACAGCGATCGTGTGGTGGTGCTCGACAAGGGTGAGGTGGTCGAGTTTGATAGTCCGGCCGAGTTGTTCAAGAAGCAAGGTGTATTCTACGGGCTTATGAAGCAGGCTGGGCTGGAAGTTGAATAGACAGACACCTGGTATTGGACCTGTCATAATTGAAATTGTACATAGGAGAACAGCAAAATAAAAGAGGAGGGATTTTTGCATGCATCACGAAGCAAAGCAAAGCAAACCATGCAAATGCTGCATGCACTCACTCGTCCATTGCATCGAGTGGCTAAGAGGCACAGATTCTCCGTGATGATACACACAACGGGATATCTTGCGAGCCACTCGCGAAATACGGATAGAAGCCTACGCTGACGGTGGAGAACTCGCGAAGCGGCCGGCCGTGCACCGTAGCTCTTGGCCTCTTGCTGGCTTATCCCCGGTGACAAGGGACAAGAGCGGATGTGGTGGTGTTGAGGTAGCAGGGGGGGACAAACTAGAAGGTGCCCACGGACAAATCTGATGAAGCATCGAAGTGACCAGGGAGACTTGACACGTTACATGCTGGGGTAGCCACAGTACATACCGTAGTTACAGTATGCATGCTGCCCGGAAAATAGCACATGCCAACCGAACAGTGCGTGCGACACGGAGAATTATGTTGGCGAAAAAACGGTATTAGCTATGTAATACCGGTAACACCGCCGAGAGAAGTTCTCTCTCGAGATGGTCAAGCGTCAGTGCGTAAACAAGAGCAGGAGGAATCAGTAAGGGATCCTGAACTGCAATTGACTGAATAATCTATCGTCTTGAAGGCTTTGCCAGCCAATGTCAATCATGTTAACCTCCAAGCTTCAAGATAAGGTCCCGGAGCCGTCTCTCCGGCACCAAAGAACGTCGCTGTCGGAGCATAGCTTCGGCGGTCTGTGATGCCTTGGACCTAGCGCTGCTAGTTTCGTTGCGCGCCAAGCCAAGGGCACTTTGTGTTATCCAACTGATGAATCTGATGAGGATGTGGTAGTGGCAATATATGTCATCGTAAAGCCGCAAATGAATTTTCCTGTCGAGCTTGGGGGCAACAAAGTCAATCTTGAATTCACAGATATGCTTTCTTTTGCCAGTCAAGGCTGAAGTCAGGATGTGGCCAAATGGTATGGTTTCCGTCGTAATTCAGTCCAGGTACATATGGACCCCTGATACGTCGTTGACGTTGCTTTGAAAGAAAACTGGCCTAGACTGGACCCAGATCTCCGCTGAGTGTCTACTTGTCATTTGGACTATAACCACAAGGCGCCTAGTTCAAAACTCGCAAATGACTAAAGTTCATGTCTGGTAACGATGAGTAGTAGCCCGACACGTGCTTGAGTATAGTGAGTGGTAAACGGACGCCCCTGTTAAGCGAAGACAGCCCCAATTTGGCCGGATCAATAGATGTTGGGGGCGATGCTGCAGGCTCGTAGTGAGACGCCTGGCTCGCCTGATACATAAATGTCTTTTGATGTTCAAATGTCCATGTTCTCTTTCACTCTTCCCGTCTGAAGCAAGACAGGGATCACTACAAACTGCATGGTGCACATGTAGGAGATATGAGGAATGGGGCGCGGAGTCCAACCGATATTCCCGCACAATCCGTATGGTGCATTTTTGGGCTGCCATGGAGGTGAGCAGGTCATAGAAACTTGACTGGCTAGACGTGCAAAGGTTCTAGCATTGCGCTGTGTAAATGCGTCGAGAATGGGTCTATTGTGACTTGAAGAGTGTTGAAGACCTCCCAAAGCCTAATCTTTAGCTCACCGATGGCCACTTGGACATGAGAATAACTTGCCGATGCAGAGGTGTTTGGAAGGCGGAATCAGAAGCAGAAGATATACTTGTGGCGAGTTGAAGCAGATTGAACAGTTAGAGATCAATCTTGGGATAGGTTTTAGGTTCTTGCTAGGTTGGCAAGCTAGCCGAGCCGTATCACGGCATTTGCTGATCCGTGGACTGATGCTCCGTTGTTAAAACCACTTATTCACTGTATATCACGGTGGTTCTTCGATACTCCCTGCTGTCTTTATGTGGTCAAGATTAGCCTCGCGACGAAGCTTAAGAGGAACACGACCAATCAAAGCATCTTCGTAAAGTAGAGTTTCCAGAAGGAATGGACATAGGATCGATAGGAAGGCCCATGACGTTGAAGCTTGCGCTGCTGGCGACAAGTAGTATTTATTGCATCAATGCTAAGCCTGACTCCAGGCTCGCTCGGTGCTGTATCCTAAACGAAAGCAATAAGCGTGGGGGCGTCAGTCTGGCAGTCTGTGCCATCTGGGAGCTTAAGGACAGTGCGGGACGGTCCCACTAATATCAAATCGCTGACTAGAGAGTTGAACCGTCTAGAGGAAAGAGAACTCGGGCCCTTGGTTCTAAATGACAAAAAGACTTAGGTAACTCAGGTAACTTAGCATAAGTTGAAGACAACTTTCTGAGTTTATTTTGACACCCTATATCAAGGTCCGATGTTTTCTTGCTCCCCGACAGACTGTGTCAGGGATCTTTTGATAATGGTCAAGGGCGGTTTCTTCTTTGATGGGCGAGACGCTTCGTGGATTGCCGATGGGGGGGGGGGTTCTGCAGTTCTGAGACATGAAGAGGCAAGAAAGACGTCGCGAGTCTTTGGCAGCATGAACAAACAAACATGTTGGCCTTGTGCCGCACAGGAATGGAAAATTAACTAGTGTAGTTTCCCCGAGAAATCTATAATTGCTTCTGAACACATGGTCGAAACGGCGAGATAATGTTGCGCCTGCAGGCTAATGAGCTGGGTAACGATCCGCATCCATGACTGTGTAAGGTAAGGTAAGTATGCTTTTGCTGCACCGTATTCGAAGGGTCTCCTCTATGCCGATAACAGACCTCTTCTTGGTCAAGATTATCAGGGCAAAGGGGAATCGTTATTTTTCACTTAGCCAACCTCTAGAAAAGTATTGGCATATTTAACAGGGTTTGTTGGAAACTTTAGTCAGCCGCATTCTTATTGCTTCGTGCCGGGGCCTAAGCTGCCAGCTCCTAGACTTATTCGCGTTACGCTCAACAGTGTGGCAGTTGCCAACATCTCTATGCGCTCATGATTCTGTTTTTGAATGATGTTCCCCTTTGCTTGCCTAAGTTGTGCTGACATACGCTCTCAGACTCCACACATTCAAGCAAAGCAAAAGCCGTTCATGGGGTTAAAGGTGGTGGCTGATGCACTGTGCGATCCTTGCTCTTGCAGCTGATGCATTGGGATCGCCCAACGAGGGCGCAGACGTGCCTGTGAATGTGCAATGTGTGTGCGTGTGCGTGTGTGTGTGCTTCCCGCTCCCTGTAAATGGAGCTACCGATGCCCCCTGTAAACTGATGACTGACTGCTGGCAAAAGCGCATTGTAACTGCAGTACCGGTACTAGGTAGGTCTGGAGCGGCCAATGCTGAATTGGACCCAGGCATAAAGCAATGCTGTGATCTTGTTTGTTGCGGGAGGACTTGATGGGGCTAAAGTACGAGACTGCATGCAATTCGAAGTTGCGGGATGGAAGTTTATCAATCAGCAATCAGCAACATTGTCCGCTGACTGTATAGAATGGATAGTTGGAGTGCGCGAGTTCTGTTGGGTAAATTTGTAGGGTGATCTTGAACAGAGAGGTTCAGTACTGTAGCTGTGGGGGAACACGGCCAAGAACAGTTTGCGTTGGCTGGTTGGATTGGGATAACAATTTTCTTCTTCTTTGCTCTCTCCTCTCTCTCTTTGGGCTAGCAATACGCCATGGAGCGGATCTGGCTGATGGGGTCGACCTCCACTAACTGCAGGTTGCAAGGCTAATAGAGGAGCCGAGCCGTACCGCTCGCGTCCCGCCTGTCCATCGTCCAAAGTCTAGGTTAACCTTGGTTGATGAGGTCGGGTTCGGCCGAGAACCTGAGCTTGGTTAATTGGGCACGAATAAGCCAATTTTGTCTGCGCAAAAGATGAGTCTTCTCTTGAAGCGTAGATTTTACAACAGGAGCACAACGAACAACGCGATGCGGCGGTGATAGTGGCTGGCTGGATTGCGGGCATTGCGACGGATACTGTACCCAATTCGCAGAGGTAGGTCTGTCTCGGTTGCGATGATGTCTCTGAAGTTGTGTGTATGGATAAAGAAATCCGGATCTCGCCCATTAGGTACCTAGGTAAGCGGCAGGCATGAACTTCTCAAATATTTCCTAGGCGAGGTACCTATACGGCTTCTTTGGAATTTCGCTGGACGAGAGTATGCTAAGGTCAGCACTTGTCTCTCGGCAATAAAGATTTCATCGTGCCGTGGTTTGCTCGCAGACGAGCCATTCCACGAGGATGGAGCACCTCCCGATGAATGTTTCCAGGTTGCTCTGCAGTTTGCAGGAACTAACTTTCCTGTTGGTTGGCTGATTAGGTCTATGTAGGTCCAGGTCCAGGTCCAGGGCAGGAAGGTTCAGGGCAATCAGGAATCTACATCCTTACGGTACATACCTGAGGTACCTAGTCCAGGGCAAGCACGACCAGACCCAGGCACCTTTTGGCAGGCACTTGGGCCACCCACCTTTTTCTGGACCATAGGGCCCCTATGATTGGCCTGAAAAGCTATAAACGATGGGCCAAAACTTAAACCAAGGCCGCCACAGGATTTTAGTTTCATCGTCCACGTTGGGTGTTGGTCGCCCGTCATTTTCTACAAAGTGCCCAAGGGTAACTGATCTGAGATCTCGCTTGGGCTGGTGATGGTCAACTCTCGTCTGCATCTATCTGCATAAGCACATACCTACCTACCTACCTACCTACCGACAGACTACAACTACGACTACTGCTGTACTGTACAGACCTCGGTAGGTATTGCACTGTACCACTGCCGCTGGCTGTTTTGGGTGATAGTGCATGAGCCAGTCCTGCAGGGTTACACGTTTTGAGAAAAGCTTCCCAAGCCATGACCCTAAAACACGACTCACAGAGCAGACCCATCTTGACCACCGCGACAAATCCAGTAATCAACCTTACGGTTCGTCGGTTGGTGGCTGGCTAGCGGGCACAATTCGTCAAGCCAACAGTCGATACATGATGATGTAGCTGTGCGATCAGAGAAACAGATGCAGACATTGATACAACACTCTCAGGTTCACGGTCTGTCACCATCGCAGCTAGCATCGGCTGTTAGATATGGAGCAACCCCCATGTACTTACTATACAGTGCAATGGGAAGCATCTGCAAGAGTCGACATCCATTTTGACGGATTCTTATCCGATCCGTTCCTGGCACAATATAGAACAAGAAATGCATCTACATACAGCAACCTCGTTCATTAGGCCACTCCGAACAGTCCCCGGCTTGCATTTCTGGAGAATGGCACATCATGTTTAGCATTCTCACTCACCGCATCAAATCAGCGACTTGGCATTTGCATATCTTGAAAAACAAAGGACAACGTTGAGCCAAATCTCTTAGGCTTTTGGTTAGCCATGGGCCACTGTCGAGCTGTTAACAGTATTGCACGGTATGGCCACAAACTTATCTTCATTAGCCTTGGAATCCAAAACCACCGCTGGATAAAAAGCAAAAATTGAGACTCAAGAGGATGATGCAATACGACCGCGTATCCGGGCAGGCTGCTAGTCAATCTAAGCACTACTGGATCGCTTTGGTGTTTTTGGCTGGGTCGAAGCCCGCCCTAATCGCCCTCTGTGTCTCACATTAGCACAAAGTACTGCCTAAATCGCCTCAGTCATGCGTCTTGCTCATGGCATTGCTTTTTGCTCTTTCTTGGACTTTTGGCCTTTCGAGCAACTATTGATTGGACCCTCAGTCTGGGGCCCACCATTTCAGCCATCGTTGGCATAACCCCTGTCGTTCAAGCCGACTGAGTTCCATCTTGCGAGCTTGATGCTGGTGCCGCTCACGACTGGATCATCAATCTGACTCTGCAGTTATGAGTCCAGATTATAGCAGTGTACACACTAGCACTAGCTTTTTCAGCTTGTTGTGTCAACAACACAGCTAGCCATGCAAATCTCATCTTGGAGAATCGTATCTGATTTGATACTATTTGGCACCTATGCCCTGTCCCTTCTAAAACCACATTCAGATCCATCCCTGTGTGGGGGCGTCGGAGCTAAGCGTGGGCCAACCGTCGTCTCTTCTCCTCAACACCCTTGAAATGAGCCCTGTCAGCCAGCTCTGTGGATCATGGGATTGGCATCCATCTGTCCCGTACAGCTCGAGTTGAGACTGCCTTGACCTTGAGTGGCTAGCGTCATGCTCTCTCAACCTCGTACTGTGCGACATTGACGATGAGGGGCCCTTACACTCTTCCCTGCCTTTCTCCCACCCTTGGCTTCTTGACCTGGGTGATAGCTGAATATCTCTTCTTGTCGACCTGCTGCTGCTACTACAGCTGGGTGTTCCATTTCTCTCGAAAGACGTGCATTCGCACCCCCTTTTCTCCTCTGACCCCTCCACCCTTTGACGAGGCGGATGCCTGGTAGCTACGGCCTGAGATCGGAGACTTATACACTGCTACCTACACGTATCCAGCATTGGTTATTGATCCCTACTACTCCTCTGGTGTGTCTGCGTGTATGCACTTCGAAGCAAGCTGGTCCCTGTCGTCTGTTTCCATTCTAATTCATTCAACAGGTGTCTGTAAATCTCTCTTCTCCTTCGCTGATTGAGATACGCCCACCCTAGGATAGCAACGGCACGGAAAGCTGTCTGCCCCGGAACTAAAGTCTTGAGAAGAGAGACAACGTTCATCCATCTACTGAAGGCAGTGCGGGGACCTATAGACTCATCCCTCGTTCCCCGGCTTTACGTCTGCTCCAATTCTGTAACCTTGTCATATCACTTCATCCTCTTTTATCAACATTGGAAATCTTGTCTATCGCTCACTTCACCTTCGCATCACGACGAACACCAATTTCTCGTGCCACTGTTTCTCAACCCCTCTCTCGACAGACAGTACCGCTATTTTGACCTCGAGCAAGGCCCTTAGTAAAACCTTTCTTTCAAGTTAAGGCATAGCAACAACCTCGGAGGCCGTGGCTCAGATTACCTTTTCGCAGTTTACAACAGTGGAGCTCAAGTTTTCTCCTGGAATACACCTCTCGCTTTTCGACTTGTCGCGAGACGATAGACTAACTCTGCACTTGCAACCTCGCTGTGGCTAGATATACTCGACGGCATATCTAATTGTGTTATACTCTACCTTTGACGAGAACTCCACGCATCGACTTGAAGCTCGGCACGGCGTATCCTGTCTGGAGAAGGATCTTGAACAGCCTGTATTGCGAAGATTTGTTCTCTGGAAATCACCAATTTGATCAGATCATACTGTTCTGGCAACCAAACCCCACCAGTTCTGGAATTGGCGATATTCATCCTTTTGAAGGCGTCACCCTGGCACACACACACACACACACACACTACTCCAATTACCACCCCCATACTATTCCCGAACCCATCTGCAACACCCAACCTGAGCCGCATCACACTGTTCCAAGGGATCCCACTCGCCCGAGACAAACTTGTACAAGTCGACGGGCGTATTAACACCAGTGCTGGTGTATTCTTATCTTCGAACTGCACTTTTCTGAAGAAACCGTTTTTTTTTTGTCAAGCAGCATAATACCTTGCTGACTGTCTCGAGTCTGGCCCGAGTCGCACCCACTCAGGACTTGAGTCACTATATATCGACTGACCAACTACAACATATCACGACATGTCCCAGTGCTACAAACTGTGCTAGGCCCTTGATCTTACATTGGGTCTGTCGTTATACACCATCACTATCTGAAACTGGACGCCGGTGGCACAAACTTTTAACGAGCTTTGGCTTGCGCTTAGCCACTTGCCTTACGGGTGTATTTGGTTATTCGTAGGCTATCGACAATTAACTTGGGCAAGTCGCACATATCAACAGCTACTAGAATCATGGTTAGAGATTGGACCAGGGAGTCGTTCTCCCGCCATGCTCATCATCCTTACCTGCCAGAGAGATTTGTCGGGGATGGAGTTGACGATAATCGATTTCCAGAGGCTCAAGATATGCATAGACGACAACCTCCAATGGTAACAAACTTCAAACTTACTTATTGGAGTCCTCGCTGACATAAGGCTAAAGCAAATCGCCGATGCTCTTCGTCGAGACTGTGGGATATCGGTCAGACACTATTTCTTGGCTGTAGTAATGGATGACGGGAGCCCTCAAACCTTCTCTGGTCCTAGTACCTCGGGACCTCGCAGTGGTTACGAGAAACAGTTTTTTGATATGGAAAAATACGTGAGGGCTATGGACCGCTTGGATTCTGGTTGGTCGATTTCCGCCCAGTTATGGATCAGAGGGCTAACATGAAGTTAGGTGCGAGCCCTGTTGTTGATGATTTCGCATTCGATGGATACAAGCAATCTGTGGACTTTCCAAGGAATCGGATGATGGACCGCCAACGAATGTCTCAGTTTGACGATTGGGAAGCGCCTGCACGACAAGGCCGGAAAAGACCAAGAGCTCGCCAACACATCATTGATGAAGATGAAGCACCCATGACTATATCAACGACAATCAGAAAGGGTATCCAGGTCGGAAACCCCAACGAGCTTTGGACATTTTATGAGCAACGTTTCAAAAACATGCAGCAAACGGCTTGTAAGCTCATAGCAAAAGCATGGGTCAAGGCCGTGGAGCCAAAGAAGCAGTCTACACATCCTTACACGGGAAGTGACGAGAAGGCACCCGACTGGTGGCCCAAGCCCTGGGGTCCAACAAAGGAGGACAAGGTGCGGCATAAGGAGCCAGACCATCTCTATAAACGAGGTAATATTCAGCATTTGATTGGCTATTCTCATATTCTCTTCTAACCAACTTGAATCCAGAACGAGTTCATCTTCTTAATCACATCCTCAGAATGATCGTGGAGCCCAACAAGACCCAGCATCCCGACATTCAAAAGCTAAATCTCAACGTCAAGAAGCTGGAGGAGATTACGATCGAGGCTCTTTCAGGCTTTTTCGCAGACAAGGATAATCCAGCCAATGCGAAGAAGCGGCCGTTTCTTAATGAGATATTCAAAGTGGCCAAGCAACAGGAACGTTACAAGGACGGGATGATTGGTAAGTCTCCATTTGCGAAAGCCGGATGGGTGGATTTCTAACACGATCTGCAGATGGGACAACGGAGGTTTTTGTCATGGCAGACGACAAGATGCTTGATTCGTATGCATCCGGTAACGATGACGACGGGCCTGTTCCCAAGGAAGAGGATGACCAAGACGTGCCGCCAAATAAGTTGGCGGCAGTCCCTGGTCTGATGCCTTCGTCAAACAGCCACAGCTCAGGCGCTTCATTGCATGGCACACCTTTCCTCGGCGGAGAGCTACCTGTACGAGGCAACCAGTACAACCACTCGATGATGCAGGACATGGCTCCAGACCAGCATGGCTTTGTTGAGAACAACGCCATGCCGGTGAATAGTCAACCTGCGGTTCACCCAAATAGCGGGAACCTCGGTATGGATATGGGTGTGCCTCCCGTTGCACATGATTCTGGACGTCGTTCATCCATCTTCAGCGCCTCAACAGAGTACGCAGGACAGAATGGCACACAGATATACACCCAGCAATGGCAGCCAGGTTCTACAGCGCCAAATTCGACGTCAATGTATACCTTCACTCAACAGCCAGCCAATCCGCCAGCGACCGCTTTTGTCAGCCCTGGGGTTCCAATGAACCAGGCCCAGCCATATATGAATGCCTCGTTCGATGGACTAACGAGGGGATATGACCCCAATCAGCCTACGATGTTCCGAACAGGAAGTGTGGCACAACCGTCACAGGTCCATCCGACTCCGGGCTACGATTATATGTCTCAGGACAGTCGAGGGCTGCCCGGTGTCAAGGTGGATGATGTACCGCGACATGCGATGCATTAGACTGTGCCAGACTAGGCGTCACCTCTTATATACAGCCCGTGACACATTCTTGCTTTTCTCATATGGTTATAGATTATGCATGACTTAGGGCCTGGTATGACAGCACAGGTCGATCAGAACAGATTATGCGATGGTTTGCTACAGCCTCGCTGTTTCTCGGTTTACAGTTCTCACCGAATACTGGTACCAGCATGGTTACGATTGCTCATTTTCATACGGCGGGCGGCTGTTATTGCCACTTGATTCGATACCCCAAAATATATCTTTTAGGACAATCTCGGGACGGTTTATTTCTTTTTTTGCGATTGACCACAGCGTCTCTTTTGGGATAAACTATATTGTGTGTGCCTCCATTTTCGGTATCAAGTTTTGTTTCCCGCGGGCTTGTTGGTTCCTGATTGGCATTTTTATGGTGTGCATTCTCGCTCAACGTGGACATTGGCATGCTCCGAATTGGTAATTACTGCTGAGCTCCGAGTAGATGATGATGGCTCATGGGTGTTGGGATAACGGCTACGAAATTCTTATGTTGACGACCAGAAACGCAATCACGATTAGCGGCGGCGAATACGTTTACCAGCAGTGGTTCATTCATCATGTCCACATGCGGACGATATCTCGAGTCCCAGGAAATAGGGTTATGAGACAGGGGGATGCGAAATGAGAGCTTCTCATATCCATAAGCAAATGTGGAATAGATATTGGCCGAAGAAGTCTTACATATTATACTTCAAGTTCCAGCTTGCAGCTTACTTACTTCGTGGATACATAGGGTGTGTTAGGTCGGTTCCTATTAATCTCAGCTCTGAATGAAGAATGGTTGAACAAGGCAGTGAGGAGGTTCCGCTCATGAGAACTGCTGCACATCTTGATGTAAGGAGAGGTGACGGATGTCCAAAGAGGTGACCATTTCTCTGTCTATTTCTCAGTTGAGCAAGACCTGATCTAGCGTTTCAACGCAATAACGATAACAATTCGACCAATCCTTGCTCCCCAGCAGCAACATCATAAATAATAGTCATGGCCAGGCTTGAGCGCAAGGGTAGAATTTGTCATGATTAATTACACCAGGTTATTTTCTAATACAGCATTCGTAAAAATCATGAACAAGAGGATATGCATGAGCAGACACATTATATGAAGAAAAGTTCTATCAACTCGGTTCAACACTCAAGCTACTGTACCGTATCGCACCGTGAAGCAGATCCGTTACCTCAGCCTTCTGCTGACCTGCGAGTGAGTCCATCCACCAACGCCAAGCTACTTGAAACCGTCAAAACCAATGAATCAAATCAAATGGGAGACAACATAATCACGCCAGGAGTGTACTCATATGCACCAAGAAGGACACTCTTGATACTCTGCTCTCTCCTGGTTGTGGGAAAATGTCGTTCCAGAATCCCGCGATCAACAAACCAAAACTAGATAACATGCAAAAACACAACCGAGCTGAATAGCAAATATTCACCGAGGGAACATTTCGCTAGACGGGATGAGCCAGGGGTATACGTTATGAAGAAGGCAAGTCCGAGATAGGGGATGTTGCCAACGCTGTTTCGTGCTTCTAGCTGGATGCATTGGCAGTTGTGTTCTCCTCTTTGGGCTGTGGAGGCTCGAGGCCTGCATTTTGTGCCACTCGCTTCCAAGTCTCGAGCTCGCGGTACAGCCGCTCACATTCCTGCTTGAGTTTGTCGTTGGAAGCGCTCAACTCTGTTATGGCTTGCTCTGTAAGCAGCTTCTCGAGGGTCCACTTCTCAATATTTTGTTGCTCGTTCTCCTTAAGCTGGGAAATGAAGCTGACTGCCCGTTGTAGAATGGAACCTTTGTTCTTTTCACAACCAGGGACGATCTTAGCGAGCTCGTTGATACCTTCGTTGATGGTTTCCCGACGGCGACGCTCCACTGTTTTTGATTAGTATATTTGAAGACGATTCGACAGATGAGATATCCATACCTTCTTTGTGGTTGTCCTTTCGCATCTTGTGCCACTCCTCTGATCCGACTGTTGGTTTGGGGTTAGGGGCTGCGGGATTGTATCGTGGTGGCTGATGCGGAACACCATTAGGTGGTGTATGTTGATGCTGGGGAGGGGCAACTTGAGGGGGCTCCATAATACTGTCAACTGTGGGTGTCACATCGGGGTTGAAAGTTGGATCATGGCCATGCTCAGGATCAGTGGCTGCCTGGGCTGCAAATTGCTCTTCTGTCGAGGGTGGAACATGTAGGGTTGGGTACATGCCGAGGGCAGCCTGTGCGGTGCTGGTAGCACTGGTAGGATCCGGAGCTTCGGGGTGATCGTGGTCTGCTTGGGCAGCCTGTTGCAGAGCGTTGAAGTCGGCGACGTTGACGCCATTCGCGTTGACGGCCTGGCTCTCCATGGCACTGTCGATGAAGGAGGCGGGGTCGGCAGACATGTGGGCAGCTGGGGCAGGGCGTTTATTCCTGGCGAGATCAGGACTGCCGGATTCGCGCTTCCGCTTCTGACCAGGGGAGCCGGTCAGGCTGGAGAGGTCTGGCTGTTCGGCAAGAACTTCAGCCATGGTTCAGTCGTGAGAGAATTATCGAAAGAAAAAAACAAGTGGTTTTTTGGTAGACGGTACGGGTTTGTTCGATCAGAAGCGCTCGCCAAGATTAAAGAGGCTGAGTGCAAAGTTTGATGATGTCGAGGCCACAGATGAGAGACGTTGACAATCAATCAAAGATCTGGATAGGGAAGGGCAGTTAGAATAAACTCGCTGCAGAATTAAGCTATGGGTAGATGAAGTGCGAGAGAGAGGGTAAAGCAAGGGGATCCGGACTCGAGTGACGGAGAAGAGGTTGAGCGAGCATCTGTTGTTTGAGTCCCAGCGTCAACTGTAACACGTGCACATGATGCGCTAGTCTTGTCGTCGAAGAGGACTTGAATCTTTGCATGGAGCATGGACAGAAGAGAAAGCATCGTCGGTTGTAGCTCGCTTGAGGAGTGAATGTGGGAGTCGCGATGACTGAGCGTGAGAAAAAGACATGATGCGATGCGTCTGTGCTGATTCAGTCACTCTTTTATGAGGGATGAAAACAGCGAGCAAAGGAAGACGCTGGGACAGGCAGGCACAAGAGTATATTTATGCGATGCTCATGATGGCAGACGACGTACGGTTGTGACCGTGAACTATAGTGGTATGATTGTGTTGATGATTCAAAGCAAGCAAGCAAGCAGTGAAGGTGCTGCCACTTGGCAAGATGCATGCATTCATTTCATTTCGTTGCATTGGTTGCTTTGCATCGTCAATCCTCATTCCATGAGCGCGAATACTTTGCAAAAGCCCATTTCAGAGTGCAGAGACTCGAGTTGCATTGTTGCGTCGTCGTGCAGATCATTAAATCAAGTGTATCGTGAAGTGAATGAGATGCATGAAAGCGACATACCTCCCAGATCATGTGCTTCGAGGCGTGATCGTGCGAGATCACGAGTTTTCTCGTCTCACGTGTTTGCCTTGGTGGGATCTACCTCGTGATATCGCGCGAGTCCCAGTTGATAAGTCGACAACTTCGCGTCTGTAAATGAACGGAACCAGGACCAATACTCAACAAAGGAATTTTAATTGAAAAAAGGAGGAGGAATAAATCTTGGGTCTTTGATACGCGTTCGGGTCCAGATAAAGACGCGAGGATCTTTATGTTACTAAAGGGGAAGAACAAGTCCTCTCCCCAACGAAAATGGGCGCTTCTTTGGCTGGACACGCAGCTGGGAACTGACACTGGGAGTGAGCGAGTCGGGTCACGCGGCGGAGGAAGAGGGTGAACACGTGCAAGTGGGTGAGGCTGGTAAGATAAATAAGTCGACGCGAGTGAGAGGGGGGGAAGATGCTTGCCTGAGGCCGAAATAAGTGGCCGAGATGGGAGAGGGCGACCAATAGGAGGGTCAGGTGGGCCACATAAGCTCTGAGATGGGGGGAAACAGGCAGACAAGGAACCTGGAAAGGGCGAAGGCGTTATGAATCAATGTGGAAAGTGCTAAGGTAGGTAGAGAGCTAGTTGTTAGTTGTATCTATTGCACCTGAGTGACTGTATGATATGAGATGAGTTCATACCTAGATCCTACCTACCTACCTATTCTCGGTTGCTTGCCTACCTATAAATAGGATCATACCTCTTACCTTATACAAGGTAGAATAGGTGGTACCTGTCAAGAAGACTATGGAAGCCAAGAATACACACTAACACTAACACTCTACAATAATAAGCCTGATCCTCTCTTGTCTTAACTTGATTGTCCCTTCCATCGTCAGCTTGTAATAGCTCTCCAAATGCGGAGAATCATTACACAGCACAGGCCAATTAGGGAACCCTCAGGGATGACAAATAATACTACACAATTACACCACACCACTAGAACATGAGGAGCCGGCATGTAATCACCTGATCCCATCCCACGTACATCACTTGACGCCGAGAGGTGAAACAGGTTGCGTCCTAAGATATCTGCGACAGATGATCCAATCTGGACTCGTCTGACACAGGAGCTGGTTCTAGGGGCCTCAGCAGGTTCAGCTCAATGTGCAATATGCTGTGAATCAAAACCCGAACTGTATAAACACATTTGGTATTAGGAGTCACCTCACAGCAATACTGGTATTGACTTTTTGATTCCAATAATACACTCATTTGCCTTCGAGCAAGGACAGTTCAGGTTGCACAGAAGAGGCGTTCGAGTATTGGAGTCAAGTCTGCAGTGCATATCCAATACGATCCCCAAACCTCTCAACTGTGAGATATCAGGTTCGATACCGTGTTTCTCCACCATGATCTATTTGCTTCATGCAGCCAGCCGACCTTGTGTTGAACAGACCACTGATGATTCGCGACATAAAAGGCATCTTGTCATACCAGATGCAGGCTGATGGTGAACACACAAGGTGGAAGTTGGTACGCCAGCCTTGTATAAAGCATTTCCTCCGATTATTGTTATTTCTTTATTAAGCAACCAACAACATTTGAATGAGGACCTAACTATACTCAGGCAGGAATGCAAATATCTGCGTAGAGATATGGCAAAAGTCTCTTTTGATTCTATCCTTCATGCTCTCTTTCCCTCTTCGCTTACAGCGGGAATTACTCCCAAGACGGGGCCCCACATTCCCATGTTCCGAAGACGGGACGGGGAGTGGAGGACTGCATGATGCACCATTAGCCATTGCACCTGCACGGGCAGCTAGGGTAGGAGGTACGTACCTAGCTTCCATTGGAGCACCCACCTCATGACACAACCCACTTCACTTTGACTTCACCTCACGGTAACGACTTATCAATCACAATCATCGGAGCTTAATAAGCCTTCCGCCTTCTACGGACCCTACATGCGATTGTTTACTATCTGAGTAATCGATCTTTCCATTGCACAAGCAAAGATTCATAATGGGCGATCACGAAAGTTCCCAGATCAAACATAACGAGCATCTGTTGCTTGTAAGTCCGACTCAACCAAGCTGCCCATCACCGCCTCTCCATGATAACTGATAGTCGACATCAGGACCAACCTTTGCTTCGCCTCCCATCCGAGCTCCTTCGAAAGAACTTCCGCACGGCACATTTTACAATCGAGAAAGACACAACCGCCATAAAGACATTACTCAAAGATTCAGCCACCGCTGCCGTTTCCGGCCGCGCATCACAGCAAGATGTCCTTCGTAACCTCGACGCAATGGTGTCCCGCATGCGAGGTTTGAAGCGCAAACTAAATGCGAGCGCCGCCGAGGAGGCTCGTCTGCATGCACAGACAGCTGCCCGCATCTCACATCTCGACGAACTATACAAGATGGATACAGTGGAGGACGTTAAATACGAAACATGGAGTAGGAAGAGGCTCGATCGCCTTTTGGCAGACTACCTGCTTCGTCATGGTTACAATGATACTGCAAAGGAGCTGGCCGAGCAGCGTGGTATCACTGATCTCGTTGATATCGACACCTTCGTTGCTGCAAGCCGTATTAGAGATTCTCTTTTGAAGCAGAGCGTGGTTGAAGCTCTGGCTTGGTGCAACGATAACAAGAAGGAGTTAAGGAAGATGGAGGTACGTTGCCTATTCTAAAAAATCTCCTCCGTATCCAATTTCTAATTATTCGCAGAGTAAGCTCGAGTTCATGCTTCGCTTTCAACAATATATCGAGCTGGTCCGCTCGCAATCCTCGGCCAAGCTCACTGAAGCCATTGCTCACGCAAAGAAACATCTCATTCCTTACCGGGCCACATTCCCCCGAGAAGTTCAGCAGGTCTGTGGTCTTCTTGCCTTTCCTCCTGGTGGTGCATCCGCTGCCGCACCCTATGGAGATTTGTATAAGCCCTCCCGCTGGGCTGACCTTGCCGACCTCTTCACAACAACCCACAATCAACTCCTTGCCCTTCCTGCAGTCCCACTCCTTCACGTCGCACTTTCTTCTGGTCTATCAGCTCTCAAAACACCTGCATGCCATACGGACCCAATGCACTCATTAGATAGCCCATCTGCCCAAAGCACATCCGATATCGCAGCAGCAGCTTCGACTCTCGGCCACGGCGTTTGTCCCATCTGTTCCACTGAACTCAATGAGCTTGCCCGGAATGTGCCGTACGCTCACCATACTCAGAGTCATGTAGAGCACGATCTCAGGCTATTGCCTAATGGTAGCGTCTATGGAAGGGACCGCCTTGAAATACAAGCGAGGAAGAATAATTTGCCTTCTGATCAGGTTAAGGACCTCCGGACAGGCGACATCTTCCCAGTTGAGTCACTGAAGAAGGTTTATATCACATAAAGACTTCATCGCTGGGGACCCACGATGCGTAAAAGAAGTTTCCGGTTCGAAATTGGCGTTTAATACATGGACAGGTGTTCCGGTTCTCATCATATTGTGCAATACAAAGTCATTGCGAGCCAGGGGCTTAGACATAGCGCTGCCATTCATTTTTGACGGGCATCATGCCATAGCACAACGTAACTTGGGCAAATTAAACAACTTTGTGAAGCTCAAATTCAAAGGTGCCAACTCCTAGTTAACCATACAATACAGTATACAACAGCGGCGCCGACACCAACTGGCACGTATGATCCCCTCCCAACCGTCCATCCCGATCGCTTTTTCCCCCATTGGATTCCTGAAACTTCCGAAAGTCATTATATCAAAATCGTAAACCTAGGCAGAATGCATTGAAGCGGGAAGCAAAGAGCATGATAGCAAAGAGGTATACTATCTCACTGTGCAGATCCATTTCATGTAGAGAAGCCGATAACTATGCTTTTGGCATAATGAACGTTCATAACGAAAGAGGAATAGGCTGATGGTAAAGAGCAGATTGCAAGGCATAGAAAACATTAATACTATCGGCATAGTCCATGGCGCTCCCAGTGGGCTAACAGCCCTTGGGTTAGGGCCTCTTATCGGTTTCCGCCGAAAGCGAAGTTGCCAAACACACCGCCTCCTCCACCAGGAGTCATAGGCCCAGTGTTGATGATGCCGTTCTGCCCTTGTGGTCCTGGGGTGGTGGCTAACGCAGCATTTGTCGTGTTAGGAGTGCTAGGTCCGTTGCCATTTGTTTGCCCATCGTTGCCGCTTTGCTGGTTCATCATTGACATGACAAGGCTGGAATTTGAGTCAGGGAAACCCAAGCCCCAGACCTTGCCAACATGCTCATCGGGGATATCACCGGCAAATATCTTATCGCGCATAGAGAAAAAGACCTTTCCAGTGAGTAACGAATCAGAGCCTGCTTGGTGGGCAGAGCCAACACGCTTAATCTTGAGGGTTTCGGCAATGTTCTCAAGTCCTGATTTATGTTCAAATTTTTGCAGGATCTCAGTACTACTGGGATCGCTGGGTGTAAGAAGGCCGGAGTTGTGTAACCTGATGGCGTGCTTCATGAGGTGCTTCACATCGTACGTCGTGGGGAAGTAGAGCTTCATCTTGTGGTCAAAGTCGACTTCGTCGTTGGGCAATGGTAAGCAGATAAGCAGCTTGGTAAGGTAGCCGAAATCGTAACCGCCATGGAACGATATCCACTTGACGTTGTCGAAGCAGACAAGACCTGAAGGGATCAGAAGGGAGGCAAACTCGTGAGGATCAATACCATCACGTTCGAGAGCATTAAAGTCGATCCCGGCTTGCTGAAGTGACTCGATCGATTTCTCGTTGTACATGTCGTCCTTCAATGAGAACTTAAAGTTGAACTGCCACGAACAAGGGAAAGGAGCATTAGTCGCTGCCCTTTGAGCGGCTGTGCCAAGCTTCAGATCGTTCGTGGGCCGTGGAGGGGGGGTCTCGCCGTCTTCGTTAAAGAAGGTGAGCCCTATTTGTATGACCCTCAGCATATCGACGTTGGTTCGTAGGCATTGATAGTGATAATCGCTCTTCCCTCTGAATCCTCCCATGGGCCTTGAAACGACACCTGGAAATTCGGTATCCTTTGCACCCATAAATTAGCACAACTTCAAAAACGATGCTCGTTCCGCAAGCCTTACCATCGCAATGTAAGGATATTTGTCCACCAAGTCTCGCAATACTGCCATTTCTTCGTGCAAATTGTGCTTCCATACCTCCCGTATCCTACCCTTGTTAGGATGTGTCCTGATTCCTGGGTGTTCCATCAACATGTTCTGGTGAACCTGCCCGTGCTGTGGTTGTTGTAGGCCGGCTGCAGGGCCATGGAAACCCATTCTTGCACTTTGACTACCAAACCCCGTATCGGCGAACCCCTGGCCATTGAGGCCGGCTGTCGTAAAAGCATTGCTGTTGGCAGCAGAGAAGGGTCCCAGTTGTGTGTTGGCGTTCAGGTACTGGTTCCCGCCTAAATGTCCACCCTGTTGGGCATGGGAGGGGAAGCCACCCTGGTGGTATGGTGCTGCCACAGCAGGCCCCCCGCCAAAACCCCTAAGTTGCGGTGGCGGCATGTGGTTCTGTCCAGGGAAGTGTTTGTTTCTGTTGAAGGACTGTCTGGTACCAGTGCCTCGGAAGCGTTGGAGGGGTTGCCAATGTCTGGCTCCTGAACGCAAATGCGATGAGTGCGGGTGGTGATCGGTGGTAGTCCTCTGTGCTTGGTTTGATTGCGTGCCAGAACCTGAAGGTTCTGAATTCGAAATAGAACTCTCAGTCGCTGGATCGACCGAGGATGGCTTCTAACGCCCGAATGGTTTCTAACGCGACGATTTGAAGTGATACGTGTTGCCTCGACTACCACGACCGTTGTTCATTGAGACAACGTGAGAGTATTGCCAAGATTACAAAGTATTTCCCTGATCTTCTCGAGTGGCTGCGATAGCGATAGATGTCGTCCAATGCTGACGGTGGTATATGTGATTTCGGTTCGAATGGTGGAGAGGAATGACGATAGAGATAAAGATATGCGCCGACTGGGTTCCTCGTCGAAGATGATAAAAAGCTTCGCTAGTTACTCGGGGTCGGCCTCTTCCTTGTTGAGATTCTATAAAAAGCGTCGAATGTCCCTTGGAAGGTGTAAAGTCTGAATAAGTCAATTGATGGCGTGGACTACGTCCTCTAAACTCTGGAGGGCAGAGTTGAGGAGGGCGGGTGAATCAATGGGTCCGTGCATCATATCGGAGGAACCAGTCAACTTTGATCCGATCCGTGCTTTACGTTCTAGCCCAGTCCTGTTTAACCTACCTGCCCACCTAACCTATAGTGACGGGGGGAAAGACCGCCAACATCAACCACTAAGGTCGAATTGGCTCGCTCTCCATTCGCCCATTTCACTTGTCGTCAGATCCAACCACCAGCAGAATCTCTCCTTCAGCCCACGATGCTTGCCACGAGGTACGGCGCGCACTCACACAGCTGCTCTTATCTCAATTGGCTGCGCCAATTATAGCGGATGAACTCGGTTTACTAATATATTCGCCATGTAGAGTGCTACGAGCCGCCGCGGGCGGTCCCAAGCCCAACATCACCGGCTTCAACATGCGGGCGTTCCAAGCATCAACCGGCCAGCCTCGATACGATCCCTGGGAGCGAAAGTCTGTAGTCCCTTGCTGCGACGTCTGAACACAATAGATCCAATGTACTGACCCTCCTTCGCAGCGAGGCCTGGCGATACCAGGGTCCCTACACCCGCTGGAACCGTCTCAAGGGCGGTTTCCCCGGTCTCGGCATCGCGACAGTCGCTTTCACCGCTTACTGCGGATACGAATACTTCTTCCTCGAGGACGAGCACCACCACGGCGAGGCGCATGGAGAAGAGCACCACTAGAGTGCATGGATACGACGATTGAGGGAGCGGATTTAGCTGAAATGCAACTATCCGGAGGTGAGAAGTTTTGTACATATACCTCCCACGGCGAGGACGGTGTTTGATCAGATTATGGAACCATCAATCAAAAGAATATCAAAACAAGAAGCAGGAGGACCAGCCTTTCTGACATGATCATGAACTTGGGGGGTATTGGAACGAACTGGAAAGCCAAGACGTCGAAGGCATCAAGAACTTTTCCACTGGACGGGTGACATTCCTTGTTGGTGACACTTGATTACTAGTGCTCTCGTTTCTTTTGCCAACTGCGATGGTTATCAGTGTAAATGGTAGAAGACTACTAGTGTATATGCTCACACTCCCAATTATCGGGTCGATCGCTCAGTGACTTGTGAAGCTTGAGAGGTGTGCTTTGTTTCCCAATGAACAAAGCAGAATGAGCATGAGAGCCTATAAACATCTCAAGTCTTGACCAATCTGTGAATATATATGCAACAAGCCGATTTTCAAGACAGGTAGACCCGGTTCAAGGACAAGGCTCAGGTATGATTGATCAAGATATCAATTTGATTCTATTTGGTGGTCCAAGCCAAGGTAAAAAGGTATCTCACAAGACTATCCTGTCTCTATGCTAACGAAGGTAAAATTGGTCCTCAGACCCTATGCAGAATGGTATCAAATGCCCAGAAACGCCGCCGTATATCCATTTCGGCTATAGCCCACAACTCCAATAAAAGAATAAAGAACGGCCATCCGAGGCCGCAGAAGAAGGTACCTTATAATCATAACGCCTTTTTCCCAGTGTGACAATGCAGCTGCCAAGTACCCATCAAGGGTCTCAGGTTAGGTCATCATGATTCGGGTCGCAGCTCAAGACTGTCTCATAAGCCGAGACCATTGACAGCATCGAGGGCGCCCTCCACTGCTGTTTCCAATTCTTCCACTCTGACCTTCAGCCCCTTGTTCTCGTCCTTGAGAAGACTGACAGTATCCCAAGCCATACTGGCGGTTTGCCCTTGGCAGTTGAGGCAAGTCGCAGGCGCAGGCGCAGGCTTCTCGCTCGAGATGCCCCGGATGAGTTTTTGAAAAGCGCCCATTTGAGTGTTGTTGGTGTTTCGTGCAGCAGCACTACTAGCGGCACGAGGAGGCTCCAGTGTGACGGGCTTAGGTTGAGCAACAGGATTGATCTCAGATATGTTGGTACATATTGTTGGGCTGCGGGATCGCGAGAAGACACTGGCCTCATCCACGCTTTCATCATCAGATGAGGTCGAAGTACTCTTTCGCCAGCGTTTTAGTCGATCCTCATCGACGCCCAGATCCTCTGATAGGATCGAAGCTGCTGAGGTAATGTTCTCTTTCTCGCCATTAGTCGCCTCATCTGCGCGGTCCTTTTCATTTGCCAAGCGGTTGAGCAAGTACTCGATCATAGCATCTCGCTCTGCCATTAGGGTAGCCTGTTCCTCGAGCTGCTTCTCGAGCTGCTGGACCCTGGTTTCAGCTTCACTCTTGTCGAAATTTTGAATGTCACGCTCAGCCTGGAGCTCCCTAAATTCTGTTGTGCGTTGCTCATAAGCAGCCTGGAACTTGCTCAGCAGACCAGTGGCGTTCATCTGCAGGTTCTTGAAGGCGGATGGCGAGAAAGCTGTGCCTTCGACCGGAAGGCCGTTGGGGAAAAGACCCTTTTCAATGTCGAGATTCATGAGTGCCTCGTTTTGTTCCTCCGAGGGACATGCAGTAGGTGAAGAAGTAAGGGAGCCGAAAAAGTTGAATCGAGAAGAAGTTGGCGTGGATGGCTTGACCGATGATGTACTGCGTCGTCGAGGTTCTGGGGCGGTTGTGGATAAGGGTGAAGGTGCATTAGATCGAGAGAACCAAGTTGAGAAGCCGTTTCGGGGAGCTTCCTCTACAACAGCAGGCAAACTTGACCGAGTTTTGCAGGCAGCAGGCCTCTTGTCGCCGGTGAACGACATGTCGACAGAAAGCGGTCTAGGCTGGCCACTGGAGATCTTGTAGAGCTGCGATTCAACGTCCAAGTTGTTGTCGGCCAAGTTGATGGAGTGGCGCAGAGGTGACTGAAGTTTAGGAGAAGTAGGTTCTACATGAAGACCGGGATCTCGGGTTCGAACAGAGGAGCTGGGAGGGTGATGAGCTGTCGTAGGAGGTGTCACTGAGAGAGGAGCCAGAGGAGGAGTTGAACGGGGAGTCGACTGAGCAGCGCTGGGTGTCTTGAGAGCCGCGGGGGAAAGGCGGAGGGAAGTGGTTTCTGATAGATTGTTGTTTCTGGGTTTGTTTGTCACAGCAGCTCGCCTCCGGGCGGTCGAGGCGCGAACACTGGAGCCATACGACGCTTGGGAGCTCGGCCCCGTTAGACGCGAATGATATTCGATGGGAAACTGTCCATGCTCCTCCTCGGCAGCTCGATCCTCAACGAGCCCCTGGGGATCCAGAGGCTGCATAATGGCCTAATGTTTCGGTTCCAAGGGGTTTGGGAGATTTGACGGAACAGGGGTCCAGAGAAAGGAACCCAGTTTGACAAGCACTAGAAGAACGCTAGTAGCGGCGATCGTATTGATATATATTGGGTGGATAGCTGAGGTGCTTCAGATCGATTGTGTCGAGGGAGAGTGGTGGGATAGTTAGTTTGTGGTGGTAAGAAGAGAGTTGACGATGGGTGAATGGTTGTTTATGGCGGGCGAGGAGGCCATAGATATTAACCTTGACACCACAGTTTGTTGCGCGTGGCCGGGTTCGGCTGAGGAGGAGCCGATTATGCAGTGACACCTAAGAAACCAGACCCTACCATACACCTCCTCCACTCTGCGGGTAGTTAGACGGGTATGGTTGGGCAACTTGGGTTATGCTTCTGATGGTGGATTTGTTTGGACAGAATTGAGTGGTTGAGGTATTGAGGGGTCCTTGAGTGGCCAACAAACTTGTACCAATGGGGTAATCCTACAGCCCCAAATTGACACAGCTCCGAAAGACTATCAGGTCCATCTATAAAATATGACCGTATCTGCATTTCTGAGAAAGACGTTCCAATTGTCTTTGAAACCCTTTCCGGAATAAACACTGCAAAATGTCGTCTGGAAGTGTCTCACCACCAACAGTTGGCGAGCAAGCCAGCCGAGCTTGGTAACGCCCTAGCGTTGATCCCTGAATGCTGTGGAATGCAGAGACACGCCACTGTCTCCAGAGGTACTTTATCATCATTGTGGGCTTGACGTAGCTGGAGGTTGGAGATAGTACGTTCGTTCCATTGTTAGTAGAGTCATGAATGACATATTCATAACAATGTTTGATCAAGGGATCTTGACTCAATATTGGCCTTGTGTGGAAATCACTCGTTATCGAGTCGAGTCCCTGGAACTGAGTCCATTATAATTAATCATGGTCACAAGATAAGGCACTGAAGGATCAATGCAACCAACCTTACCCATATAAATCATGCAGTATCACTATCACCTGCATAGCACTACTGCATAAAGGAGCCCTTCCCGAACGGCTCCAACGTCCCCACACGTCTTTGTCTTTGTCTTTGTCTTGCCTTGTCTCGCCCTCCTCCACTGCCTGGCCTGTCGTTCTAGGCCGTCCTACACGGGACGGGAACCTGCAGAAATGCAAAAGCAAAGTTTCTACCTTAATCTAGGTTCGTAGGGCCATCTCAAGCTTTTCCACGCATTTTCGCCCACGAGCCCACAAGCCCAGTCAAACTCAGACCACTTCTTGGCGAGTCCAGGCCGTTCCCTTGTCCGTCTGGTTCCTTAAATTCATCCTAGAACAGGAACAGACTTTCGCGCCGGCACGTTGATGATCGATTGCCACGATCTATAGCGCCTTGTGGCTGCACAAGATCAAGAAACCCCGGAAGTGGTCTCCCTTCGATTTTGCAAGACCATTGATGATGACTGTCGTGTGTCACTTTCAGTATGGTGGAAACTTGGATGCACATTAGGTATGCTCTCTGATTGTTGTACTGGACATTCTTTTATAGCACTATTCGAAAGATGCCATGTTTGCTTGCTTAGACTGTGGTAGCAATTCTAGGCTTTTGTTTGTACCTCCTACCTGGCCGTAGGTACAGTAGGCAGGGCGACATGAACGGTAAACTATGGCGTCAAGTTGCCTCCCATCATCTCAAAGTTGTGGAGTTTGAAGACACAGTCTAGGCCTAGGGCGCTGGAATAAAGTCTCCAGAATCTATCTACCTGATGTTTCGGCCGCTTTAGGATGAACGGTATTAGGAACCAACTACCACACAAATTCCAGCTCTTTCAGCTGGATCATTTTGACAAATGAGAGCCCCGCGTGCCATTTATACAGACCATCGTCACAATCCTACCTACCAACCGACCTTGGGTCAGGTTCGTAGGCTGGCAAACGTTCTATAAGAACTTACTTAGTAGCCGATCCAAACTACTAACGCAACGACCTAGAGTTGGTTCTTTGGACTTGTGCCTACAAAGTCTCAACCTTCAATGTAACAATGGACTTACTCACTTGGAACTTTCATTATCTAGGGGTGGAAGAAAACTTGGGGCCTTGATCCTGAACAACAAAAATACTTAGGTAACTTAGTATAAGTTTAGGATACCCTTTAAAATATCAGAACTTGATCCTAAATGACAAAAAGACTTGGGTAAACTTAGGTGAGACTTGATTAGCCTTTAGAATACTTAACTATTTTTAATACATCTGAAGTTTTCCTGCTCCCTGAGGCCTGTCTACTGACTTGAAAGACTTCACGGCTCCAGGGTCACAAGAACTATCATACTGAGAGGACAAGGAAAGTATACTCGAATAAACTCTCTACCATCTACTGATATAAAGATACTTGCAGCCTGCATTGACCATACGCCCAATCGAACTATAATAATGATAACAGCAAACCAAACTCCTGACCCCAAAACATCCACACAACCATCACCGGTTTTTCTTCTCAGTTGTTCAATGGCTGACCATTATACCTGGCTAGTTAGGCGACTGTTGGGGCCAGTAGGTGCATCCCAGTCCTTTGGTGTGTCCAGGGCCGCAGCCAGCAAAGTGATGAAGATGCCGAGCAGCCTGGGGATATGGTCAGTAATTGCAGGCCCCTACACTGCCGTAATCACACTTACAGGTTAATATGTGCCATAATCGCTGCTCCCTTCCCCAGGGGCCAGTCAATCGTGAAGGGGAAGGTAAAGTTGTGAGTATGGGCCCAGGTGAGGTAGAAGATGACCAAGGATACGGAGGTCGCCACGCCTATAACCCGGAAAACGTAGCGGGCAACGCGGTGATTGAAGTACCGAATCTTGGTGAAGAGGAAAAGAAGGGCGATGGAGGTAATGACCCATGTGATACCAGCGAGAACAGCGAGGAGCACGTATGGTCGTGTTGAATCCTTCACGAATCTGTTTGGCTCAAAGACGATGCCAGGATGAAGATCATCTACGGAAATCCATGAGTCGAAATAGTAATCGTAATGGAGCAGAAAATCGAAAAAAATCTGTTGCTTGCACCAGTATTTGCCAGCAGTGACAGCGGTTAGGATAAGTGTAAGGAAATTGGTAATGGCGAAGAGGAATAGGAAGGCTTGAAGGATGGTGCCGCCTGCGCGGCCAGCACCCTTGGGTTGAATCATCGTTATAAAGAAGAACAGAAAAAGTGTAGTGATGTCGGATAATGGCAGATCTTGATGAATGCTTTGGGGACCAAGAAAGGGGATGACGAAGTTGATGATGAGAAGAAGAAAGGCTCAGAGAGGGCCGAGTAGATTGGTTTCAATCATCCTTCGATGCCCGGGCACCTTCCTTCATCTGATACGAACAGGACGTTGATGGAGGCAGTTACAAATGACTTCACGGGGGGACAGAATGGAAGTTGACACTCCCGTCCTGGATTGTCATCTGCAACTTCCTCAATAACCGACATACCTTACCTGAGATACCATCACATACCTTATTGGATGGAAGGGAGGCACCACGTAAGACTGAGTTGTCCTCAACATTCTGGTTGTTGCATTAATATCTGAATAGCTACTGTTTTGTGGTGCTGAAGTTTCTCCAATTGGATGCCTGTGACCTTTATTTTTCCCGACGAAGCAAGAAATTCGCCCCAAGCAGGGTGTTTCTATTCTTTTGGAGTTGAGATATCCTGCTGTCTTCGACCACTTCACTAGAGAACCTGGCTGCAAAACTTAGGTTCAGGACATTGGAGACGATCGCGATGAAGGTATACGAGGAGAAACTTTACCATTGGCAAGCAACAAACGCCTTTTGAAGGCAGCCACCTACCTATATACCAGATCGAGCACCTGGGTACTATGGAAGGCAGTTCCAATCACGTGTGAAAGGACTGGTAGGTAAGGTAAGTTCAACATCAGTCTGTAGAGTACTATGTAGAACATGTAGATGCGACTCAGTGCGAGATGCTTAGATAGGCCGAACAAGCAAAAAGCTCTCAGCACATAATGATCAGCCAGCACCTTCTAACGGGTATATTGCCATAATTCCTTAAAACTGAAAGCCAAAGACCTGGATACATTGCATCTCCGTCTATGCATATTTTACAAACCATCTCAGCGCAACTCAACCGAAGGAAAGTAGCGAGGTCCTGCAAAACCTCGTGCCAAGACAGACTGTATATCAATATTACTCGTGGGATCGTGATGTGAGCTCCACATCTTCAGGAGTATAAATCGACCTGATATGGGGGG
This sequence comes from Fusarium acutatum, assembly GCA_012932015.1. Lineage (NCBI taxonomy): Eukaryota > Fungi > Ascomycota > Sordariomycetes > Hypocreales > Nectriaceae > Fusarium > Fusarium acutatum. The sequence goes on along the minus strand of JAADJF010000128.1, from coordinate 107,652 downwards.
GTCGAAGCGAATTGTGCATTTGCTCTTCTTCTTCTCTATGTTGAAACGGGCATGTGGAGAGAGCAGTTGACCACCGCCAACGGCTCGAACGGCGTCTTGCGTAGCAGAGGCGTGAGCTTCCCAAGCTTCTGTTAGAGAGAAAGATCGGTTGGAGCGATCGTAATCGCGGTCCCGGTCCCGGTCTCGCTCTCTTTCTCTTTCCCTCTCTCTATCGCGGCGGCGCGAATATGGAGGATCAAATCCTGGGCCGCTGGTATTGGCAGCACTACTGTAGAGGCGCCAGTGGGAGGGATGGTGGTCGTCGAGGTATTCGGGATCAAAGGGATTGCCGCCATCATCGGAGTCAGAGTCGAGGGTTTCGAAGGGGAGGGAGCCGATGCGGTTCGGCGCACGGCGTAGGAAACGAGGGCCGTCAAAGTCGTCGTCTTCATCGTCGCTGCACTCAGTAGTGACCTGAAAGTCGGGCAGGTTGGAGGCGAACTCTTCAGGCATTTGTGGTGTCCGTGGTTCGTAATCATCGGCGTTGGTACGGTAGGGGTACGCTGGCCGAGACCTCGTGGTCGTAGTGCCATTCTCATGGTGCTGTACTGATATTATTTCAGTTGGGATGGGCTGAAGAACTCTCGAGTCCCCATCATGAGTTGGTTCATTCGTTGGCTGTGCATATTGAATTTGGTACTGGGCTGTTCGGTTGAACTCTTCGTCTTGCTTCATAGCCACAAAGACCATTCCCTCTCTCACGCTGTTGCAGAATTAGCCATGTTGTCCGGATCATGCCGTAATGCATGGGACAACATACGGATGTGAATAGTTGGACGATGCAGGCGCCTTTATAACCAACTCCTGGAGAGTAAAAATGGTGCCACCCTGATGTCTCAGTACTATGTTGCATCTGTTTCCCTTTGTACAATACACCGAGGTGTCGTTTTTGAGGATATTCTCAGCGGCGTATGATAACTCATTGGAGAACATGCCCCCATCACAGCTGACGATCTCCATCTTGAGGTCCCCTTGCTCGACCTGGCCATACTTTCCATAACGAAAGCCTCGTAAGGCCGGCGCGAGACGATCAGAATCCAGCTTCCGGCGCTTGTGCCGTCGATTCGAGTCAGGGAGATCTGAGGGACGCAGTGAAGGAGAGAAGTTGGGCGGCATGAGCGGAGGAGTAAGGCTTGGGTGATGCTGGAGATCGAGAAGGGCCCGCAGGTGCGAGTTGGCTTCCTCGAGGTGTCGATCGAGGTCTTCGAGATTGGAGGGTCTGGTGTTCTCGGTGGTGGCGGCGGCAGCCCGCATGCGGTCAGTACGTCGAGAAGTCGGCCAGCCGTCGTCCATGGGCCGTTCGAAGTCGTCAAAGCCGGAGCCAGGACCCGGCGCCCTGTTCTCCAGGTTCCGGATGCGGTCGGCGCGGCGTGAAGCGGCTGACCAGTGCCGGGACTGAGGGCGGTTGGAAGATGTCGGCGAGGGGCTGTCTCGGTCACGATCTCGCTGGGCGTGGGCGAGGGCTCTCAGAGAAGGCAGTCGAGGCGGTATGGGAAGCGGGGGAAAGTCGTCGAGGGGTTCTCGAGAATGGCGACGGTGGGAGTTTGATCCCGACCGGCCAGACATTTTGTATGTATACGTATGTAGGTATGAATTAACGGCGGGACTGGGGGGTTTCACTAGTCGGTGGGCGGTTATGGCTATGGATATGGCTCTGACTGTGACTGTGGATGTGGATGTGAGTTATGACGTGGGGTTGAACTGAAGCGAAGCGAAGAGGCTAGAGGGATGGCCGCTGATGGTCCCGTCTCTTGTCAGATGAAATGTGACCAAAATAGCAATGATGGTGGTTTGAAGAGTGGTCGTTAATCGTTGTTATCCAAGGGACGGCAGTTAAACAGTATTGGCGCACGGTACACCTGGCTCCCCAGGAGTAAAGTCGTTGGTCTCGTCGTGAGTTGAGTGAGAAGAACCCCCGAATCACAGCCTGATTTTGGTGTCTTCTCGATGGCGACAATCAATGATTGAGCAACAGGCTAGGGATTGGATACTGTGCGAATGACTCTGCCGTGGGGGGGTTTATGTCAGTCAATCATTGGCCTTTGCTTTTCGCTGAGCCGCCCTACCTGTCATTTCATGCTCATCCTGGACACAGGTAGGCAATACAGGTATTATGCGCCTTTTTCTGTATCTATTCTCCCTACCTTGCAGTTTTTTTGCTGCTGCCAAGGTTGTCTTCAAGTCAAAGGTCAGGCGTACCACGGCACATGAGCCGTGACTCTGAGTAAAAGTCGCCGTTCGTTGGTGGGGGCGAGCGGAGAGACGGCGTGGTAGCAGAGACGCCAGTAGAGACGGATATTCGTTGATAGCTCAACTTGGCGGTAGCGGTGAGATATTGCAGCAAGTATTGGGCTAGATACGGAAAGCCCTAAGGGAGAAAAGGAACAGATCTGTTGTAACTTGTGAGAGGTGTCAGTTGGAAAGAAGTGACATAGCAAGGGCTGGGCTGGGCTGGGCCGACTGACCTTTTGAGTCGTCCATGATGGATGGATGGTAAGGTATGGGGAATAAAGGCGGTAAAAGCCACATCAAGGGATAGGCCACAGCTTTGAGTCTCAGTACTGTATCCGTATCCGTTCGTCCAGAGGCTCGACTTGAGCAAAGGCCAGGTTCTTATGTGCACTGTAGTCAGTTTATAGTGAGGAACAAGAAACCCTGGTCTGGTGTTGCAACATGGCTGAACTCGTACCAATTTTGTGTAACTTGGTGCGAGTATCATGCTGTATTCAACTATCAGGGCAAATGGCAAACAACTCAACCCCTCAAAGCAAATGGTGACTATTTTCTAGGTTTGCTAACAATTAAAGGCCCTTATTAAACCCTGTTGTTCAGTCACCTACCTTGGCTTATACATTCTTGGTTGTTCGTTCCATTGTGTGAAAGATGCACCTAAGAAGTCACATATTTCCCCATATTGCCTACTTACTTACCTATGAATACTACAAAGTTTGTTTTTGGCGACGGGCATCTTCCTTTCAGCCTGGGAAGAAACAGAAGAGGAGATACCTAGATGCCTCGTATCATCCCCCGGCAGCCTGTAAGTGATATGCTTGCATCAAGTAGACTAAACGCAAGTCATGTCCCTGCAACACCAACTTCTTGACCCAGTTAGCCTCGTTCTCTCTATAAGGAAGGTAATGATATATTCAAAACCGTATAGTTGCTTTATTACGTTTCAAAATCGCTCTTTTTATTTTACTTTCTTCTGCTTACTACTAAGTAAGCCTGGTAAGTAAGCCTTTGCTGGTTGAGGGCGATGAGGTAGTACCCAAGGCACTCGTGTTTCATTGATGGCACGTGATATTCAGGGACCTTTTGTGCCTGCGATCTAGTTCCCGGCTGTCGGGACGAAATGATGTGGTTTCGATTCAACAAATAGCTCCGATGATACATTAAAATTTGCGAAAAACTCCAAATATTTATCTAAAATGCAGTAGATGAGTGGAGTTTGTTTCACCTGCAACATACCTAGGTACTTACAGAGGCATACTCTGTGTTCTTCACTGTAAATTCAGGCATCTCTGAAATCTTGACGTTACCTGATTCTTGGGTCATCCATCATCGCTTTACAACAGCAGCCTTGAAATTCCCCAGAGCGGTACCTACCTACAGTACAGAACGTAAGGTACCCATGTCGATCCCACTAACAATTTCATACAGCCAATCATTGCAGGGCTACTTAGTCCAGCTCACTCACTAACTTCCAGGTTCATAACCTCCTTGACGTGAAAGCCAACATTCGACCACTCAAGTTATGATAGGCATCTTCAGCCTCTTTTCAAACAATCAATCAAGCAAACAAGACAAGACAGGACAGACATACATACCCGCCCGTTGTCCTCTCCCAGGCGGATGCTCGCGCCGTAAATGAAAAGTGCTTTTATTGACCTGGAGAAGCTGAATCTCACCCAGCAGGCTGGGCCTTTTCTATCACGCGTCTTCGCCTCTTCTCATTCATAACAAGCCCTCTGCCTTGCGCTGCGATAAAGCACAATCTCGGGACTTTATTCGCTTGGCTGCATTTCATTTACTCCATCTTCCGACTTCACCCCAAATCTATTTGCGATGGACAACTCGAACCAGGATCAAGGCCAGCCTCAAGCTGAGCCCCAAGCACAACAACTCCCAAATGCTTCAGCGCAGGAGGGCATTCCTCATATCGATGCTAGCGCTAATATCAACGTCAACGGCAACGGAATTCCCCAACTGCCAGAGAATCTCCTCAACCCAATGAACCCTCAGGCGCTGAGCATGTTGGCCGATCCCTCACTCATGGCTGATCCCTCCATGATGGCCATGCAGATGCCTCTGGCCGACCCTTCATTCATGATGCAACCTGGCATGGGCTTGCCGAATGGTCAGAATGGCTTCAGTCTTCCCGTCGCTCCCCCTGCCACTGTCAGCGCTGGTAAGTTATACGCGCGCAAATCGTATCTTAACATATCGTTTCTAACATGCGCCAGATGAGGTCGCTCTGTATGACCGTCAGATCCGCCTCTGGGGCATGGCCGCACAGGCAAAGATCCAAAGCGCAAATATCCTTCTCATCACCATCAAGGCCCTTGCCAATGAAATCGCAAAGAATCTTGTCCTTGCCGGTGTCAGCTCTCTCACTCTCCTAGACAGTGCTACCGTTACCGAAGCAGATCGAGGCGCCCAGTTCTTCATCCCTGATGGTGAAGATGTCATCGGACAGAACCGCGCTCAAGTCGCCAGCGCCGCTCTGCAGAAGCTCAACCCCCGTGTTCGTGTTCACGTCGATACAGAAGGCGTCAAGACCAAGGGCCCAAGCTACTTTGCTGCCTATGATATTGTCATTGCCACTGATCTTGATCCTGAGTCTTTCAATGTCATCAACACTGCCACTCGCCTGAACTGCAAGGCTTTCTACGCCGCCGGTTGTCATGGCCTCTATGGTTTCATCTTCAGCGATCTTATCGAACACGACTATGTCATCCAGCGCGACCTGGGAAACATGCCCACTTCCATTGGCCCAGAGTCTCGTACTCGCACTATCGTTGATGTCCAGACTCGAAAGGAGGGTCCCAAGACAATCGAGTCTGTCACCAAGCGCGAGCTCTACTCTACCTGGTTCCTCGCCAGTGACCTTGCTGTTCTTCCTACTGAGTACGCCCAATCCAAGCGACGACTCAAGAGTGTCACCCCCGCCCTTTCTTGTCTCCGCGCTCTCTGGGAGTTCATGCAGATCCAGAACGGCCGAGTCCCCAGCAATCGCGATGACCTTAAGCTGTTCACGCAGATCGCCACTCAGAAGCACAAGGCTCTCGGCCTGCCCAGTGAAACTCTCCGCCCCGAGTTTCTGCGCAGCTTCCTTCAGAACCTCGTCAGCGAAATCTCTCCTGTTGCCGCCATCCTTGGTGGTCAACTTGCCCAGGACGTCATCAACGTTCTCGGACAAACCCAGCAGCCTATTCAGAACATGATTGTCTTCGACGGCACAACCATGGAGGCACTCATGTACCCTCTGCACCCAGAAGGCTCACTCGGGGCATCACAACTCACCGACCATACTGTCCCCAATGGCGGTGCGCCTATGATTCTGGGTGGCATGGATGCTCTGCCTTTGGGTCTTGATCCAACTGCCATGGGCGCTCTGCCTCACCATAATAACCCGATCATGATTCCTACTGGTCTCTCTCAGAACGGCAATCTTATTCCCATGCCCGACGGCTCCCTAGCCGATCCTACACAGCATTTCAATGCCGCAACGCAGGTGCCTCAACAGCCTGTCCAAGGACACACGGCTCAGGTGACAGCTGAACAGACCACTCAGGAGACACCGGCAAACCCCGATGCCTCAGAATCGAGGGAGTAGACTAGCCATATCACCGAGATGCATCTAGAAGGACTTATCACAGTGATTTGAAAATTGAACAGGACTCTGAAGGGGGGTAAACATTCCGCCCGTACTATACTATAATTTGGGTCCGATCTCGAAAGTCAATAGAAGGCTCCAGTTAGGGGGCAGAAGGCTTGGGGATAGATGATACCTCTGTATATTAAATAAGACTACTCAGGCATGACACGCAAGGGGCCCAGGAAAGATTTGATGTAATAATGAATATTCGTTTGTACCTCCAAGCCAAACATCCCAGCTAAAATTCTGGACTTAACATGTCACAATTGCGATCTCAACAGTCACTCAACTATCACAGTGCTTTCAGCTTATTGACTCTATTGTGCTCTACCAACATAGGTAAGCAGACCTAGCTAATATATAATGGGGCATGATCGCGTTGCCCTGATGCTTTTGTATTCCTGTATCCTGCCAAAAAGAAAACCATGATTGCCTTGTCGTCACCTCATTCTTCTCCTTGAGAGACGGGTATCGGTCCCTTTCATTGCATTCAAAGGGGACTGCAAGCAAAAGCCATTTGTGATTCGCGTCCAATTCGCACTTCTTTCATATAGCCAAGCAGGAAGCCAGATGTCGAAAACAATGTCGCATGTAAAGTCAAAAGAACGCAATGCATATTATCTGCCCCTCTATATCCGGGGGCATGCTTGCCTAACGCCGCCGATGCGAATAAGAGAGGGACTATGCCCTCATCGAAAACGATTAAATCAGTATATGGTAACCGACTTTTGGGGTATAAGTATTGGGTATCGTAGCAGCTGAGCTGCGGTAGTAATATGAAAGAAACAGCGGGTGAACATTATCAGCTGTTGCTGAACATGACCGTGCTTCTCGAGGTGCAGAGTTCTACGATGAACTCTCGTCAGTGCTGTCAATAGTGATGACTTTTCGCTGACTCCTGATGATTTGGACATCGTCAGAAGATTCGCCCTTAACTCGAGGTTCTTTGGCGGATGAGGATTTGCCCTTTGAGGTCGTAGACTCAACATCTTGATCGCTCGTCTTGTTGGAAGTGCTGGAACGGAGGATCTTGATCTTCGTCTTCGATGCAGTCTCCTTCGTCTTGGTGGCCTCGACAGTCTTGCTCTTGCGCGATTGAGCCACTCTCGGCTTCTTCGCCCGCCCAGCTTTAGCCGCAATGGGTTCAGCCTCAGTTGTCTTGGGCTTCCTAGGGCGCAGTCGTCGGTTGAGCGAATTGTCATCCTCCTCAATCACCACGGCAACATCGTCATTCTTCTTAGATTTCTTAGCTGAAGGCTCAACCGCTACAACATCATCGTCTGGTTGCGTGTCAGGATGCTTGCGTTTGTTCAGCTTCTGTGCCGTAGGTGGCACGCCGATAGCAGGCTCGACGAATCGGACGGACTTGTACGGCCGCGCAGGCCTAGCTTGCTCATCTGCCTTGGATGAAGAATCGTCACCATTCTATCGCGAGTCTTCTCGATCTTGGCCAGGCTCGCCCCTTTCTTTGCCACTTCGCTTGCGTGTTTGGTTCACGCTCCACCCTCTGATCTGGGTCGGTCCAGAGCTGGGCAGAGCCGCGGCAGACCCAGTCTCCTTGTGGTCGTATGGAATGGTCTTCAGTTCGGGCTTATTCGGCCACGCTCGGTGCGCGGGAACGGGGGCGGGTTGAAGCTTTCGATACTTATTCCCAGCATCAGACGACCCTGAAGGGGTGGATCGATGACCATGGATCGAACTGGGAAGACCCTGAGGATTGTCTTGGGGGCTTTGAGCCATGTGAGGGGGCATAGGAGGGGGGTTCGCATACGTTGGAGATAGTACTTGATGGGCGTAGCCTTGATGAGGCGAGGTCATATAACCTTGCCCAGAAGTCTGCGGGTTTGGCAGAATTCGATCAGTCGCAATCGGCTGAAGCGGTGGTTGCCCATGTGGCTCGGGGCCAGGGTACCCTCGGTGATAAGAGCGAGGAGGACCGGGCGGGTAGTAAGAACCGGATGATCGTAAGCTAGGTTCCAACAGTGCCTCATCCTGAAGAGACTGGTTACGTCCTCGCGAAGGTCGCAGAGGTGGTAGAGGCTCGGCGCTGCCATTGTGAGAAAACGGGATCCGCGCTGGGGGAGGAGCTGGGGATGAATAGTGAGACGATACTGGGCCTGGTGCTGGTCCCGGAGGTCCGGGAGGGGCATTTGAAGGCCCGGCAGGTGGTCCCGGGGGAGGAGGTTGCGACCAGTACGCACGAGAGTAGCTCGGCTCAGGGGCACCATAGATACTCATGCGGCGCGGAGAGTACCCGGGATCGATAGGACGGCCGGCAGCCATGTGAGCATCACGGGGGTCTGTGTTCGGGTAGCTGCTATGTGACAGGTATGCCCCCTGATCCTGAACCGGAGGGCCCTGGTGGGGGGTACCGTAATCCGGATGTCGCACTGGCGGATGCTGTGAAACATTGTGTTCCTGGATAGGTGGGTAGGCCATGGGTTCTCCAGGATGACCATGGACTGGGCCGCTTGGTTGCATTGACATGTGCACGCGGGGCTGGTGCATGTACCCTTGGGGAACCTCGACAGGGCTGGGATTGTATCGAGGATCAATTGGGGCCTGGCTTGGGGTGACAGGCGGGAGCTCGTTAGTCTGGGAGACGGAGCTTCGGGGATCATGTTCAAGCATTCCATGAGAAGAAACGGGGCCAGGTCCCATGCCGTTCGGCGCGGCATCACGGTAGGATGGTTGTTCCTGAGTACCATATGGCTCAAGCATAGAAGGCGCTTCAGGGACAGCTGCTGGCTCATAGCTCATCGCAAGTTCGGTTGCTGGAGCAGTGTCGTAGACTGGCTCGGTCTCTCGGATAGCAGCGGGTTCGTTGGAAGCGCTTACAACATTGCTCAAGAGAGCCAAATAATCGAGGCCAACGCTGGAACTGGTGTCGTACGTAGGAGCAGGAGCGGGCTTTGAGTCAGTGAAGACATCACGAATAGCGTCGTAGCGAGCTGGCTTAGGCGCAGGCTTGGGAGCCTTGTTCGATTCTTCGGTCTCAAGAAAAGCACCAGCATAGGCAAGGACGGCGAGGTTAGTGAATCCAGCCTCGGGTTGAGGGGCTTCAGCGTCCTCTCCTTCGGGCTCTTGTTCCTCACTTTCTGGCTCTTGCGACTCAGAAGCGACTCGGCTGACAACAGGCCTAGCTTCAAGCTCCTTGGCGGCAGTGCCTAAAGATCTGCTTCGCAAAACCTCATCTGAACGAACATATTCGGATATAGAGATCTCCTCAGGGTCGACCTCTTCAAGTTTGCAAAATCGTCTCATCGAAGCACCAATCTTGGTGCGGTACGGGTTATCATCCGAACGACGGTGGTTGGTAGTCTTGAGGAATGAACGTGAAGCATGGGCAATCCGACCCGAAGGGTTGGCAATATAGACAACAGGCTTCCCTGGCATGACGTGTGGAGTCTTCTCTACCTCGGGAACAGGTGCATCTTTCATGATAACACCATACTTTGGGTGCACACCAAAGCGCTTGACCGTGTCTTGGTCAAAATCTTCGGGAACTGTGGTTGAAAAGTCGTAGCCATTGCACCAATGATCGACGTGAAGGCCGTTGCTGTTAGGAGTGTTGAGGTACTTGCCACGCTTTGCATGTGTATGACCCTTGCTGGAGTCATTCGTAGAGTCCCTAAAGCCTATTTCCCAGTCATTGAACTCAAAGGTTTTAGGGCAGTAAAGGCGACTATTAATGCCCTTTTCTCGCATAGATGGCTTCTGGTTATATACGCGATAGCCCCACTGATCTTCATCGCCCATGTTCTTTGGCAACGGGGGGCTTCTTTCACGAGCAGGCAATTTACTTTGAGCCCGGGCGGCAGCTGCGGGAGTGATGCCATTGACAAGAGCGGGAGGCTCTGGGGTCCCTGGTGCTGATTCGGACTCAGCTGGCGTGCCCTCGGGCGTCGCCTCGGCTTCAGCAGCAGAAGCGAGAAGACCCTTGGCAGGAGCGGGAGCAGCAACAGATGCGCCATCGTCAGCGTTGCTTCTGGTGTTCTTCTTGGGGGTAGGTTGACCGTCTGGTTGGTCTTGGGCTCTGCGTTTGTTGACACCACGGCCACGTCCACGGCCCTTTGAAAAAGCGGTGGCAGCGGTTGTAACTGCAGCTGTAGCAGCCGCTTCGTTCTCGCGTCCCTTTCGCCACATGGAAGTGCCTTGGACACGAGAAGGATAAGGGACGAGATGGCCATCTTGGTAGCACTCGTAGATTCCAAATTCTTCGTCATAATGCTCATCGCTGATAACCTTGTACTCATACTGATCATCGGCAATCTGCGTTGTGCGTGTCAGCTGTTGCGCCCCCAATTACCGTAATGGGTAGATAATGAATTAAAGTTGGGGAAAGCCAAGTGGTGAAATAAGGTAGAGTAGAGGCAGGAAAGTATGAAGGAAAACTCTGACTTACATCGACGGGAAGGTTCTTGTCATACAAGGAATTAAGAATTCGAGCACGGTTCTCTTGTGATTCATAGAACTGTTCTTCAATCTCATCAAGACCGTTCTGTGGGGGTGGTTGTGTGAGTAAATTGCCAAGAGCCTCATAGTAATATCGGGTACGGGACTGGGTCACGTCAGAGGAGAGCAACATACCTGGAATTCTTGTTCAGCGACGTAATTGTCGGCCTCATGCAAATGTTGGGCGAGCTGAAGGTCTCTGTCCAGACGACGCTTGTGCTCGGCGAGTTTTGCATCGAGGTTTGCTTGGAGCTCCTCCATGGCAGGTATGAATTCCTGGACAAGCTTATACTTGTCTGGATTTTGAAGAGCATCATCAATGGTGCGTTCAGCCAGCTCTTGCAGGGCGGGCTTCAGCGCGTGAGCAACAGCTTGATAATTTGCTTTGAGATGTCGTTGACGCTCATAAGCAGCCTGTACACGCGAATCGGCAAAGTTCTTTGCTCGGCCTCGTCGTGAGCCACCACGGCCAGCCTTTGCAGTAGCCGCCTTGGATAGAGCGGCTGTAGAACCACCTCTGCCACCACCTCTACCTCGTCCACCACGACCTCTTCCACCGCGGCCACGACCACGAGTGGAAGGTTCCCTTGCGGGAGAATCGTTCTCAGGCATGATGGGTACAATGGGTCATGTAGCTAGAGATGAAGAGAAAAGGTAAATGGTGGTGTTGGTTAGGTGATGTGAGGTGAGGCAGAGCGAAGTAAAGCAGAGCAAGGCAAAGTAGAGCAAAGTAGCGGGCCGGGTACCAGCTTTTTCTGGAGGTTAAAGGTGTGAGAATGTGCCACGCGCCAGTGACAGGGGGAGTGAAGTGCCTGGGTAGTCCTTGAGCAAGGTAATGAGAGAGAACGCAGAGGCTGTACGTGACTTTTGGCGCGATGAAAGAGCTTGTTCGTAGCAGAAACGCGGAGAACAGAGAGAGACGAATAGCCGCGTGCGTTGAAGGGGAAAGGTTATGAAAAACAAGGCGCGCTGTGTTGGAGGAGAAGGAAGATGATTACGGGCGTAGGATGAAAGTGAAGTGAAGTGACAGTGGAGGAATCTGAATCTGAATCTGAGAGACTGGGTCTGGAGGTATGAGGTACGTATAGATCAGAAGTTTTTGCCTGCTGGCAGTGACCGCAAGTGCCACGCAACTGCACCAACAATACAGCAGCTGAAGCAAAAATTGACTGATCCGAGAGATTGGCCAGCTCGGTATCACGTAGATGATGATGAGTAGCAATGATCAGCTGGCGTGCCGAGTGGTTGAAGTCGTGAATGAAGGAGGTTCTAATGTAATGAATGAGACTGAGAAGCACTTCGAGTCCCTTTTTTTCCCAATAATACCGGTCCCCCAGCAGCATGACCCAAACGGGTGAATCCAATGCGCCAAACAAGCCAATAAAAGCGGGGGTAAATCTGTCTGCCACTGTAAGTGCGCTGCAGGCCGCTGTAAAGTCTGCTAAATGCCCTCAGAAATTATACACCCCTGATCATCGGAAATCCACCAGCCACGCCCATCAATTTCACTCTAAGCCGTTTCGGGTACTTCTTGGACACAATGGAGTCAAATGATTGGCCCGGTACCCTTGATTTTCCGTTCACCGCGGCTCCGTGACCCCTGTCAATGCTTTGGCATTCTGCAAGGAGCACTCCGGATTCTCTCGATATGAGTGAGGCTTGACTCTGAGCTACCGCAGATTTGGGTTTGTTTCCATTGTGAATAAGCACCTCAATGCCCGCATTGCATACTTAGGTAGCCTAATCTAGGTACAATGCAGGCGGAGATTCACCAAGACTTTTGTTATGCGGGTTAGCCCAAGGCATGTTCTATTCAATGCGACGCAAGAAGCAGACAACAATGAAAAACAGTGGATGATCAGGATATCATGGATGTTCACGGTCCAGCCTAGTCATGGAGATAATCGGCTGACGTTCAATGATTTGGAACCCCCCCTGGCCTATCATTCTTTCACTCGCACGAGATCGGGTTACTGGATCTTTTCGGAAGCGCGGGAACAATAGCAAGAGTTGCACTTGATACAGGGAAAACTGCTGCACCCACTACTCTCCGTCCGTACGTAACAGCTGTTCATCCTGTCGCTTTGCTGTGGAGCCTCACAATTCTTGTTGACGGAAGACAGGGCATTAGCATACGCCACCAGTTGTGACACAGTCTTCGGAGTTTCGGATAACCCACGGCATTGCTATTGTCACTGTGTGTACTATTGTACGTTATCCATGTACGATTTCTATTGTCTTGACGTGATGCAACTGCTTGTCACTATCAATCCCCTGTTCGTCGCTTGTGGCACTGTCAGCTTGGTGTTATTGGCCTCCGACTTCAGCTCACCTAAGACGCCACGATCAATGTGTGAGTCTTATATCTGATTATATATGTTAAATTCTGTGAATGTTTATGACCTTATAGTTGTCAACTGCATTCCATTCTAAATTACCAGGTAGCTGTACCGTCCTTCGAGCTGGGTCTCTCACTGTTAAAATGCCGAATAACCATTAGTGAGTTCAAGAAGTGTAACACTTAATGTTAGAACGAATGGACCCATTAGACACACAGAGTTCATGGATAATAACACATATGAGACTAGCCCTCTAGAATTAATATATCCCGCATATTCCCGTGCCGTGCTGATAATTTCATCCACAGACTCATTCTCATCGCCTTATCATCACTCACCCTAGACACTCATGATAAACTCATATTCAGCCCCGCATTTTACAGACTCGCCTCGCACTGGAGTCAGCCCAACCCATGGAAGCTCCCGGGAACTAAACAAACGGTGCCGCTGCATCGTCAACCAATCATATCACCCCACACACAGATCTGGTACGTACCCGCAAAACAAGAAAAAAAAAAGTAATAAGGTAGATCGGCTTCAACCACGTGCATTCAACCGTGCCGTGACGTCGCGATAGAGCCTCAACCTCCGAAATCACCATGGGCAAGAAACGGAAGCTATCGCATCAGAATGCGCCCAATGCGCGTCCAAAGAAACTTCCCCAGCAGAACAAATCCGACCAGAAGAAACCGCCCAATGGCCCCGCGAAGAAGGGCAAAGGCAAGCAACAGCATCAGAGTGATGATGAGCCAACGATACCCTTCGAGCCTCACCACCGCATACTGCTTGTAGGTGAAGGCGATTTGAGTTTCGCGGCATCTATCATTCAGCATTATGGCTGTGCAAATGTTACTGCTACGGTTCTGGAGAAGGATGCAGAGGAATTACTGTCCAAGTACCCCCACGTCGAGGACAACATCGCCGTGATCCGCAGTGATGCTCCCAAGACCAACGAGGCCGATAAAGAAGACAAAGAGACATCTGCCAAAGAATCAGAAGCAGGCGAAACTAGCAAAGGTAACCAGAACGAAGGAGAGGACACCAATGGCGAAAGCGACTGCGAGGAAGACGACTACTACGACTCAGACGATCCCAACGCACCACCAAGACCTAAGCGAAAACTCACTCCCAACAACAAGCTCCTCTACAACATCGACGCTACTAAGCTTCCTAATTCACTCATACGCGCTCGCTTCGACCGCATCATATTCAATTTTCCTCACGTCGGCGGAAAGTCCACTGACGTGAATCGCCAAGTTCGACATAACCAATCCCTTCTCGTTTCCTTCTTCGAGCGCGCCATTCCGGCGCTTGCCCCCGACGCTGCCATTGTCATCACACTATTCGAGGGTGAGCCATACACCCTCTGGAATGTCCGAGATCTCGCTCGTCATGCTGGTCTGCAAGTTGAGCGCAGTTTTCGCTTCCAGGCTCGCGCATACTCCGGGTATAAACATGCACGAACACTGGGCGTCGTGAGGAACTCGAAGGGTGAAGTGAGCGAAAGTGGATGGAGGGGTGAGGAGAGGGCATCGAGGAGTTTTGTGTTCAAAAGGAAAGAAGATATTGCTCCATTGGTCGGAAAGAAGAGGCGGAAGGGCGATGATTCATCTGACGATGAGGATTGAGATGTTGCAACACGAATAGAAACAACATAATTGGAGTCTGGTGTTATAGGACAGCAAGTTTAGAAATGCTGAGAAACAGAATTCAGTTCCGAAAACATGGGACTTCATTTTAATCGGCATATTGCCAAGGGTATCTCGACTCCAAGCTTCCCGTTGTTTATTCCCCAAGCGGATGTTCCTATACTGGATGGCCGACTGGATGGATTGCTTGCGCCTGAACGCCAATGATCGTTCCATGATGAAGCACGACTCTCAGAAACACCAGAACGGTATGATATTAATATCAGGGATCAAGACAACCCCCAACGCCAAGAAATACCTCTGCCGCTCGAATTGTTCGAGTAGCAAGCCCAATAGAATATGCGGCCAACGCTGCCCCCCCCGGATTGCCCATTGAACACAGGGTCCAAAATATACAGGCTGTTCGCCGTTTATATAGTGATGGTACAGTGCGCCTGGTATTGGCCCTTTAACTCCCGAAATGCAAGTGTGATTATATGTCCCAACCAAGCTCCATTAGTGCTCCTACCCGTAGACTGCAGTGCCGGGGGCTCAGCAGATCCTGTTCTGCAACCCTTTTGCTCGTGCTTTAAGCTGACGTCTTCTGTGACCCAATCCCCCTAGCCTCGTGATTCAGGCGAGACAGCTCGTTAGAAACTTCCTGTAAATCTTTTTCAGCGCCTCTAGTGGCGTCCTCCAGATCCTTCGTATGGTTGGCCTCGTCTTCAAGCCTTTGTGCCTCCTCGTTCTCCCTCATTAATGCCTCCTCCTGCTCACGAAGAGCCTGCTGTTCAGCATTGACAACACCTTCCATGGCCGATTGCGGAGGAGGCGGTGGAGGAGGAGGAGGGCTGGGCGCATCCAACTCATCCTCTCTTAACCTCTTCATGTTTGGCCCATCAGATGGAGATATCGAGAGCGGACCTTCTACTTCCGACTCCCTCTTCCTCTTACGTTCAGGGCTTCCCAGAGAACCACTGCCCTCATTATCTGACGCCGTGGCAGCGTCAAGCCCACCAGCTGGTGTCCCATTAACGTTGACCAAAGGTGTACCCTCAAGCCCACCAGCGGCGGAGCCAGTACTGCTTCCTGCGGCACCAGGGCCTTGGTCACCTTTCATCTGGGTATCTGTGTTTTCGCCCGCCCTTGGTTTCTGCTGATCACCGAATTTCTTAACAGCACGGTCCAAGAAGTCCTTGACGTACTGCTTCATTTTCCTCGCTTGCTTTTCACTTAGGGGTGCATTGGGGTCACCGACCCGGTTGTTCTTATAGTCGGACGAGACAAGCTTCTTAGCTATCTCTTTACCAAAGCGCTTCAGCTCCTCCTTAGGAAGTTTGTGATGGAATTTGTCGAGGACATGTTTGATGTGGGGAAACACCTAGCAACCTGTTAGAGGAGTTTTTAGCAGAATTCGAATGCAACCAACCGTATTTTCGTATATCTTCATTTGTTTTTCGACGGGAAGAGATCGCCATTTCTCCTCTTTCACCTCCTTGGGTGGCGTATCCGCCGTCTTGGGGGTCGAAACTGAAGTATGTTTAGGTGTTCCCCTCTCAGTGACCTGGTTGATAATACTTTGGATCGCCAATTGCTCCTTCATAGCCTTGGACGGTGCTTTGACAGCAGGTTCCGCTACAGGCTGCGTAGGTCGCTGCCATGTTGTGGTGCCTTGCTTGTTATAGAAATAAGTGTTTCCTGCAGCATCCTTGGCGGTAAACCATCCTTGAGGAAGCCCACCATTGAATGGGGGCCTGCGAGGGCGTCCGCCGTTCTGGAAAAACGCGACGTTCCTTTGCGGCATGCTGTTTCGAGGACCTTTCGGCGCGTCAATGGTCTGTGGTGACGCTGTCTTTGAAGATTGCGCTGCCTCCTCGTCTCGACCTGCACCGCGTCGCTCCTCAAATGAGTTTGCGGCTGGTGCGTTGGGGTCGAACTTGCGTCGTCTGATTCGGTATGCCACCTCTAACTTACTCCACTCGTCGAGAAGGTATTTTGACTTCGAAGCCACGTCTTCGTGCTCGGATCGTGTCAGACCCTCGATGGTAGCCTCGATTTTGGAGTCCTGGATCTTGTTCCTTGTCAAGCGTGGGAACTTGTCGAGGATGTCCAAAACCTGAAGGACAACGTTGTGGTCCTCGATAAAGGTGTTGAGTGTTGTTTTGAGAATTTGGTAAGCGTGCATACGCATAACACAGTGGATGACGCGCTCCTCGTCGCACCGCAGGATACGGTCCAGTAATTTCACCGCAATCCATTTCTCTTTGCATTGCATAAGAGCAGCCATGACCTTTCGCGCGTCGTCTTCGTTGAGACTGCGCGAAGGCATACTGTTGACATATTCCTCATCGTCCTCATCTGGCTTCTTCTTCCGAGGCTTCTTTGCCACGGAAGTATCCCAACCGTCACCTCCATCGATACCTAAAGCCTCGACAGTCGCGACAGGCAATTTGGTTGCTCGCTCAGTTTGTGTTTTGCCTCCAATGAATCCCACGCAATTGGCTTCCCCGCAGTAGCAGGGTTGGGGGTCGGCACCATATCGGTCAACATTGTAGTTAAACACCAACTCTTCTCCGGATTGGATCTTGCGCGAGGCAAAAATGCCCATTCGGAGTTTGTCGCCAACCACCCACTTATCAACATAGCAGTTGGGGTTGCAAGAGTGATTGCAGAAGCGACCATAGTTGCCTTTTTTTGTTGCGTCCACAAACTCGCTCTTGTTTAGCGACATGAAGTAAAAATGCTTGATACCCTCTTCGTCGTACTGCATCATTCGACGACGAAAGGTAGGCTCATTGATGACTTCGCCAATGTACTCAAAGACGAAGTCATTGGCTTGTAGATCAGAGTCGGCGCGGAGGCCGAAACCCTTCTTTTCGGTCTTGATGACAGAAACGTTGGCGTACTGCTTGCGCTGGAACCGCTGATTCTGGCAGCCCCCTGCACAATTTCCCGCCTCAGCGCTACATTCCATTTTTGTCGCTCGATTGATGCAGTCCGAGTCCTCGCCACATGCAGTATTTTCGCCATTGTCTGTAGAGGAAAGTTAGCAAGGCACCGGACCACAAGGGCTCATTGTGGACGACGTACGCCATTCTTCCCGACACTCGCAGTCCAAGGCGTCGTTATCTGTAGATCCAAGGTGCTTTGAGCCGTATAGGCAATCGGGAATGAGCTGAAAGAAATTACAAGACTCGGCGGTCATGTCGGGTAGGTGGTCGAAAAGGACGGGTTCGCGGCTGGCTGCCAACTTCTGAGAGGCCTTTCGAGAGAGCTTTGAGGGTCTGTTTGAGCTCGGTGTGTCTGCGCTTCCGCTGCGCGACTTGACGCCATCGTGAGAAGCGCTCGGCGATCGGGATTCTTCCTGGCCGCCATTCGTGACAGACATGGGAGTCCTCTCCTCCTGCTTCACCTGCGCGCCATTTGTGCCCTCCTCAAGCTTAATTTCCTCCATTTTGCTGGTCGTATACTCGTCATCCTCCATTAGTACATTAGGAGCAATAGCACAAAGGCCAGGTTTGGAGCGTGGTCTCGGGTCTATCGAAGGTACTGGGCTGTCGCGAAGGAGCAGGACGTGTCGAGAGGTCAATGCGAACGCGAAGAATGACTCGTCCCAAGACAGCAAAAAGGGTGGAGTGTGAACGCGGAGTTGGTGGAGCGGGTAGACTATATCCCAGGCGCATCTACTGCAAGGCAACCTAAGGGACCTTACCGGGGACGAAGCAGAAAGTTAGAGGCGAGGCAAGGCAAGGCGAGAAGAGAGGCCCGAGAGAGGTTACTTGATGTATGCAGGCCAAATCCGGGGTTAACGTTAAGCGGTCACGGGAAAAAGCGACGGGGCGAGACAAAGAAGCCAGGGCACATTGAGACCGTGCATCGACGATTACAAAAGACAACGGGAGGGACAAAGCCAATTCGAGTCGAGAACAACTCATTCCGACCCAGGACAAACCCCAAGGCAAAGCAAATAGCAAGCAGTATCTTTTGTCGGAATTTTATGGCCCCGAGTGCCCGACGCAGTGGAAAAGGCCCGACCGAGGCAACTACGTGCGCCATAATTGCTATTCCTCCAGTCGCGTGCAGCTCAGTAGTAAGCCACCGCGAAACAACCTTTAACCTACTATATCAGTGACTACATTCATTTCGCATCAATTGACACCGATTCTCGAGGCTTTAGGTCTCTGAGCGTCCTCAACGTGGACGATGTATCAAGAATACGCCTCAACAGCTCTTGGTAGTCCCAGCCCAGGGCCTCTGCAGCCAACAAGGTGAGACTTGCTTGATCCTCGCGCCCAGGCCGACCAGGACCCGTCATGTTCTGCAAACAAACGTCTTTAGCCACACTTTGAGCGCTTCGGGAAGGACAGGACAAACCGGTTTCATGTTCACGTCAAATAAGGCAAACTTGGAGTCGGCCGAGTCCTTGAATCTGCGGACATCAATTCGAATCGGCGCCGTCACCGCCAACTCTTGTGCCACCCTTTCGCATTCCTCTGCCACCTGTTTGTATGCTGCCTGGCTCCCCTCCGCGGCGGTTATCGCCCTTGAGTTTGCTGTGACTGCGACGGCGCCATTGTAGGGAGCAACGCCATTGAGGTGGTTGAAACGCGTCACAACAGGCAATGCCCAGTATCCACCTCCTCTAGACATAGGCGGCATAACCGTAACAGTCGCCTCTTCGCCGGCAAGATATTCTTCTACCATGATAGAGGGTGACTCTTTAAATAAGGCCTGTGCGTGTTCAGTGAGTTCCTTCAAGCTGCAACAGACACGGACGCCATGGCTGCCACGGCCACGTATAGGCTTTGCGACAATCGGGAAAGGGAGGTTAAGCTTCTCGAGGATCCCTTGAGTGTCTTGGCTCTCGTTTAGGGTCCATGCTCGTGGCATAGTAAACCCGCCAAGTTTCCGCAGTAGATTGTTAACAAATTCTTTGTCGTCGTATCGTTCAACAATCAACGGGCTTTGCCCCACAACTTTGATGTGGTCTTGATGCTCAGCGAGACGAGTTGATATTTGAAGAGGATGTGACAAGAAGAGGATCGTGTTGGCCCATATATGGCTTGCGCCCTTCTTGACAGCCTCTAGGATACCATCTTCGGTATCGGGAAACGACCATCCAACTTGTTCACTTGGTTTATGATCATTGTGAGGGCAGATAACATCGACGTTCGGTGATAGGCTCAAGTTGTAGGCGATATCGGCCCCGGAGTCCATGTAACCTGCGAACACAGTTAGGCAAACACCGTAAATTGGGCAAAGAAAGGATAAAATCTACGAACCTCCGGGCTTCTTTGGTTTCTGGATCCCATCAATAATGGGAGGGTCGAGACTTTGGTAAAGCACAGCTACGCGAGCTCTTGATACCGAGGACATTGAAGCTTTCAGGTTAATCAAGGACGAGCGATGACGAAATTGTCGGCCAGCTCCTGTTGTAAGAGATTGTATCACGTGCAAGGAACTCGAGACAATGCGTTGCATGATGAATTGGAGTATGATATTGACGGATTAGGACTGAAGATTCGAGAGAAGGAGAAGATATTATATCGTGGAGCCTTCGATCTTAGATCTGCTCGTCGGAACCATCCAGTGGGCTATTCCATGGGCACAGATGGAGTAGTCCGTGATATTATACTTACTATCCAGGCTTTATCAACGCCAATTGACGAGATCAATGAGCTTCATGAGCTGTTTCATTATTTTTTTTTGTTGATTTTTTTTTTGATGAATTCTGCTTCCTATGATGCAATTGATCTATTTATATTATAGGCTGAACCACAATCATGGCTCTCTTTCTTAGCTATTTCGAATAGGGCCCAGTCAGACGTTGCCAGCTCATTGTGCATTAATGCCTGTCTAGAAGATCAACGTCATGGCTGGACCTAGTTATAAAAGGGAGATGCGCTCTCCTGTCCAAAGCGGTTGATTAATGCCCTGTCTGTTCCCTTTTTTATGTATGCAATGATGAACTGTCACCTGAAAGCTGAAGTGATGCAGTCTTTGGACTTACAACCGATCCAATGCTGATGCTGAGAGTCTACGTACCGATCGGCCTGGAGTCTTGACGAACAGTTGGCCAGTGCAACGCTGGTGAAATACGACGAGTCGACCACCAAATCAATGACCAGTCATTCCTCTCTTCAACAGCAACAAAGAGACAACAAACTCTTGAGAATAATGGCCTGAAACCACGGACCCGTCGCCAACTGGCCAATAGGCCTCAGCCCATCTCTTCAGGTTCCAGAGAGTTGCACCAACAGCCCCTTGCCCAACCTTGACGGTAAATAGCTTGGCAACTCTTATTAATAGTCGCTGACTTTGCCTTGCACAGAATACTACCTACCTACTGTACATTAAGCCAAAACCAGGCTGAGCTCATCGCTGGTTGGTGGCCACACATCCATCATGGGCATGGATGGAACAAGGACAAATACGGCACCAGCCGCATACGCGAGAAGCCAATGGAATATCGCCAAATCCATGTTGGTGTGTATCGATGGGCTGAGCCTGTGAGCACGGGACATGGAGTATGTGTCTACCGTCTACAGAGGCCCCCTTCTCTTCGATAAGCCCCCTACTTCGAGTCAGGCGCCTCCAGGTTCTAGTGGGATTGGTCCTTTGAGTTATCTTTAGACCCGTCCTGATGCACCTATTTTTTGTCTGAGGAGTGAGTGCTGCAGTGGTGCATCATGGCAGGGTCACAGTCATTAAAGAAACAGGGACTATGGACAAATTGGAGCTCTCCAAGTGAGACATTTAGAGGCCTCTCGACGCAATTACTCAATTCAATAAGCCTTTGGGTTGTCAGCTTGATTTGCCATCAAAGTTAGGTGGTAGTCATACTCACAATCATATCAGATCAGCGCCTCACTCGCAAACATGGATAGGAGGATTTCCAGATCCAGGAATCGGCTTAAGCTGTACCACGCAACACACGCACATGTACATGCACTGCGCATGCACGATCTCATTACATCGCAGCGCATCTCATCTCATCAGGGGATAATGAGATGAAAGGTGCTGGATCACATTGCATCTTGTGCATCGCTTTCTCGGCCACTCCCACGCTATCTACCTTACTATCCAATATCATGTGCAGCAGTTTACAAACGGGCTGAGGCGGTACTTGAATATTGGGCAAGCCGATTAATGTATTTGGTGGCTTCGATCCGAATTAGGTACCTACCTATACCTACCTAGTCGTTGTCTCCGTGCACCCTCTGTCTGCCTTATAGGAGGCATCCAGGGTCTGACACTGACCCTGACACTGACATTGAGTCTGTCATTATCTGTTTCTCACCCGTTAGTCTACTTGCACCAGCATTGTCACCAAAACCTACCTACCTACTCGCTATATTCACCACGGCGGTTCTTGTTATATTAACATCGTCTGTGTGAACTTGCGTCTACTCAAACGAGCATCTCTTGTCAAGGGAATCTGTCCAAGATTCACCTGTATTACTTCACAAGTTGGCGAAACCAAGTTTCGTTCCGCTTTAGAATAGACCTGAGACTTTAAGAAACGGCCGAAAACACACCCCATAAGGCGATCTCACTACACCAGGCAATATCCTCTTAGAACCTGCAACTTTACCCAGGAATTATCAAGGACTTTCTTCTTTCTTTTTCTACAGGTTCCATCACAGAGAGAATCTCAGCCCAGACCTTGTGTTCCCGCGTCTGGCTAGAAGTAGTAATCCTCGCTTCTTCGTCCATCCGCTATCACATGTACCGCAGCATCTTGAGCGAGTCGCTTCCTTTCGTCGTACCCGACGTCTCCAAGCCAGTTGGCTGGGTCCATCGTTAGGCTATATCGTGGCCCTTAAATGCAATATATCACAAGATTCCACAAACTCTTCGATCCTTTCGCGTCTTGCCATCAACCTCCAATGAGTCTCTCGACGGAAACACCCAGAGACGACTTTCGCTTTCTAAAGACTTTCGCCGAACGAGGATCTAGTCCTCGATGGACTTTCACTTCTTCTCGTGGTTGAGACTTTATGAGAATTCACATCAACATCTCCTTTTGAGCTTATTCCAAACCTCATTCTCACCAGGGTAGTTTCCAAGGAAAAGATATCAGCATGGAGCCATTTAATGACCAGGAGAAGGTATATCTCGCCATGCTAGCCTCCTGAAGTTCTTCAACTGACCAAACTCCAGCGGCATCTCCTTGCCGAAATAATCAAACACAGTCAATTAGATGTCCAATATTTGGAGAATCTAGTTCGTCATATTGAGCCAAACTGGATGCAAATGCAACTCCCGAATGGTAAGTCGAATAGCCACTACCTCCAGACCCCCCGAATTAAACATCCTTTATAGGCCGCAACATGGCTCAGTGTATGGAGACAGCTCAGAACATGTACATAGGACAGCGTGGGACAAAGCGGAAAGCTAGCGAAGAAGAATCGAGCACTCAGAACAACAACGACGGCCAACTTCACAGCAATCAAGCTCTGCCTCTTCTGTCTCAACATTCTCCAGCGCAGAACTCACCGGCAAACTTCCAACGCCAACCCGCTATGGCTACTGGGCCCCATTTGCAGCAACCTCAGAAACCTGAACAGCCTCCCAAGAAGAAAAAGGGTCGTCCGGCATATGCAGGTCGGGACGTGACCAGCCAGCGACCTTTCAATCCTCGACCTATCGCTCCAAAACCATCTGCAAAAATTCTACAGAATTCTCACTCGGCCTTTCGTACTATTGCCCCGGCTCCTCAAGCTGGTCTTCCGCCACGCCCCCCGGGATCATTGCATAATACATACAAAGGTCTAAGCCGCGCACTTCCTGTGGAGTTTCAAAACACGCACGGGAATTTGGATACTTACCGGCCTTCTATCACACCGTCCTCTGGGATACTTCAGCCAAAGAAGGCAGCAGGAATTTTAGACCATATACCGGTAGGTAATCGCAATTCGTCTGTTAAGCGTCAGCTAATACTCTAATAGCATGGAGAACAGATGTTTAACCGCTCGAGATCCCTTAGTGAAGCGGTACCGCGCGTGCAAAAACAAGAAGGTTCTCGAAACAATCGATCAAGCTCATTGCAGCCGATGGGAACTGACGACCAAAGTCGCATAATACAAAGCAGAGCGCCAGATCAGAGGCAAGAAACGACAACAAAATCGGATAAGGAGAACACGAATGGACGTCAGAGAAAGACTTAGGGAGATGACACCAACGTTTCTGAATGAGCAAACGAGGGAGAAGAAGGAGCTTCATCGACTACTCGTGGGATAGTTGGTACGACAATGCTAGACACGGATATCAATGATGGTTTGAGGCTGATGAGGACGGCATAGACAAAGGCCAATGATTAGAGAGCAGCTGGTTTGACTCTCACATAACCTGTAAAGCAGGGAGATTAATAGGCATGAGCTTCAGGACATCTTCAGGACTGTATACGGGCACCGATAGACAGAATTCATGAACTAATGACAACTGTATCAAGTGAGACGTAAACTTGCACTCCTTGCCTGAGCGCAATTAGATACAATTTGTATACTTGCTCGACATATGACGGCCTCAGAAGGGAAAAAATACCTGTGACCTTTGATAAAGGACGCGAAAACAAACTCATTCAAGAGACCTCTTGGGTTATGATAACTTACCTAAGAACTTTTATTATGAGGCCCTAAGTTTTTGCCTCCCTTGGGAAAATAGACATCTGTCTGCTTATTGAAGAGGAAAGCATGTCACGACGAAAGAAATAATGCTCAAACAGGTGCAATAAAGTGTACGAAAAAAGCAAGACGCTTATGTTGATTGCATTAACCCTCATTATCCTTGGCTTCATAACACCCAATCAAGTGTGCCCAGTCCATTCCAGATTTCGGCCTCGAGATAAAAGAAATATCTGGATCTCCTAGGTCTTCGCTAAAAACATTTCCTGATTTATTCAGATAATCCCAAACTCCACTGTCCTTAAATAGTCATTTTGATGTTCCTCTTGTACCCCCTTTTACTGCTTAACAATCTTCTCAATTGTGTCCACGAGGATATCAGCGTGCTTCTGCTGGAAGATAAGCATAGGTCGCAGACGAACGGCGCTGGCACCACTGCCACCGATGTTCACACCCAGTTTCTTGGCCTCTGCTAGGAACTGGTCACGCTTGGGGCTGTCGAAGGCAATGAATGTACCTTGACCCTTGCCACGGAGGTTCTCGATCTGACCGGGGTACTTCTTGCTAAGAGACTCGAGGTCCTTGAAGAGGCGATCACCAACTCGCGCGGTGTGGTTGACAAGGTCGTTCTTGTTGATTTCGTCGACAATGGCCTTGAAGAGGATGGCGCGAGCAGGGTCACCCATCCATGTGTTGAACTGTCTGTAAGGCTTGTTAGGGCGAATAGCAGGGTCGCCATAGTAGAAACCGGCAGCTTGAGCCTTCTTGGAGAAGGTCACGATATCAGGGGGTGTCTCGAGGTTCCAGTGCTCATGAGCCCAGAACTTGCCAGTAGCGCCAATACCAGTCTGGACTTCGTCGACAATAAGGAGAATGTTATGTTTCTTGGTCAGGGCTCGCAGCTTGCGGAAGAAGTCAGGCGAAGCGTGGTTGTCACCACCTTCACTCTGGACCGGCTCGACGACAACGGCGCAGGGAGGCAGGTGCCAGTTCTTGATAAGGTGCTCGACTTCATCGAGACTAGCCTGCTCGATCTTCTTATTCTCCTCCACGTTCTCCTCGAGAGGATATTTGAGCTTGGGGAAAGTCGCTTGAGGCCAGTCGAAAGCAGGGATGTCGACTTTATGGATAGCCTTGGAGCGGGTCGTAGAAAGCGATCCAAAGAGACGACCGTGGAAGCCGGTCTTGAAAGAAAGAATAGAAAGATCAGGGCTTCCGGGGGCATGGTTATCCATAGCACTGTCAAGTTCCTTGGTGCTGAAATCAACCTCGGGGCCACCACGCTCCTGCTGTCGGCGCCACATAAAGGCGGCCTTGTAGGCAGTCTCGTTCGCATCCGAGCCAGCCATGGCAGTGAAAACATTATCCAGACCCTTGGGAGCAACAGTGAGAAGACTGGACTTGAGAAGATCGGCCCAGTCGTGAGAGGGGAAGGCTCCAAGGGCAGGCCGGTTGACAATGGCGTTCACCATCTCAGGGCTGGAGGCGGCCTTGAGAAGGGCAGGGTTGTTATAGCCGACTGCGATTGAAGCAATCTGAGCAAAGCTATTTTATTCGTTAGTATTGGGTGATGAAGCTGGCTTTCAATTGACTCTTACACATCGAGAAGCACGTTGCCATCGGGGTCAGCAATGTAGTTGCCCTTGCTCTTGGTGTAGTCGACAAGCATGTTTGCGCTACGAGTATCAAAGACCTTGGTGAGCTCATCCATGTGACTCTTGGTCTTAGGGCCAGGAATAGCTGTCTTGACTGTAGGGGCCTCTGGCTCGCCGGCGAAGAAGGTCTTCTCAGAAACAGCAGCCATGCGCATGCTGCGCGAAGTAGCGAAAGAGCGGCAAGCTGCAGCTCGGGCAGCTTGAACAGCAGGCCGGGCGGCCATGCCAGCGCGGAGAGCCGACATGACTAAGAGTTGCAATTGATGAAGAGTGTGAATGTCTTGTAAAGCGCTTCGACCGCGAGGTAAGATATAAATTGGAGTTGCGGTATGTCTGCTAAGTGAGGACATAACGTTAGCATAAATAAAAGCGTACCGTCATAATATGGAAGCGAACAGTATCAAGAGATGCAGCCATGATAGAAGCCAAATTGAGAGGGGCAACTCACTCTTGTCAAGCTAAGGTAGAAGCTCTGAAGGTATGAGAATGTCACACAGATGGGAGATATGGAAGATGAGGGGAGAGAAGGAAGGGAGGTTGTCATCAGCCCTTTTATAATGTGCCACTCACTTCAGAATGGAAAGGAAAGATCCTTACTCGGACCCGGCTCTCACCTCACCTGCCCAACACCGGAGACAAGTACCTTAGTCATAATGTCCCAGTCCGTCTACCTACAACTGAAAGCTACCTACCACCTAAAAATGTTTCTTTTCCCCGCATTCGCTCTCGAGAAATTGACCAAGCGGAGAGCGGAAGTTGGTGAGACACAGCGGAGGCAAACAGGAAAGAGGGAGGGGTGAAGTTAGACGTGTTGAAAACTTGCCATAATAGGTAAGAAGCTGTAGCGCCCCATCGCGCCTACAGCATCTCTCAGACCCCGCTAGCTCCTCTGATTCTCTCCGTTAGTTATCAGTTATCTTTTGTGACATTGGGTTCTTGTCATGACTTCTAAGCTAACCTCCATATCAATTGCAAGACGTAGTTGGTTTGTTTGAATAATACTATTGATCTCAACGTCGTCTACGAGACCATTTGCTCTTCCAATTCAATCTCGCCCTGTCTTGGTATCAAGGGCCCGTGCCTCACCTCCGCCTTCACCTTACCCACGGTGAACCCAGACCCAGATCTCGATAACAGACTGCAGTGCCGACATGTTTACTGTGCAGGGGCCAGATACTACATACACAAATACGTACCGATAACATCCATGGATGCATTGTCCAACCATTATTGCAGCCTATCTCACACTCAAGAACACCCTGTGACCGGTTGCCAGCCACTGCGTATTCACATATTTCAGGTACTAGTATCCGTACTGTTTGATAACAGAAGCAATTCACCCTTCCACGGGTTGACCTTCCTGATTCCATGTCCTGCTCTCCAAATCCACCAAGCTTGCCAATGCGCGGGGTAAGGCAGGTATCTCCATATCTCGGGGTACTTGGGATAAAACGGCGCTCAGATCCTGATACGCCTTCTAGCTACAGTACTTACACCAATCCAGTCAGAATTACCGACCACTATTCTTCACCGAACTCACCTTGAGACATGATTACTTACTTTGTTTGGTGATCTTTCTACCGAGTGGGGATTTATCTGCTATTTAGAAGCAGCATATCTCCCATACAGCATATATACACCCCCAAGCATGGCAGCCGTCGTTCCCGTTCCACACACCGGGCCGGTTCCGGTCTCGGAGCCGTCCGAGTTCTCGGCTGCCAGACGTTGCTTTTAGTGCGTTTGGCATCCAGAAGCCTACCCTTTTGGGCAGGTTAAGGGAGACTGGAGGCTCTATCGGTGGCCTAGACAGTTCGTCCATCTATAAACATTGGAACACGATAACAATCACATGAGTTGAAGACAAATTTTTCCATCTTGACCGATCTTTCTAGTCAATTAAAAGAGTAATAAGTCGCCTCGATTCTCCGCGTGGCCATAAAAGTCTCATGTTGTCACAATGTCAATCTATAAGTTAGAGAAGACGTGGCTCTTCCATCCTTATCAACTGCGTTAACCATAATGTCGATGCTTCCGATTCTGATGCCCAAAAGAACTCGCTACCAGAAATGCAATGCCAATGCCATGCCTGTATCACAGAAACAAACAACGCCCACAATGCCCAAAACTCCTGATTCACCTGCAAGTTAAACGTCTTTCTCATGCTCCCGCATATATCTGACAAAGGTCTTCTTGTGGGTCTAGTAGCTAGGTTAGCATCATAAAGAGAACATCAATTTCAAGCAGTAGTCAGCGAATGCTTACCATTCCAGCATATTTGCCATCTTTCAGCACACAAATGTACCTGAGTCCGAGCTTCGCGAAAAGCTCATAAACCAAGTCCATTGGTGATCTGATATCCAGTGCAACAGGTGCCTATACTCGTCAGTGGTGTGCGAGGTAGCACATATCGCGGAATGCTCACAGGATCTATGTAAGGTGTAAAGTCTGTGGGATCATGTTCTCCTTCATCTTCGTCAATGCTAGGAACGTGGTCCATGAGGCAAAGATTCGTCGCTTCGTCTTCTAACTGATCAAGAGCGTATCCAAGATCAGGTGCAGGAATCAACCCAACCAAAATACCATGTCGCACAATTGGCAGTCCTCCATCGAGTTCGCCAGCCCTGTGCAGAAGCTCGAGTTTGATTCTCAAGCTGGTAGCAGGCACAACCGGCGAGTTCGTAATGTCAATAATTCGTTCTTTTCGAATCCGTGGCACAATGTCAGCCAGGTCTTCCGTAAAGATCGGCTTATGCTTATTGTCCAAGAATGGATATGAATTCATGCTGGTGAGAAGATCCTGTACAAGTCAGTCGCTGCTCGGTACATTGGCCAAAAATGAAAGACTCACATAGATGCTGTTGGGCTCGATAGCATCTGCCGTCCATTTGGCCACGAGAATGGCGAGAGAGAAGGGCAAGACATAATCAAGGCTACCGGTGAGCTCGAATAAGATGACTGCGAGTGTGACAGAAAGTCTTGTCACACCACACATGGTGGCACCGGCTGCAATGAGACCATACACACCAGGTTGGATGCATGAGCCGTCTCTGCTGAAAGCACAGTCTCCCCAGATAGCCCAATCCGGGACACGTAGCACGGCCCATTGCACCATATGACCGACTATCCGACCCATCAAGCCTCCAACAACCATAGATGGTACATAGATTCCAGCAGGAACTTTCTGTTGGGTGTATTAGTTGATGCCACAGCCCGTTTCGAATCAAACTTACAATGCCAAAAGTGATAACGGTGAGGAAGCCCTTGATCAAGAGAGCCACAAACAATTCAAAGAGAATAGGGGGGATCTCATCAATAGCCCCAGGGCACAATGCTCGTTCTTCCCAGTCAGTGCTGGAACCCTCGCATGGCGATGCGACATTGAGAAGCAGCTCAGCAACAGGGAGCTTTGTCAGAGCATTCCAATAGCTCATCAATCCTGTTACCGTTGCTACAAGCAGTACCTCCAGCAGAGGGTGCTTTTTGATCAGCTGGATCCTTCTGAACGACTGAGCCCAGTATTTAGAGGCTTTGATAAAGAGCGCGCCTAGTGCACCGCCAATGATGCCCACAAATATGAAGCTTCCAAGCTCGAAATACTCCCAGTCGACCAGATATCTCACTTCAAACAGGACGATCTTGTGTGTACCGTAGGGGTTGAGGAATTTGAGAGACAATGCGGCGACGATGCAGCAGAAGAAGGTTCGGAACAGCGTTTTTGCAGGGAAGAAGTATGAAACTTCTTCAAGGCCGAACAGTACTCCGCCTAGCGGCGCACCAAATGCCACGGCGACTCCTGCGGCTGCAGCTGCTGAAATAACCTCTCTTCGCTTTCCGTCGTTTCGATCGTACTTCGAGAATAATCGACACAAGATATTGCCAACGCAGGCAGCCATGTGAACGTACGGGCCCTCCTTTCCGAGACTCATACCGGAAGCAACACTTAGAATCAGTGCTACCAATTTGATAATCAAGGTCCTGGCACCCAGGAAACCGTGCAAAACAAAGCCACTGAGAATGACGCGAACCTCGGCAACTCCACTGCCAGCCGCAGAATAGTAGACCATTGGGGGATTCTCTGGCTTTGGATCGGGTTGCGGTTGAGGTGTCGAAGATTCACTTGTGTTCAAGTCATCATATGTCTGTGTGGGTTCATCAACAGCTAAGTTCTCGTCTAGGGTCGTCAGTTGATACGCAGATGGGACAACTGTTTTTGTCCACAGTGCCATCCAACAGGCAATGAGAGCAAGGGTGAGAACAAAGGCCATGTAAATCGCGAAGCTTCTCCAGATGTCTCCGGAAGGACTGTTCACAACATGTGCCCACCTGACCCAGTCCTCACAGACTTCCTCGGCGCAGCATCTCTAAGGTCAATATTAGTCAACCTTGGTGACAAGGACAAGCTGAGGAATGTGCGCATCATGAATTAGGTACTGACCTTTCTGCTGAGGTACCAAGCTTTGCTGCAGTAGCCCTCCTTGAAATCAAAGACAGTGGATTCGGCAACATCAACTGTATATGCCATCAATGCAACGAGAAAGCCACAGAGAGCACTCAGAATCCAGCCCTGGGCACCATCAAAGATAATGCGAACCCTGCCCCAGAAATCCTTTCGACTTCGTAGCTCCTTGACTCTGTAGGAATCGGCGATTGCATCATGCACCCAGTCGGTACTGGTGAATTGATCGTACCACATGCGTTCATCTGGGAAAATCGTGCCTTTCGATTCGGCCATAGAGGACTCATGGCGGTCGGACAGTGCGTTAACCAGTCTTGAGCTCCACGAGGGATGCCGGCTATGATTTCGAGAGCCATGATAGGCGCCTGAGACACAGAACATGATTAGCTAGAGTCAGATTAAAACCCTCCTGGAGAGCGCACCTGTGTAGCTGTGGTCCCGCGATAAGGATCCTTTTTGCTGACGAGTCGAGCTTTGCTCACTGATACGAATGCGCGACCTTGAAGCTGTGAGCAAGGGGGTTCGCTCGTCCAGTTCTCCTGTTGAAGCATTCCGCTGTAAAGGATTCCGCCTTCGCGTAGTCCGTGGTGAGGGCGGCTCAGAGCCTTCTGCTTCTTGTCCCGCCATGATGGAATGAAACTATGATGGAAATGAAGTTGTGAAGGAGTAGGGAGTGGAGTGACAGGCAAGCTCCAAGGGCGATACGAGTTTAAAGCAAGGCGCCTGGTCCGGAGATAAAGGGAAGATAAAGATCAGCAGCAAGTGAAACAGAGATTGGGACACAAGGACGATCTGGTCCGAGTACTATATCGCGACACCCGTGACCGTGCTTCGTCCCAGAACTTTGATGGTTCGTTGGTTGTCACACCGTCACCGTTCTCAGGGTCCAGGTGACCCTCGTTGGCGGGAGTGTGGAGGCGCGCCAAGCGTGACTGGACTTTAAATCAAGATGGCGGGGGGTGATCAGGTATAAATAGAGGCCGCCTGACGATGATGACACGGAGATTCGAGGAACGGAGAAGAGAAAGGAAGATTCTCATCGATAACCAAGGCTAGATCAAGGTTTGGAGGGAGTGAGGAGTGCTAACTTAAGGTTGTTTTCTGATTGTTATTGGTCTCTTCAACCGTCAACTGCCACATTCGGTAACAAATGCGCCGAATCGTCGTTAACGGTGAATCAAACCCACCTACCCGTCCAAGTCAAAATTCTATTTACTCTTATTTTCTAGATTATTCTCCCCTCTCTCTTCACAATACAATAAACCCTTCTCTATCCAAAGTTCCCAGGCGAGCGGACTCAAGAGGGACAAAGGATATATCACAGACGTACGTGATGAAACGCAATAAAGAATACAGGGGTCAGCCACCAGAGCACGACATGCATTCTGGAGGTACATGAGCGGTCTACGCGTTATGCCCAGACTCAAAAGTACCTGTCACTACCCGAAGGAAGTCCTTCGGCATTTCGTCATTATGCTCTAAGGGGTCCCCACCAAAGGATTAGGTAGCTGACTCAAGCTACGTCCACTTTCTGCCGTAGGCGGCTAGCGTTAAGCGCTTGTTGCGCGTGGAATGGTTAACATGGAAGATGCATTTGCTTCTGATTCTGATATCGAAGTGTTTCTACATAGTATGTCATCTACTAAAATGAAGGGACGGTGATACCAACATATTGTATACAGACCTGAACTCGATGTTACACGAAGCTATTGCCGTTGCATGTGCCGTAGCCAAAGTAACGTGCTACGCATTTGACGAAGTGGTTCTGACAAGGGCTTATATCAGGGAGACGATCTTGAAAGTGGAATGCTGAATCCCACGAATCATTCGGGCTTTGGCCGACAATTACAAGGCATCTTGGTGATGAAGCTACAAAGCAAATACAATGCTTGATCAACCCCTCAAACGAGGCATTTTTTTTGGATCTGGCCTGTCTGAGACTACATACGCGGTCGATGATCATGTGTGTTCTGAATCATGTAAGCTGAGACTGGCCATGTGTTGCATTTGGTTCCCATCATGTCAACTTTATTGTCACCCAAAGCGCCAGATTGATCTGTACGGCCGATCATTTATTTCCGGGAATGGCTGGAATTGTGGCGTAGATGTGGCTGTGGCTGGTGGTGGGCTACTCTTATCTCTTATCGGCTAAAAATTCAGAAAAAGTTGCGACTGCGACGGGCTATTTTCGCAACTTCTTTAGGCATTTCCTCTTTCTACCCGTTCGAATTCCCTACAGCCCGCAAAAATGGCTAAGAAGAGAAAGGCATCAGGTCGCAGTAATGCGCCTTCAGGCCCCAAAGAACTTGATCCCTCGGAAGCCCGCCTTGGACCTATCACTACCTATGAGGATGTTGCCGACTCAGAAGACGAGTACTTCATGAACCGAGACCAAATACTGCTCGACGAAGCACCAGATTCGAAACGTCGAAGGAAAGAAGATTTCGATATCGAGCTGTCTGATGAAGAGGTTCTTGGGTACGAGGACTCCGACTCAGAAGAGGAAGACGACCATGATGATCAACCGCGTAAAAACAAGGGCTCAGCATCCAAAGATGCAGTCTCAGATGACGAAGCTGGCCAGGAAGAGGAGGAGGGTGATTCCGGTTGGTGGGGATCCTCAAGAAACGACTACTACAATGCCGACAATATCGAGACCGAGGCCGACGCTCTCGAAGAAGAAGTGGAAGCCAAGCGTCTTCAACAGAAGAAGCTTTCCAAGATGGCTGAGGAGGATTTCATTTTTGATGGCGACGAGTGGCTAGCCGAGGGCCAAGAAGATGGCGAGGGCGAGGAGACGATCACAGAAGTTTTGAAGGAAGTTGAGATCACCGACGATATGAGCCCCGAGGAGCGATATACAATTCTCAAGAACCGTTATCCCGAATTCGAGCCCCTCGTCAAGGAATTCCAAAACCTGCAACCTACTTTGGCGGATTTGCAAAAATCAGCCCAGGGCCTCTCGGGTCAATCATTAGAAGCCGTCAAGTACTGGGTGGCCGGCTGTTACGTTGCTGCTCTCGCGAGTTATTTTGCCATCCTGACCTCTCCAGCAAGAGATAACGCAAAGGTGCAGAAAACTATTGATCCTGCCGAGCTACGGGACCACGAGGTCATGGAGACATTGATGAATTGTCGAGAGGCATGGCAGAAGGTCAAGGATCTCAAGTCAACCAAGACTCTCGACGGTGACACTATTTCAGATATAGACGATGATGCATTGATGCAGGGTGTTGAGAATCTCGAGGCTGAGGTGAAGAAAACCAACAAGAGCAAGAAGTCATCGAAGCAAGAAAAGGCTGCTGCTGAGAAACTGGCACGAAAGCTGGAGAAAATTAAGGCTGGAGAAGCTGCTGTTGCTGATCTATATGATCTACCTCTCCCCGGCAAGAAATCCAAGAAGTCCAAGAAGGCTGTTGTTATCGAACAAGACGATGACAACTCCGACTTTGGTGAAGAGGACGTTCTTGATGAGCGAACCGCAGCTGAGAAGGCCGCTCGCAAGAAGAGTCTCAAGTTCTACACATCTCAAATCGTACAGAAGGCGAACAAGCGTGCTGGCGCTGGAAGGGATGCCGGTGGTGATATGGATATTCCTCACCGCGAACGACTTCGAGACCGTGCGGCGCGTCTCAATGCTGAGGCCGAGCGACGTGGACAGAAGAACTCCAAGCTTGGAGCAGACCTTGATGACAACAGTGACGATGAGGACACCACAACGGCCAAGACTGTTCGTGACAATGAGGATGAGTACTACGATATGGTGGCACAAAAGTCAAAGAAGAACAAGGAGGACAAGGCCGCTCGTTACGCAGCATACGCTGCTGCCAGTAAGGCAGATCGAGTTGTCGAGAAGGAGGAGCTTGGTGAGGATGGCAAACGTAAGATCACATATGCTATCGAGAAGAACAAGGGTCTAGCGCCCAAGCGAAGCAAGGACGTCAGGAACCCCAGAGTCAAGAAGCGCAAGCAGTACGAGGCGAAACAAAAGAAGTTGAAGAGCATGAAGCCTGTTTGGCAAGGCGGCGAGCCCAAGGGAGGATACCAAGGAGAGCTGTCAGGTATCAACACAGCAGTTGTCAAGAGCACAAGACTATAGATTTAAATTCATTAAGGACTTGGTTAATAGCGTCATTAAGGAAAGAATTCATCCAATTTTGTGAATATCCATTTACTGGGCAGCTGCAATGTATATGTAAGTCCCCTGATTATCACCTATTTTATGGCGGGTCGACCCTTGTATGGCGGGGCTAAACTCCACGTTGCTTGAACAGCTTCCCTTCAGCAAACTTACAACTTTCCAACGCCTCTCCTTAAATTTCCATCGACCGTACGAACCTGGGTGCGACAAAATATTGAGCAGATGCCTATCAATTTATAACACCAATCATATACGATCTATAACTTTCGCGCAACAATGGCAGATATCGACACTTCCAAACTCACCTCATCCGCCCAGATCTTCTCTCCAAATAACCCCCTCCCACAGATCCGAGCTATTCACAAAAGCCTCCATGTCGCAATCGAAGAAAAGTCTACCCGCCTGCGCACTCAGGTCGGAAGCTCCTATCGCGATCTGCTCGGTACAGCGGACACTATTGTGCACATGCGCGATGACAACGATGTCGTCCAGGAGCTTCTAGGCAAGATGGGTGGCCGATGTGGTAGAGCTGTGATCAGCGCCAAGGCTACGGGTCTCGCGAATTTTGTCGCGAAGGAAAACAAATCCACTACCTCTATTGCAGCACGGTTGAGGCTACTCGACGCCTGTATCCTAGTTGTTGGGCGAATACTCAAGGGCAGTGGTGGACTGGGCAACAATGTCAAGAAGGGAGATAGATTGGTACTTTCTACAAAGGTCCTGGTTCTGAGTCGACTTCTGATAAAGAGTCTCTCTGACGATGCGGCTGACACTAGCAGTCACCAAGCCATCGAAACCGCGAGAGTATCCGTTAGCAAGCTACGACGAAGGTTGCTCAGGAACGTCGAGAAGGTCTTTGAGAGAGCTGGCGATGAGACGGAGAGGGAAGACGTACAAAAGGCACTATGTGCATACAGCTTAGCAACAAGCTCTGGAGCGAGAGACGTTCTTCGCCATTTTCTCCATGTGAGAGCAGAGGCTATGGGGCTAGCATTTGAGGTGGAAGAGAATAATCGGAAGAGGAGTGCCGATGACGTTGTTCAAGCTTTGCGGCTATATTCGAGAACCCTTCTTGATGTGCAAGCGTTAGTGCCAGGCAGATTGTCATTGGCGCTCTCGGGTCTTAAGAGCCACCCTCTCCTAGCTGACCCCGGCCTCAAGCAGCTTGAAGGGCTACGATTAGACATTTATGAGCGGTGGTGTGACGAAGAAATCCAGTACTTCACACCGTTTGTCCGACATGACGACCTGGATGGAAGCCAAGCTCGTGAGATGCTAGCTGCATGGTCCGAGAAGGGATCAGAGGTTCTCCTCGACGGACTTAAGAAAACGCTGGACACAATGTCCGAATTCAAGTCGATTATGGAGCTTCGAACAAGTGTTTTGGAGCTTTGGATTAGAGACGGCGGGAAGGCTCGAGGTATCGATCCATCAGAAATGCAGGATTCTCTCCGTGATGCTATCAACTCACGCATGCTCGAAGTCCTCGATACAAAGGTCAGCAAGCTCCGCTTAGTCGGGTCAGAGATCTCTGCAGCTCTGGGACGATGGAAAGATGGTATCACCGATGAACATGTGAGCATCTGGAACGAAGAAGGTTACGATGAAGCTCTTGCGGGTGGCGCTGCCCCATTTGTGCAAGAGGTCGTGTCTCGGTTTTATGGGCGGAATGATGCTGTTTCCAAAACGGCGCACTCTTACAAATCATGGTATCATGTCATTGATGATGTCAAGGAAGTTGTTGAACAATTGAGACGACAACGCTGGGATAATGACTACGACGAGATCGAGGATGAGGAGACGATCGAAGCTCGACAGAAACTCTTAAGCAAAGAAGATCCCCAAATGCTGCAAGAGAGGCTGGATGTTACGCTTGATAAGTCTTTCAAAGAGCTTGAAGATCAAATCCAAAGTCTCTGGGATGAGCAGGCTGAGTCATCGCGCAACGGTAAAGTAGCCATGTACTTCCTCCGTGTTTTACGAGATATCCGACATCAGCTACCAGAGCGCCCTTCCATCAAGAACTTCGGCCTGAAGACTGTCCCTTCAATGCATGAGAAGGTGGCTTTGGTAGTTTCACAGTCTACTCTGGAAGAGTTCTCCAGGCAAGGACTTTCACAGCGAGTTGTGGTGGGCCGACCACTTTGGGATGGAGAGCCAGCGCTACCCAATCAGCCCTCGCCAGAGGTTTTCCAGTTCCTACGATCACTCTCACTGTCCATGTCGGACGAGGGGGCTGATCTCTGGACCAAAGCAGCTGTTTCCGTGTTGAAGAAGCACCTGACTGAGCAACTATGCAAAATGTGGGAGGCAGCAGTGGTGGAGCACGCATTTGACGACAAGGAAGACGTCAAAGATGAGAAGTCAAACGAGGTAGATGCAAAGGAAGAGGAGGACGACGATGATGATACAGAGGACGAGGGTGCAGAGGAGACCGGTGAAAAGAAGGCCAGTGCTGAGGAGGAGTCACCAAAGCCTGAAGATGATACCGAAGAGAAGAGACTTGGTCTCAGTGCCGAGCAGAAGACGGATGTTTTCACTCAATGGCTCTTTGATATTGCCCTCTTGCGGCGTTGCATCGGCAACACAGAGTCAGCAGGCAGCTCGTTCCAGAACCTCGAGGACAATGTTTACCAACACTCCAAGTTAGACGAGGCAGCAAAACACCGAATCTCGAAGTCGTCCAACGACTTCTGGCAACGAATCAGTTTATTGTTTGGTCTGCTAGCATAGGGAATACGCAACACTTGACAATCGAAGACTATTAACAACCTACCAATTATGACGTTACTACTAAAGACACTATCAATTAAACTATGCTATCCGCACCAAAGATAGTATGTATACGAGTGTCAGTACCTTGCCCATAGGGCATTGTGACGTGTCCGCCTGTCACATACGACCACAGCTCGTAGAGAACACGGGGTCCCGTCCGCTCCCCCTTAGTTAAGCTGCGAAGCGCTGGTTTAGTAGTTGGGTCGGTGACGACCAGCGAATCCCCAGTGTTGTATGTTTTTTGTCCTTGTAGAATCTCTTTTTGTTACATGTTATGCGGTTGTGCTGGTAATATGCGACATCGTCAGTCCTTAGCTTAGCTTAGCAGCGTACCTCGTGAGTAAGAGAGGAAGCAAAGACACAGAATGGGAGGGCAAGGGAGTACATGTCCGAGATCAGTCTTATTGCGTCGTGTTTCCTTCTCTGGTATAGATAATACAGTGTAAATCATCACAGCTTGTGTCGCTTCGCGCCGCTCGCAAGCTTTGCAAACTCCTCCTGAGGAACACCCGTCATGAATCTCTCCAGCCCAGCGAAAACCTCATGGACATTCTGTGTATGCAGAATATCCAACTCGGGCTTCCTGATCAGCTTCTTAATTCCGATCAAGCTATCCCCAATGAGATGGTCTCCCAACCTCTCGTCAACCTCTTGCAACACCCTAGCCCTGAACTTGACATCATCGCCCTCGTCAAAAATGGCATTGACAAATCCACAGCGCTCAAGGTCCTGAGATCCAATGCGACGACTCATGAGCAATGCTTCGTTCGCTCGTGCAGGTCCGAGACGCAGTGCGAGTGCTCGTGATGCACCGCCCTCAGCAACAAGACCAATGGATGAGAAAGGTGTGAGGAGGAAAGTCGACGGCGCGCAGTAAATAAAGTCAGCAAATGCAATGAGCGCAGCTGTAAGGCCTACAACAGGGCCATTGAGGCCAACGACGAGAACCTTGGGGTGAGTTGCAAAGGCATGGGTGATGTTGAGGTTTTGAGCGACAAAGCCCTGCAAGACTTGCTTATGGACCGCCTTCCCATCTCCAGCTATCTCTCGAGAGACTCCCACGTCAGCTCCTCTGCGAATAGTCAGTTATGTCTATGCTTGTATTGGTTGTCCGTCATTGGAAGACAAAGTGGACTGCATCGATGGACAGGATTTTATATGGGGTTCTCACGCTGAAAAGTATCGACCCTTTGCCAAAATCACTGTAGTGAAAACCTCGTCACGGGTAGCAATCTCTCGCATCTTTTGAGCGAGATCATAGTATTGTGCTGAGTTGAAGGCGTTGAGTTTTCGTTCATTACAAATGGTTAAAACGGCGACACGGCCGCGATATTCGAGCTGCAGGGTAGACTCTTCTGCCATATTGAAAGCTGTAGACTGCAGTATAAAGGATCTGAGAGGAGGGTAGTCGAAATGAGAAGACCAGATGAATGGAGAAGAAGAGACTTGTAAGATTGATGATGAAGAAGATAACCAGGAGAAGTTGAGTTGACTTCTTGTTCTGTCCAACCTAGTTAAGGGTATTCTACTTACATGGGTGATTGAATTACCCCGGATCTTGTCTCCCCACTCGGTTGGCATACCGAGATGCCTCGGCATGGGAGGCGGAGATGTTGCCAGAGCCAAGTCTGCCGGGAGATCGATCACTGTAGAACGAATTCTTGGCTGACTTGACTGTGCAATAGATCGTAGAAAGATTGATAACTGAGTTGCATAGTGCTCGAGTCATTACACAGCATTCATCAAGCTCAAAATACCTTACCTTATATTTGCTGTCTACAACCCAGGTGAGCCAGGAACATGCTGAAATATCCCGGACCAATCACGAAACAACCACAAGTGTCTCAATTAACGTGTATGAATAATTCATTCGAGCTACTTTATCTTGGTAGGCACTGAATTACTGAAGCCCAAGGTACATTGACATCCCCGGTCCATCCGCAAAACTCCTTTGCCGAAAGATTCAGCATGCAATTTCTTTTCAATCATCACAATAACCACACCCGCTCACACTATCCCTTCACACTCTTCCTCTTAAACATTCTTCTTCACACCTGCGGGCGCCTCCGTTGAACGCCGTTCCTATCGGCGTTTCGGGGCAAATTGCCTCTGCTTGGGGAAGCTCAATGGCAGCGTTAGACGGGCTACGCTAACCTGTTGTTTCGTATCCTTGTTTATAACATGCTTCATGCGACCGCCAATCTCCTGGAAGTAGGCATTCATCGTCTTCTGATCAATCTTCAGATCGTCACGTAGGTTCTGTGTGTCAACCTCAAAATTGTCAATGATGCTTGCAAAAACGCAGCAGTGTGTTATCAGCAGATCCACGTGGAACTTGCGCATCTCGCCACGGTCGGAGAACTTGCGGCGAATACTCTCAATCACGGCCTCGGGCGCAGGAGCAAGGAACTCTCTAAGTTTCTCTCGGGGTGCGATGGTTCGGGTGCCACGGGCCTTGCCAGGCTTGCTGTGAAGGTAGAAAAGAAGCACGAAGTAGAAGTAACGTAGCACACGCAGTCGATCCACGGCCTCCTCGTTGCCTGCCACGCGGTTCACCCGAGCGGCAACAAAGCGTGACGACACCTGAATGCTCTCCTTGTGTTGTACCTTTTCTTGCCATTCTCGAACGGGGACCAGCTTGAGGATGTCGGCTCCGATGATCTTCTTGGGATCGTAAACGTCTTGAATCTCGGTCGCTTCCATATTGGCAATGGGCACAGGCTTGGCGGCATCTACAACCGCTTGTAACTCCTCTCTCGATGACATGGTCGATGTGATTTCTCCGACAGAGTTGAGCATAGCACGCGCTGCTGCATCAATCTTGGCAGGCTCTTCCCCTGCATTCTTTTGCGGCGCGATAGCGTTCAAGACGTTCTCTTGGATGGCCTTCTTGGCCTTCTTGGTACCAAATGTCTGGCCGAGGTCGGTCTTGAGCTGTAGCATGGTCTGTACTTCGTTAGAATATTGCTCTTCTAGAGTAGATGGATGTAGGCGTACCTGGGTGTTATCGCGCTGGCCAGAAGTGGCAGCGGCGCCCTGCCTTGCTCGTACTGAAGCTCGCATTGTCATCTTCTTTGCCTCGACCACCTCAAGTTTTCCTGTCTTGGGGTCGTAGATTCCGAGGAAGTGATTCAGGGCTGGCTTTTTCCCTCTTGGCTCGTCCGATTTGACCGTGTAGTCCATAGATCGATGCGCATTCGAGTGCAGCAGGAAATCTTTTTCGGCAGCCGATTCAGGCTGTTTGCTTTTTGACTTGGCGCCATTCTTGGGCGCATATGAGTGAAAGGGAATGTTCTTTGGTACTTGGAATCCAACAGCCGTCGCTATTCGAGATCAGTCAATATCTATCGCATCGCGCCCAAGCAGAGGTGGTGGTTGGTACCTATCACGGGAGGACAGAACTTGGGTCTGAGGACAGAAGAGACGGTCGCTGATGAAGGAGGCGCATCAATAACGACCTTCTTCTTCGGCTTCGTAGACTCTCCGCTTCTCTTGCGCTTTTCACTCCCCATTTCGGATGACCGATTATCGATTTCGTATGTAGTCTTAGTACAGCTACTGTTGGTACAGACAAGGTCTTAGAAATTTTTTGACTTTCAACGGCAGAAAGAGAGGGTCCGCCGTTTAGCCGGCCAGGCAGGGAAGGCGGTGTAAGGCGAGAACGTACCTCGCAGTTGCATCGAGATATGTGGAAGAATGGAGTTGAGGAATGAATGTATCAAGAGCCGTATGGAAGAGCTCTAGAATGGTGATTTTATATACTGTCGTATGCAATTCAATTTATGGTTGATGCGTTTCGCTGAGCTCCAGTATCTCCAAATTTCCATATCTTCAGCATTCCATGTCTGTAACCCACCAAGTAGCTAGCTCCACAGAGGTTTAGCGCCACTCTGTTTGTGACGTGGGAGCTGAATGCGACAGAGCGTCGCGCACAACATATCGTCAATTTTAAAATTAGGGAACAGTGGAATCAATCGCATTCGAAAGAACTGGAATCACGACATCATAAATAGAGCAATTGGCCTGAGACCGAATGACTTGAAAGATTTGGCCGACAGCTAGCGCGCGACACAGCTTGGTCGACCTTCAGCTCGAGGCTCATTGGTGTCACGAGGGCACAATCACGAAGCACACAAATTGTCAGAGGAATACTCTGTATTTCTTTGTCTTAGAACTGCCATTCAAGTTCTGGTTGCATCGTCTTTTGCGAGCATGACTGATGGTCTTTGATCCTAACACCGCCCGGTTCCTGACCGTCCAATTGTCATAATCCCCATCCCCGTAATGTTCATTGTGTGCCCAATAGCCGCTCAAGTGCGGGGTTCCACCACCGTGACGTAGTTCCCAAAGTCAAATCCCAGCTCATAAGGTTGCGGGACATCCCAGAGGCGCCAGAGTAGCGTTCGCATCTTCGGCCAGAGTATCGTTGAGCGTGTGAAGTCGTAACATCATGAGAGATGAGTCAAGTCAGGCTGAGGTGCGAGGTGTTTATTTGCTGTGAAAACGGTAAGCTGTTGTCAACATGTCGACGACGGCGATGCAACTTACGATCGAGCCCTCATCTTTCTTCTCTTGCGCTTGAGGCGGCGAACCCGCTTCTTCCTCCATTTGGCTCTCATCTTGATTGACGATGCTGTTGGAAGACGTTAGCAGCTGTGGTGCGCATGCGAAATGCCGTCAACAAGACAAGTAGTTTGCGGTGGCATGAGCTCGAGCTCAATGCCTGCAAGCTACAAGCTCTAGGCCAGGGTCGGGTCGCGTAAACTTACTCTTTCGTGGATGAGAATCGTGTTGGGATAAGGAACAAACTTCTGAAGCTTGGAGGGCAGAATTACGATTTTGTGTATGCAACCCCATTCACAGCACGTGACCGAACCCCATCGTTCCTTCCATTGAATCTCACAGGCACCTCGAAGACCCCGCCCCACCAAAACTTGGGTGGGCGACGAGTGCCGCCAATTGAGTGGGGCACTGTCCTGCGAATACAGTGCCAGTGCCAGAGTGCCAGCCAGGCCAACGATTGAAGCAGAAAGCAGGGAAGGAAGGAAGGAAGGAACAGCTGCAATTGTTCAACTGCGACAATAGGAATTGCAACCGACGAGAAAATTAGCCACTAATTGAACAATTTCCACTACCTTACTCAACCACCATCGCAATCTAAACCCACGATTTCGTGATCTTGCTACACAAATCTTACTGCGCCAACTAATCCAGCAAACGAAGCACTTATACTACACGTACGAGCAGATGAACCAGATTCAAAATCCGTGAACCTCAATATGGAAGAGGATACGACTCGCGCGTCGCAAGAAAGTCCAGCTGCATATCTTCATCTAGTAGACACCAGAAGCGAACACCAATCTCAGCGTACGCTCTTCCTGCCCTGCCCTCAAGATCTCATATGGTCTCCACCTCTTCTGGTTCTTTCTAACCCGCTTCTCAGAACTGTTTCCACTGTGGGAACGAGAAATCTTCAAGATCGGGCGAGACCCCCGTGCAAAGTGAGCAAATATCCAGATGAAATGCATGTCACACAAGCTCACATATACAGCACGTTGGCTGTCGATAATGACCTCGACGTCGCAGTTTCTCGAAACCACTGTGAAGTGTATGTTGTGGTTTATGAGCCAACTATCAACCATGTCTACGTCCGGGACCGAAAGTCGTCAAATGGCACCTTTGTCAATGGCCAACTAATTGGTTCTGGTCCGGATGTAAGCCCTGGCTACCTACTGCAGAGCGGCGATGTGATCGAAATTCGACCATACTAGAAGTTTACAGTCTTACAAGATCAGCCACCTCCTCGCCATGAGTTAACTTCCTTACAACTAGAGGAATGCAAGGTTGGCCTGAATGATCCCTTTTACCGGCTGGGGTCTAAAACTAACTGCCCTAGTTGTTCGCAAGCAAGTATCACGTCAGTAGCCATTGCCTGGGGCAAGGAGCAGAAGCAGTCGTCTGCCTGGCAAACGATGTCCAGACGAAGAAGCAATTAGTTTGCAAGTTGATTAATCTCGACAAGATTCAAGGGAAGAATTCTCAAGAGGATATCCGCCGCAAGTTTCAGGAAGCCGACATCTTGCGCCAGCTGAGACATGTAAGCCGACTCGTGCTGGTATCGCGAGTCTCGCTAACCTGCAATAGCCTAACATCCTTCCTTACGTGGATGCTATCTCATCACCACACTCACTGCAAGTGAGCCTTATCCATTTGCGG
Source organism: Fusarium acutatum (assembly GCA_012932015.1). Lineage (NCBI taxonomy): Eukaryota > Fungi > Ascomycota > Sordariomycetes > Hypocreales > Nectriaceae > Fusarium > Fusarium acutatum. The sequence continues at coordinate 64,444 of JAADJF010000128.1, read as the reverse complement.
AAACATGAACTGATGATCCTAGCTATACCTTTACAGAACTTGCATCGGGTGGTGATCTCATGTCATTCATTCTACGCCATGGCACGGTCAAGGAACTCGACTCACGGATCATTATACGCCAAGTTGTCCGTGGTCTTGGCTATCTCCACGAGAAAGACATTGTCCACCGTGATCTCAAACCAGAGAATATCCTCCTGGCGTACTCGCCCAAGATTGCGTACCATCGAGTCATGCTTTCGGACTTTGGCAATTCTGCCGTGCCTCGACGCAGCAGAATGACCACTAATGCTGGAACACCAGGATACCAAGCACCGTACGTCACTTAGTTTGGACTTAAGCCACTTGCTAATAAGACTCATAGGGAGTTTGCAGCGGGTGGGCAAGCTCACACTGCAGCTGTCGACATCTGGTCCTTAGGTGTTGTTGCACTGCTCCTCCTCGCATCTGATAACCACGACACAGAGCTCAACAAGATGGAACAAGGAGACATAACCGAATATCTCACTAGATTGTTCAATGGAATGCAGACAAAACCCTCTCTCGAAGGGATTGAGTTCGTCGGGAACTGTCTGAAAGTCGACCCATTACAGAGAATCAATGCTTATGGTGCGAAGACGCATGCATGGCTTTGTCCTCCGAAGAAGAATCGGGAACTGTTCAAACGAATGGACTCTCGAGCACTGGCTTCTTGGAAACCTCAAGATAAGCTCAAACCAATGCCTTGGGTGTTACCTGATCTTGCACCGAGCAACCCACCAACACCTACAAGAAGCCCAGGCTCATCAATCAGCCAATACTTCACGACGACACCTACGCGCTTTGAAACTACGACCACAAAGTCTAGAGACCGTGTTCATGAGATAGCCGCAGAATCTGACACAGGAACTGCCACTAGTAAGACTACCTCGTCTTTCTCAGTGCCGCCGCGTCCATGCGGCACTCTACGAGAGTCTGCGACAAATCTCAAGAAGCCTCAACCTCCTTGGCAAGGGTTTCGTAACCCTAACGGTTCAGCGAACACTGAATTCCCATCAAAACGCAGGAGAGTCCCAAGAGCCAGGACTCATGATACTGCGAATGTTCCTCTACCTGGGCTAGAGAGGCATTTAAGATCACCCAACAGCCCCACTCCTCGTTATAGACAAAACGTTCTTTCAGCTCTCGAGAGGACGAAGTCAAAGTTCCTCACAGACAGTATCTCTCCTGTTTCGAGAACTCCTCTAGATGCTCTCGCTGCCAATGCATTTGTTCCACCACCAAGCCCTAAGAAATGGAAGAGCAAGCGTGATGTGAGGCTAAAGGAATCGGGCGGAGCCAATATGCGGCACCCACCTCAGCTCACATTCCGCTGAAAACGGTCAGGAAATGGTGGAAAATGAAGGGATATGTTTGGGTCTGTGGAGTTACTTTGGTGCTTCACTTCTCTCTTCTATGCGAATTTCATGGGAGAGGAAACATCGGGAATCACAACCTTGCTCAAGTGCATCAACTACACAACTGAGGGAAACGAGGTTCATAGATTTGGGCGGATGGGATTGCGGATTCTGACTGGGAACTTGCCTATGACCACAGATGGCTCTGGCTCTTTTGATTGATGCCGGGGATAGGCTGAAATGGGATAGATGGGGATATCTTCCAAGAATAAATGCTTGCAAATTGCCCCTTTTCGCTTTACCATGCACTTATCTTCCTTTTGGCGGATCCTTTCAAGAAGTCTTGCCATTTTTTAGGCACCTCCTCTTGACCACTATGATTACTTGGGTTATCACCGACCTCAGGCCACACTGGCAAGGCCTTGACGCCCTCTGCCTGACCCTTATTTGCCAGCCTCTCCAACCACCACTCTAATTCTACCTGTTCGATGTTATCGGTCACTTGACCCCTAGCAAACCACCAACGCACTGCAACAGGATGCTTAAAGTCCTTGACTAAACAGGGGTCTCCATGGCGTCTGCATCGCTCGCAGGCGGGTGAATTGTTCATGTTTCGTGAGCACCGTTTCCCTTTGACTTGACACTGAAGACAAACAAACACCCCCGTATTCCTCACGGGAAGGTGAGGACGTAGGCGGCAAAAAGCGTTAACAAGGCTCACTGGAAACCCTTCCACGTACCTTGGAGGATCTCCCCGCACGTCTTCGAGCACGAACTTGGAGAGCTGATACCCCTGGATGCGGTCCTCGAGAGTTTTCATCCGCTTTCTATGGTCCTCTATTGTCTCTCCTCTTGCACGCTCAAGAACAGGGCCTGTGGCTTCTTTAGCAATCACGCCATTGATGAAAGCTTCGACATCTTCCCTGGAAGGAATTTCATCTTCATACTCATCTTCGTCCCACTCATCTTCCTCCTCCAATGCTTCGAGCTTCTCCTTGATCCGTGCTTCTCGAGTAGCGATGAATCCAGCCTCGATCTCTGCGTCTGTACGAGCAAGGGCCTCTCGCTGAAGCCTCTCTGATCGTCGGTGAAAAACGGATGAGACGGTTGAGAGCAAGTCAAGTGGAGCTGGTGGTGCTTCAGGGTTGAGCTCCTGAAAGACGTCGGATAGGACCGAATTGGGAAAATCGCAATTCCCGGTCATGGGTGTCTCAAATGTTAAGTAAATTTGAAGTTGAAGGATATGATTAGTGCTGTTCTATGCGTGCCCATTCTGTATATATACCATACCAACCTTGACGATCAACAACTGTGCAGCGGTAAGACGAAGAACGAGATGCGCTGTACTACAGCTTGTCACTGAACGAGCAGAAGCTTTGCGAGAACATTGCTTGGCATTGAATGGACAAAGCCATTGGATCGAACAATTCAAAGGTCCCTAAAGAACCGAATCGGCCTGTTACCAGTTCACGCAGATAACCCTCACTAAAAAGACGGACAAAGAAGTGTAAATCCAAAGCTCACTGTGGAAGACTTGGGTATTGTTATTGATTCTCATTTTCACCCTTTTCCCTGGATTAAACATCTCTCCACTCTGGAATAGCATGGCATGTCTGAAAACTTCCCACTCTCAACCTATAATGACTGGCCCTTATGCTGGTTCAAATACACATAAACCCAAATACCTCCTCTTATCTCCCACCTGAAACGCTGCTGTAGCGCCAGGTCTGGGCGTAGCGAGCACCAAATCCACAATGCGGAGGTGGTCCTGGGGAAATAAGAACAAAAGAATACGGTAGAAGAAAGTAATAGCTAATAGCAATCCAAAAAACGCCGACTTATGAGATGCTTCTCCCAACGATGAGCAAATGACAAAAATCCTGGACGCCGGCTCCATATAGATCCTGTACTCAATGACTGACTGCTGGCGTGCTTCTGTGAGCCGCATGCCGAGCTCCGTAGCGCCTTGAATCCAAATATGATAGAGGTAAGACATGAGATCGTTCAAAATCTCCGAATGGTATGGTAGGTATCATTGTATCAGTCATAACGCTTTGCTACGAGTTTCATCGTCCACAGCTCACGAGGATGCGTGCGAAGGAACACTGCGTGGTGTGATATCACCGCTTCGACGACGTGTCGACTGCTGATAAGACTGTAATGTCTTGCTGTTGGCTTCAGCAATCATTTGTTGCTTCTTGCGCACAGCTGCGAGTCGCCCTGTGATCATCTTGATCACTAATGTCTTGTTAGCCCTCGTCCAGAATGACAGACTCATGTATGACTTACTCTTTCGAACATGGGCCTCCTCATCGCTGTCAAGCTCACCACCGCTAGTTTCCTTGACAGCATCTCGCTCATCTTCTTTACCCGTCGACAACCTTCTTGCATCCGAACCTGAATCGTCATCGTTGTCCAATACAGCCTCAAGCATTCGGATGGCCGTGATGTACGAAATCTCGCATCCGGAGAGGTTCTCATTCGTAACTTCGTCAATTGCGGCGGCGCGACTCATCTCGAGTGCCCGATCATACATGAGCTTCTCAGCGCTTATGCCAGGGGTCAAGTAAACCTGCTTGGTCGCGCCCCCCGCCGAGGAAGCAATCGATTCGGTTCCGTGGTTAGATGGGTGGCTGGGATGGTCTTCAGGCAATTGCTTCTGCGCTTCCGTGAGCTTCATACGGACGATTTCCGACTTCTCCAGCACCTCATTAAATCGCTGTCGAACCCACTGAACCACTGCATTTATGCGTTGAACAATGCTCTGGGCAGCAGCAGCCGATAGGCCGGTGCCTGTCTCTCCCCGGCTCTTCTTGGACCACCAGACACTAGCTATGTCCATAGCTCTAGCGAGAAGAGTGAGCGACTTCACATATAGAACAAGAGCCTCCTCTGAGAGAGCAACGATTGCCTCAACTGTCAATCCATCCTCCTCATTTTCCAACTGATCAGGTTCAAGACCGCCCAAAATATGATCGGCGGACGGTGCTAGAGGAACAAGCTGCTTATACTTGACTTCTGCGAAACCGTAGACACAGTCACTACGTGTTGCAAACTCTTCTATGGCTTGCGCGGCTCGGGCATCCTCGTCGGTTCCGTGAGTGTTCTTGCCGTCACCCAAAAGTCCAACTGGGGCCTGAGGAGTTGGATATGTCGGGAAAGCTTGATACAGGGGAGGCGATGGGCCCCTTGGTGTACCACGCAGAGGGGGAACCTTGAAGCCAAAAAGACGCAGGCTAGCGTCTTGGATCGCTTTAGAGATAGCACTAGAAGCTGAACCTGGACTAGCAGAGAAAGCCTTCTCGTACGATGATTTCCGGTCATGGCGGCTCTGGGTCACCAAAGCATTGCGAGAAGACGGAGTGGCAATTGCTCCTGATGTAGAAGTGGGTGCGCCTTGTTGAGTATATCGTCGGGTCATGGGTCCTGTTCTTTGAGAGGATGGGTCACCGAATCGCTCGTTCGCTGCCAGTTCATCAGCCAGAGCGTTGACCTCAACATGCCGTCTCTCAACAACCACGTATTCTCGCTCCAGGGCAACATCTTGCGCCGCCTTCTCCTCTTCTGTAATCGATGGATTGCTCAAGGCTCTGTCCCTGCGTGCCTGGTTCAGAAGAGATGTAGGAGGTGAGGCCTTATCCCGACCATTTCCCCTATCCTGGATACGTTGCTGAACCGGAGCTGTCGCTGCATGGTGAGCGACTGGGCGGCGAATTCCAAGACCCTCACCGACCTCGCGAGGAGAATTTCCTGTTGGTCGTTGACTGTCATGCGATTGCCGAGAATACCGACCTTCTCCCGGGCTTGCTGCTTGTGGCGACCTTGAGTGCTGATCTCTGGGAGATCTTGAAGCAATGCCGTCTCGTGGCGATTCGTAACCGGTTTGTCGGGGACTTCGTGATGATAACGAAGGCGAGCCCCCATGAAAGGCTGACCTCACCTCCCGAGGTTCTTGCCTGACTGGCTTTGGAATATCATCCTCTACTAAGCCAGGAATTTCGCCCGTAACGACCTGATGTGCGAAGAAGTTCTCGAAGCTCAGTCGCTCGACAGGACTTCTCTTGAGGAGACTTCGAATTAGAGCTTTCAGGTCGGCACTGATAGTCACCTCCCTGGGGAACTTGATAACATCCTCGGCGGCTTCAATCTTACGCAGCAGTTCGACGTGGTTTCTAGCCCGGAACGGAGGGCGACCTGTGCTCATTTCATAGAGCACAGTTCCAACTGACCAAAGATCGGCTTTCGCATCATATCGCTCGTATCGGAGAATTTCTGGGGCCATGTACAGGGGGGATCCACAAAGGGTATCGGCCAGAGAAGTGGAGGGAAGCACACGTGCGAAGCCGAAGTCGGCAAGCTTGAGCATAGGTAAAGATGCTAATCCAGCGATAGGGATCAGCGAGTCTTGGCTGGCTTGCATGACAGGGCGACTTCTTTGGTCCCTGAAGGGTCGTGAGGGTAGCAGTAGCAAATTTTGGGGCTTGACATCTCGGTGAACGTAGTTTTTGCTGCGTAGGAACTCGAGGGCACTAGCCAGCTGTTTCAAGAAATGTCGAATGACAACCTCATGCAAACCGGAGTTTGGCGCACTTGGATACTTGCGGGCCATATCATGCGTGGCAGGATGTGTGGCGAGCTTCTCTCGTTTCTTGATGAACAGGGATAGATCGCCAAGCTCGCAGTATTCCATAATTAAATTGATGTGGCTTGTCGACTCGAGACAGTCATGGAGGGCGACGATGTGTGGGTGGCGTAATGTCTTGAGTATTTGTATTTCGCTGTAGAGGTTCTCTCGTAGCTTCTTGTTCAGACGTTCGAGCTCGACGGATTTGATGGCAACGGCAGCCTTAGTGTCCTTTATCGATATTGTTAGTGGTTGTCTAGGATGAAGTATGTTATGAATTGCTCTATGACTTGTGGTACCAAAAGCAGCAGTTTGACAAGCCAAGCCAGTGATGCAGCAGCAACAAACAAGCAACGCAAGTTGGTACGATGACAGAGAAGCAAGTCAAAGCAAGGATGGGAGCTTTGTCGTACCTTATGCCAACCCAAATACACTTGAGCAAAACTACCCTTTCCAATCTCGGAGCCAATGTTGAACTGTCCTACTACAGCACGACTGCCCGACTTCCTAGACCCCGAGGAGGTCGAGGACTCCTGCCGGGCCGCCATGGCTTCCTGGTTGTTATTATCGATGGCAGGAAGATAGTCGGACTGCGTTGTAGCCCTAAGGCTTATAAGATTTGGGGGAGGTGTATGTCGCAGAGCAGGTCGTCATGTAATCGATAGATGGAAGCTGTCGCAAGCGCCGATGGGCGTGATGGAAGAGGCGAGAAGGGGACGGAGGAGGATGGGGATGATTATCAACCAAGCGGAAGGCGATAAACGAAAGGTCAGAGGCGAGAACCTGTGCTGATGGTTGGTAAAGTATCAAGTGATCGGTGAGGACGAAGGACCCCTATGGGCGGACAGCCGAAGACGGATGGGATAAGACGAGACGAGACAATACTACCCGACCTTAGCTCAGAGGCAAGGTTGAGAGGTAGGTAGGTAGTTGGTAGGTATCCGAAAGGGTGCGTAGAGTATCGACGGTACTTGACTCGCTGCGCGCCTGCACTGCTATATCGAGCCAAACACAAGAGTTAGTGGATGTGCATGGGTAGAACAACTGATGGGATTCGAGACCAAGGGCTCGTTCGCAATGAAGAGAAAAAGAAGATGAGAGCACAAGAGGAACAGAAAGGGACGGGAGAAAGACGAACAAGAAGCTACGGGGGATGCGTGTGACAGCGAGCGATGGTGACGGCACGAGCAATGGCGATCACGGCTGGGGATTGGATTGCACGGACATGATCCAGTGATTCTTCACTTGCCCTGCCTTGCGTTGCCTTAGAGGCTACAGCCTACAAGCACAAGCACCCAGGAGAGAAGACCCAGAATCATTGCCAGATGGGGCTTGCTGGGGTGCTTGATGCTGGTGGGACAGGGCAGGATAAGGATAGTGGAGGACAGAGAATGCGACGGGATAGGAATAGGTAGCGTACCGTACTGTACTGTACCTAGGACTAACTGGACGCTATCCTTACACTGACTGACTGGATGGATACCGATAAGCCTGGCAATCCTGGGGGGTATGTTGAAGGCCAGGCCAGGCCAGGTGACTAACATGGCACTGAAGCGAAGCTTTGGGGGCCTTTGGTAACGATCCAATCTGAGACGTTATACGAGCGCCAACCGTTGACCTTAGTCGAGGACCGTCCGTACTCGTTTTTAACTTAAGGAGGAGGATGAGCGTGATCGGAGATAATCGCCCACCCAAAACCGTGGACGCGGATAGGGCGGTTAGAGAGGCGGACGACAGCGGTGACTCAATGGAAGGAAGGGATGGGATGGTTTGATGTTATCGTGCACCTCCAATGCATTGGCAATGCCTAGAGTCTAGAATTATGCAGGTTGATGATTCGTACGTGTTGCCGAATGGGGTGTAGTGCCTTTCCGTGCTGTAGGTACAGACGGGAATACAGAGACAGTCCAAGGCTCCTCCAAGTCAAGAGGTCCGGACAGGCTGATCGAGGTTGCGTCTCACACACACACACACACACACACACACCCCTAGACGCAACTCTGGTACCGACTATTGTATTGTAGGTACACGAGGGAGCTAGGCGGGGGTCGAATAGATGCTGTGCGAGCAAGAATAACAACAAAGCACAGAGTACAGAAGGTTAATTGAGGCAAACAAGATAGAGGAAAAGCAAAAAAGAAGAAGAAAAGTTAACGGTAAAGATAACAAAGTGGAAAACCCAGGCAGAAAGTGAATAGTTATGATGAGAGGTGAATTGAAGTGAATGACTGGTACGAATCAAGCCCAGTTAAAGTCGGGTTTCTAGAAGGGGGAAAATGGAGAATGGCTGCGTGCAGTGACTGTCCAGGACGGTAGCCTGTAACTAGCCCGGCTGTAGGGGGCGCGTTACCTCAGGCAGCGCAGGGTGCTTAGCTCCAAGCTCCAAAGCTTCCCATCCATTCAAAGTAAGGTAACCCTTGAGTACCTGTTTAGCGTGTGAACTGCCGCAGGCGTCAGAGGGTCCTGGAGAATCTCCAATCGACAAGGATGTTGAGTGTCAGGGGGTACATGCGATCTATGTGGAAATCAGCCTCAAGTCGCAAGTACCTCTCAACTTGGCTCAGAATGACAGCCTCACGAGTGGGTGTGGATAACTGAGACACACTCACATTCACGCAGGGGGGGGATCATTGGAGATTGCAGAAACAGTGAGTAAGTGACTCTGACTGTCTGACAGCAGATAATAATACCAATACCTAGACCTACCTAATAATTAAGAGACAATGATCAAAGAGGGTTTGTTTTGCGGGGGATGACCTAGAGGCTAATCGATCACTTTTGGGTGACCCCGTGATCCACCCAAGTCCAAAACAAGACCAGGGGATCAAAGACAAGAGCGGGATGAGAAGAGACAAAACCTGGAAGAGCCAAGCGATGAAGTGAAAGGATGGATGAATCAGTGAGTCAGTGAGTCAGTCAAGTCACTCACTTTACATTAAGGTAGAAAGGGAAAACAACCGACAACCGCCGCAGCCTCCTTTCTCCATCCCCAACAAGCACCCAAGTCAGTCTAAAAAAAAAAAAACAAAGAGGAATCATGCGGTGCATGATAACGATAAACTGAAAGTGCAATACACGCTGAGCTAAGCTATTCCGGGCCAAGTTCGACCACCTTCAACTCCTGTCAACGTTGTGAGTGCCTCGTGAGGAGGTGTTGTTGTTGCCTGAGCCCGATGATGTGATGCATCTGATCTATGAACAATAAGACAAGAAGCCTCCTCTTCTCAAACTCAATTTGGTCAAGACATCCCGTCATCGTAGGCTGTAACAGCTGTTGTTAGTTATTAGCCTTGACCTGGCATGAGGTACGAACAGATACAGGTACAGGTACAGGTACAGATACTGACTGTACCCACGCTGGCCACTGACGGATACAAGGTTATGGATGCCGAGGTCGCCCGGCCCCACTGAACATCTCTCACGCGTCCACATTCTCCGGAAGCTTTACCAGGAACTGAGCTCCATAGGTAGGGACATAGTAGCATGTTCTGAAACTTGGACCTGGGAAGTGGAGGATGAAACATGTCAATATCAATCAAGTCTTGAACAACCTTGAATTGGCTTGTTTTACGCCAGCCAAGTTTGCGAGACTACAAAGCGTTGAACATTGATCCAGTCAAGGTATGCATGTATTTGCATTCTCCAAGTACTAAGCGTTCTCATGCTCTCACCACCTCAACTGACTGCTATCAGCCCCCATCAAATCAAGACTGGTCGGGCATGTTTCTCCATCTAACGCCATGGCCCGCTATAGCGCTCCCTGCCACGAGGTGCGACCAGCCCAGTGAGAAACGTTGGCTGATCGTCGCTGATAGTCTGGAGAACAAGATAGGACAAGGTCCGGTCCGGCAAAAGAACCAACACTTTTGATCTTGTCGCAGATAAATCTTGACCTCCCTTGTTTGGGCAAGATCAAGTTAGAGCCAAGCTCGTGCTCGAGCTCGTGCGCGTGGAAGACAGGCTGAGAGAGAGAGCTCGGATGGCGAAATAATTGTTATTAATACTGTAATTCGGTGCTGGTAACGCAAAGCGCATGACGTCAGCGGATGCTCACTCGCTCGCAATAGGAGGCGTTCCATTGCTCTATAACGCACCGCAGCAAACTCACAACAGTACCATGGCCCACGAATAGGTATCAATTCGCCCGACCAAAGAGCGTTATCACTATCATGCCCATACCTACCCATGCCGCATAGAGGTACAGTACCCCTACCATGCAAGTTGTGTTCCTTTTTTGGAAACCAGGCAGACGAGGCCCATTAGGTTTCCCCGACTTTTTGAGTTAATTAGTTAGCAGTAGGGACTCGGGTCTAAGAAAAGGGTGGGCAACCTCTGAACTAATTGGATCATGGTGAGAGTGATGTTTCCGGATATTGATGATCAGGAACAGAAGTGCCAGCTCACGATGCTCATCACTCCCTCACCCGCTTCCATTAGCACGTCAACTGAATACACGAGTCGTGATGATTCCTAAGCAAAAAGAGGTACAGTTGACAGGACAGCTAAGCACAAAAAAACAATGCAAATACAAATACAAACACAACACAAATACCGTCATCACTCACACCCAGATCGTCATCTCCTCGTCCTAGATCGGCAACTATCCCCCTGTTCCTTGACCGACTGGCTGCTTGAAAGCCGCTAGAACAAGGGAGCATGTTGCCTCGTCAACTTTAAAAAGAAAGAAAAAAGAAAGGAAAAAAAAAAAAGGCATCATGTGCTGTATCTCTGATATTATCAATAAAGAATTAAGGAATAGTGACGCCGACATGGGCAAGTCTAGCCTCGAATGTTTAGTTGTGACACTCAAGTTTCCTGTCTGATATGATACGCTTCGACTATCTATCTCTTGGCGTTCCCGATGCATCTCAACCGAGTTAGTGAAAACCTGGAGAAGTGATCGATCCATTGCTTTCTTATCTCTCTCATGTTGAACTCCGATATTTCTCTTATCATGGATGTGTTGGACATGTGCCTCTCTGCCTTCTCAGTTCGGCATACCGAGAATTTAGGATCACACACCAAAGTCCCCAAATGCGTTCTCATGAATCGATAGAATACGACCTCGAATTGGATGGAGTCCTCTGCCAATCCACCCCCACGATCATTCTGCCCTTTGTGTGCCTGGCTAAACAGTCAACCAACCACAATCCAAACACGTGGATCTACTCATCGATAACTGTTCTCATCCCTCAAACGTTAAAGCAGCCACTCATGGATCGATACATGTGCTTTTCCTCTCCATTGCGTACTGATTGTTCATGTATGTGATTTTACCTCCTGCAGTTTGCTCAATCTGTAACTTGCTCACGTCGAGTCGCATTCTGCGAGTTTCACGAGACAATGACCCTCCCCGAACACAACGTCTTCTCTATCAATCGAGTCAACATACGATCGGCCCAGATAATGTACAAGAATGTCTCTGCCTATCACGAATGGCCTCATCCCCCACCACCTCCTACCGTAGTATCCTTCAAGTAACCAACAATACGGGCGATACCTCATGTATCAGGCCTCAAACAGGCACCCAGCATGACCGTCCAGCCATCCCCACATCCAATACAGCATGCCACGCGTTCAACAACTACAGTGCATGATTCGTAAGGGCTGCTGCGTTACAGTGAGTGCCCTTCGAGCCCCTCATGCGTCAATTGCAATTGGATGTTGTATGTTACCGCTCCAAATGCCGCCGAAGGATCCGTCGAATCGGCGGCTTTATACCGGCCCTTTCGCCGTGCTTCGGGGCTCCGTAACGCCGTGTTTCAAGATCCACCGGGCGGAAGACACGGATCCGATCACGGGTTTCACTGTTACAAGTGTTATCGTATGTTGGGCTTTCAGAAATGTCGCTTTTCTCCGGTAATGCGAGTCATGAGATGTTCCTTTATAGAACCGTAATTACGTCGTCTCATAGTAAATCGACTACAGCGAGTGTCAGAGACGTACCTTAGACCAGCATACCCAGACAGTACCTTGACCGGCACAGTCAGCTGTTACCCACACGTCGTTTTCCTTGTCGATTGCGACAGAGGCCAAATCTCCAAGATTACTAAGATATTTTGCCAGGTAACTTATGTAACATTGCTCATATGTATCTGCCTGCATTTGTCTCATGATGGAACGGCGATCTCATGGCTGATCGATCTGCCGTGTTGAGCCACATAGGGAACACTATTGGGTAAATATCAGTGCTATTACGCAGACCGCCAACTACCGGCCTGGTCTGATAGCAATACATAGTATGTTGCAATGATAGGTTTGTGACCATGACGAGGCAGCCGAGGGCATCATATCTTCCTCACCTAGAGCTCGGCTAGCCAAGTCTTTCATTTGTCAATCATCTGGAGATAAACACCGTGTACAGCAGAGTAACACATGGATCATTTCAGCATTTTTATTCAATCGGGGTATTCAACTTGTACAAGGCTTTCTAGCCGACATGGAATCCCAAACGCCTGCCAGAGTGCTGTTCTCTGGCTATGCAGTCCGAACATACGTCAATCATCCCGCTATGGTTTCCGGGCATAATACCCGGTGCCTATTTATAAATCGCAAACGCCGTTTTCCCTTGTTTTCCCATCATATCCACATCTTAAAAGTTCAGGCCGCGTCTAGTGGTCCTGGGCTCGCTCAACATTGGGAAGCTCCTTGATAGCCTCAGAAATGATCTCGAGACCCTTTCGAAGCTCCTCTTCACTGATCACCAGAGGAGGCGCAAAGCGGATAATGTCGCCGTGAGTGGGCTTAGCAAGAAGACCCTTGCTCTTGAGTAGCAGACACAGGTCCCAGGCAGTTCGGCCGTTGGCGGCAGACTCGTCGATGACAACGGCGTTGAGGAGACCCTTTCCTCGGATCACCTTCAGGATAGGGGTGTTGAGAGCCTTAAGGCCATCGCGGAACATGTTACCGAGCTTCTCAGCCTTGGCAGTAAGATCCTCCTCTTCCATAATCTCAAGAGCGCGGATTGAGACGGCACAGCCCAGAGGGTTACCCCCGTAGGTAGAACCGTGAGTGCCGGGCTCGACGACCAGCATGACCTCCTTGCTGCTGAGAACGCAGCTCACAGGGTACATGCCACCAGAGATGGCCTTTCCGAGGGTGACGAGGTCAGGCTTGATGTTGGCCCACTGGGAGCAGAGCATGCGTCCAGTTCGGCCGATACCAGTTTGGATCTCGTCGCAGATGAACAAAACGTTGTGCTTGGTGCAGAGAGCCTGGACCTTGGCGAGGTAATCCTCATCGGGGACAACAACACCAGCCTCACCCTGGATGGGCTCGCAGATGAAAGCAGCAGTCTCCTTGCCGTGAGCCTCAAGAACCTCCTCGAGATCGGCAATGTTGTTGTATCGGATGGCCTTGCCAGTGGTGGGGTTGAAAGCACCAACATTGGGGACATAAGGACCGTAGTTTTCTCTTGATTCGGGGTCGACTGATAGAGTAATGGCGGTCATCTGGAGTATATTTAGCAACGTTGCTTCTACTTTTAGGAATATTGGAACTTACGGTTCGGCCGTGGAAGTTCTCGGAAACACCAAAGATCCAAGCCTTCTCTTGGGGAACACCCTTGACCTTGTACGCCCACTTGCGGGCAATCTTGATAGCAGTCTCGACAGCTTCAGCGCCAGTGCACATGGGTAGAACCATGTCGTAGCCGAAAACGCTGCGGACCTTCTCAGCCCACTTGGGGAAGACATCGTTGTAGAAAGCTCTGGAGCTGAGGGTCAATCGACCAGCCTGCTCGGCAAGAGTCTTGACGAGTTCGGGGTGGCAGTGGCCCTGGTTGACGGCGCTGTAGGCAGAGAGGAAGTCGTAGTAGTGGCGGCCCTCGGGATCCCAGACGTTGATGCCCTCAGCGCGGGAGAAGACTACGGGGAGAGGGTGGTAGTTGTGAGCGGCGTACTCCTCCTCAATGGCGATGGCCTTCTCGGTAGAGGTTGCATGGAACCGAGAGACGGCCTTTTCAGCATGGGGAGACATTGTGATGGTATGTGCCGTCAATTTGGAGTTGTTGTAGTTGGTAAAGTAGAGTAAAGCAACAAGAGTAGGTAGAAAGTGAGGATATCGTGAATCAAGGTACTTCTTGTTGGTGAATTGAATAAAGAGAAGACAAGAACAATTGAAAGTTTGAGGACAACATGGCTGCTCTTTAAGGACCGATAGCGGGTTGACGGTTGTCGGCAAGCGGAGGCTTGTTGCGGGCAAGAAAGAGACAAGATATGATTTCTTAGGTAATTATTACAGCAAAACCAAGACTGCATCCAGAGTTGTTTGTCGACACTATACCCCTAAGTGCAAGTGGGAGCGACCAAGCGTGGGAGTGTGCGGGCGTGATGTTGCGAAGTTGAGGTTGTGACGAAGCTGATTGGGTGGGAGGTCCAGGCGGAACTGGGCGGATGACCTGCCGCCACCGGCCGAGATGCCCGTGTTCAGTTGATACAGTGAGTGAGTGCCTTGTCTTGTCATGACATGATGGAGAGGGGCATGCCATCGCTTATTACGGTCGTGATTCAAGACAAAGGATGTATGTACATGTGTCACTTCTCCAAATCTAGATCACTTCCTTTCGTGGTAGGTATTCCGCAGACGTCGAATTGCTTTATTTGGTCTACGCCGCAATTTCATTGGACATGATGTGCATCCATCATGAGTAGAAGAGGCTCTGCTCTGTGAACTCAGTCACAACATAATCTGGGGAGAGGCTGAAAGATGAGGGGAATGAGGGGCTCTAGAACCACCTGACATGGGTTCAATGCAGGTCTAGACTTTGACCAACGGCCCTATATCTTGGATAACCAATGAAGAGATCTCTATTACTGTGATCATACCAGATGCTAATCTTTGTCATTATACTCTGTCTCTATACAGGTACCTTTTGTGTGTTGGCTAGAGAGACACAGCGTACATCCTCTCTGAAAGCAGAGTTTGTCTCGGTTCTTTTACTGCAGCCATCGAAAGTGCCACACGCAGCCAAATCCAAACCATTTTGCTTGTTATTGAGTAACAACTTCTCATCCTCATGTGACCCCCAACCTGTCAATTGATATCGATGGAGTAGTCGGATAGAGAACCAACCAATGCCATTTCCGAGTGTGTTCCCAGTTTGCGTCCATTCGGCCAAATCTTTGTTTGGTCTTATCCTTTACCGCCAGATGCCGCCCGCTCCGCCATTTATCAGCGGAACTGTCTTAACTCCGCCTGAGCCGCCAGAATTACATATGTAATATTTTGTTTCATGATGTAACCAAAGATCAATATGTCATGAGTTTATAGAGGTAGATTGTTTTATTTACAGTAACAGAAACATGTATTTCTTCGGTGCTTGTTGTACCGAAGCAGAATTGCATTCGCTGTGCCATCCAAACTGTGGCTTGTGGCCAATACCGCCACATGACCGAACATCGCCAGCCAATCAGCGCCTGAGCCACACTCTAACAATAAACAGCTGTCTCCTTAGAATAGTCCAGCCCCTATGGTATGGACGGACGCACTATACCTAGCCATCAGCCCAGTGGACATTAAGTATGTCGTCCGCAACAGTTTCAAGGAAAGTCTTGGACGAGGCTCGGAATAAGAGGAATCGATCTGTTTTCCTGCGTGATATCATTGTCATTCGACTCATCAATGCTTGGTGGATAGCTACCTTTTTCCAGCCAGATGAGTTCTTCCAATCTCTCGAGCCAGCTTGGGATTTGGCCTTTGGCTCTAGGAGCGGTGCATGGTTAACTTGGGTATGTTTATTTCTTTATCGTTTAGTTTATATCTGAATACCTGTCGTACAAACACTCATGTGTGTTTCCCCCCCTTATTATGTGGTTGTCTTACCAGTTGCGAGGTGACAACACACCACTTACTTACACCATACCAGCTATATACTATACGTTCACAGTCGATTATAGCCACTAACAGAATTTGTCAGGAATGGAAACATCAACTCAGAACTTCTCTTCACCCAGCTCTCTTTGCCGGGGTCTATCTCATCGCAGACTTCATCTCCAGCCACATACTCCCTACAGGCATCCTCCGCGCTGCCATCCTTGTCGCAGCCCCAAAAGCCCTTCAAGCCGTGATTGCTGGTCTTGGTGACTGGTACACCTGGCAACTAGCCGTATCTATATATGGAGCCAACAGCAATGTCTCCTTCTTCGCAGCAAGTGATATACCCAAGTTTCCAGGCCATTGACTGACTTGATCCGCCAGCTCTTTCTTCAACTCTTCAACCCATGGCAATGGTACTGTTCTACACGTACCTTTTCCAACTCTCTTGAGATGACTCTCACTGTTATGGCGTTGTATTACTGGCCCTGGGAACTTGTAAGTGCTGTACAGACAACAAAGGAGAACCCCAAATCCACGCCTGTTCTCCGGAGTCTCTGGTCGCTTCGTGCATCTCTGTGCCTGGCAGCATTGGCCGTCGTTCTTCGGCCGACCAACGTTCTCATCTGGGCGACTATTGTATTTTTCACCCTCACCCGAATCTCACTACAGGGTTCTTCACCGCTCACAATTTCGACTGTGTTTGCATTGATTCGCGAGGCAATTCTCTGCGGTTCTCTAATCTTGGTCATATCCATCGCATCAGATCGTCTATACTTTGGCTTCTGGACATTCCCTGCGTACAACTTCCTCAACTTCAACCTCTCCAAATCTCTCGCCGTGTTCTATGGCCGTAATCCATGGCACTACTACATCCTCCAGGGTCTCCCTCTTATCTGCACCACCAGTCTTCCTTTTGCAATTTTGGCTCTGTACAAGCCAAGTGCATTTGCCTCATCAACAAGTCAGTCCAATACACTCAAGACACTCGCATATACGGTCTTCACAACTATCGGCGCGCTTTCACTCATCTCTCATAAGGAGGTTCGCTTCATCTATCCTCTTCTTCCAGCGCTCAGCATCCTCTCCGCTCCCGTTGCCGCCTCATTCTTCACTTTCCAGCCAGATGCTACCACCAATAACCCCCGTCCTCGGCCTCAAATCCGCAATAAGCACTATCTCTTGGCTGCCCTGGGCGTCAACGTCTTTCTCGCAGGATATCTATCTTTCTTCCACCAACCAGCCCCCCTCAATGTTCTTTCATATCTCCGTCATGAGTACGAACGCATCTACCCAGACTCAGTTCAACTCGCCCAGGCTTCTCGCTTCTCTGTTGGCCCTGAGAAAGACGAAGAGTTATTCGCCCTTTTCCTCATGCCTTGCCATTCTACCCCTTGGCGATCCCACCTAGTATACCCTGGTCTACGAGCTTACGCCCTCACTTGTGAACCACCTCTTCACACTGAGCCAAACACTCCTGAGCGTGAGAACTATCGTGACGAGGCTGATCGCTTTTACGACAACCCAATTCCCTTTCTTACTTCGGAGCTATTCGGATCAGAAAAGCCACTTGGTGTCCCTCGCTACATCGTTGGTTTCGATGGTATTGAGCCATGGCTACAGGACTTCGTCAAGACCCCTGAGGCCCAGGCTCTCGGTCTCACACAGGTGCGGCCTATTTGGAAGGGCTTCAATGGTTTGTTTAACGAAGATTGGCGACGCTCGGGAAAGATGATTGTGTGGGAAACTGGTATTCACGATAACGCACCTCCAGTGAAGGAGTCATAGATTGGCCGTCCAAATTCTGTATGAATATTGAGTGTATACCAAGATTGTACCATAGAAATATCGTGCTTAGTCGATGGTAAGCCCTTGAGCAACCAGCATATGCATCAAACCATGGAACTGATTGGATGTCATATCTTTGTTGTAGTAAGCTGTACTCCTTGACTATACTCCTCCACCCGCTCAAATGAAATAAAGCTCACCATCACACCAGGCTACATTACATACATGTAATCGACTTACAAGGGTGGTAGAGAGTCTAAGTAGGGTTCAGTCGATAAACCCGTCTCCCGCATATCCGTCATGATGTCCATCTCATTCTCCCTAAAATAAAATAAATAAAAAGGCTATCGTGCCGTGATACTACTTCAACCATTCCAAAATACTCCTCCCATTTGAACTAGAACGCTTTTCTCCACCTATTGCTCCTGCTTTCATGTCTCTGACTCTGACTTTGCTTGCTGTTGCTCAGACTGTACCTGTTCGGGCTGTACAGGCGATATCACCGCCGGCTGTTCAGTGGCCTGGACTGGCTTTTCTTCTGCTTTTGGCTCCTGTGACAACAGGGGTTGTGGCTGTTCTTGAACGTGTTTCTGTTCCTCCGCCTGCGGTTGCGTGGTTACTGAAGCAGCAGCCGGGACAGGAGTTGATGCTGTTGCAGCGGCCGGTGGTGTATCAACATCGAGCATAGAAATGATTTTCTGAGGTGTCTGGGGGCTTTGCGGCTTTGGAGATTCTGTCTGAACTTTAGGTTCAACTGAAGATTGACTCTGCTCCTGAACTGGAGGCTGGGCTGGAGTTATCGGATGATGTTGAGGTTGGGCCTGGACCTGAGCCGGTGGAGAAACTTGCGCTTGAGGATGGGTTGGCTGAACAGGCGATGTGGGCTCAGGTTGAACCATTGAAACTGTGGTTGTATGAGGAACTTGTGTCGCTGTAGGAGCCGGACCCGTTGCTGGACCAGAAGCTGCAGCAGGGTTAGAGGCGACAACTGGGGCGCCAGCTATTTCTGCAAGTGAAGCATGTTGCGCTGGCTCATCTCTTCTTATTTCCAAGCTCTTTCCTCGGGGCTGGAAGCTTGGGGCGCCCAGGCCGGGACGGTCTGCCGGAGGAGGAGACTTATTCCTCCTCTGTTCCGCACTCTCTTTTGCTTCACGGTATTTGTTCCTGATCCATCCTATGGGGCCTTTAGAATCACTTTCTCTGCCCTGGTCGAAGCTACCGTGTCCCTCGCTCACCATGTAGGGTCGGTCAGAGCTCTCGCTCTTTCGAGGCCTATGGCTGGAACTTGATATTGATAGGTTGCTGACATCGCCATTGTCGTTCTGCCCAAGGGCAAGGCGTGGTGAGGTGAGACCGGTAGAGGAGCCGTTGTCAGCATTCTTACTCCTCGACAACCGCCAGCGCTTCTTTCGTTCTTTTTCTGCTTGATCGACAGTGCTGACAGACTGCTCGTCAAGAATTTGATCCAAGTCCGAGCCTTCGTTAAAAGATGAGTGCAGAGACGTTGGTGGTGACTTTTTCGACTTCAGTGTATTATCTGGATGCAGGCTCTGGTTTGATGACGCTTGAGATGCCCTAGGAGTGTGCTCAGATGAAACATCACTCTTTTCCTGCGTCAGAGAAGCAGGATGCGCGAGTGAAGTTTCTTGGGGATGGGGATTTTGCCCATGTGACAGTCGATCATGTAGTTCTTGCTGCTGCTCCAATGCTTCTCGGTGTCGTTCTTCGAGAATCGGGGCTGGTTGTTGCGGCAATGCCTGAGTTCCAGATTCATGCTGCTGAGCATGTTCCATCGGGTTAGCCAGTTCTGCTCCAGGAGATGCAGCATTCGGATGTGTGTATGTCAAAGAGGCAGCAGAACTCTGAGCACTTGGGTTCAAGCTTCCTGGTATCCTCTTCTTCTTCAGTTTGTTGGGCTGTCTCTTGTCACCGGTATCAGTGTTGGGTGTGCTACGGAAGATGTTGGGAATATTGCGTTCCTTGGATGGTGTGGAGGACTCCGGCGGCACTTCAAGTAGTCTCTCATGACTGCGGCCTGTTACAGGAGCCTTCGTTGGTGTGAGGTAACCGCCAGATATGAAGTCAGATGATCTTGTCGATTGGGGAGATTGTTCTATACTCTCTGTGGGGTTGACTTGTGTCAAAGGCTCTAGATGGGCAGGAGAGCGAGGCCCTGACCCATCAGACCTCTGAAAGCGGCCAGCACCAATGGCAGGAGATTTCTTGGATGGCACGGTATTGCTTCTGGCCAATCCACCTGTCGTTGGCGTAGCTGTCAAGGCTGGACTATTGGGCGTTGAGCTTCCGTCATTCCTGGAGTTCCGTGACGACACGGATCGGTTTCTTCGAAGCTTGCCATCACGCCGTACACTGTTGGCGCCTGCACTCGCATTGGACGCCGATCGTCCCAGGCTTGTCTTTCGAGTAGGCTGAGGGGTGAGAGGACCACTGGGTGTGCCAGACTCCACCTCTTTCTTGGTCTTTTCGTCAGCAGCGGTGCCCTGCATACCAATAAGGAAGTGATCCTGGTTCTCGATCAAGAAAATGATAACACATTGGTTCAGTCGATATTCCTCGGGAGCCATGGCATGTGCTGGATGCGAGAGCATGCCTGGCTGGAAGATGGCAGCCAGATTTTGTGAGTTCATGCGATTCTCGTCCGCCTTGGCAGCGAAAACCGCGAGAAGATCGAGAATGTAGAGAAGTAGCTGTCGGTTCAAGGGCGGTAGCTCCGTGATGAGTCGCTGGTACTGCAAGATGGCTGCTTTCTCGTTGAAGTTTTCGACGAATTGAGGCCCCTCTGCATCGCCCACAGCTTGCTTGGTTGCGCCTCGGAGGGGGTCGCGGAACTTCTCGTATAGATCGAGGGGAACGACGGGCTCGGGGAGGTCGTTGAGATATCGTCGCAGAACGTTGGCAGCATCGTGTACAGTGTATCCATCCCAGACGAGACCCTTCCCGTATCTATCAGGTGAGTCGAATATGGTCTTAAGCTCCTTTATTCTCTTTTCCGAACCGCTAAGCCGGAAAATTCCTTCGACATGGGTAGCTGAAAGGAAGCGTCAGCACAATTTCCCTGTCAGCCAGACCAAGAGAACCAACCTTTTTCTTTGAGGAAGACGCCACATTTTGCGACGACAATGGGAACATAGCCGTAGATGTAACTCTGTCCATTTTCATCGATGAGCGAGATGGCGACGTTGGCATATGTTATACTTTGCCGCAAAGGCACTCCGAAGATACCTTGGGGACGGGTTTCTGAAAATACGCAAGTTAGAGATCAGACATTAAGAAGTGGGGGAGCAAGCTATGTGCATATTGACTTCGTGACTGTGAGCATTGTATGTGTAACAGATTCAGTTGTGATCAGCCGTAGGCGCTGTGACCCGAAGTATTGAGAATCGTCGAAAAGCGTATCGCGACAGGTGATAGCAACGAAACTATGTTGCTTTATGACGTTCTGACTCGAAGCTCGGCAGGGTTGCGCAGTGAAGAGTAGAGGAGGGAGATATCTTACCCTGAGGTTCCTGGTGTTTCGAAGGCAGCTTGAAACCTTTCCACCATGATTTGAGATCGCGCTTGCTGGGCGGGGATGCTGCATTGTTGTTTTGGAGAGCCGGCTGGTTGGCCTGATTAGGGTTCGAGGCGGCGGACGTCATGGCGAAAGGCTGCGCGTGCCAAGAGCGAAAGCGACGACTGCGGAAGCGGAAGCGGAAGCGTAGAAGAAAAAGAGGTCGAGGTTGAGGTGACGAGGGACACTACAGCTGGGCCGGCCCAGTTGCCAGAGTCACGATGGCTGGGCCTCAGCCTCAATAGAGGTCGAGCGAGGATGCGGCGACAAGGTGCGCTGAAGCGGTGACCCGGAGCCGTGCTATAATACAGAGGCCGGGTTCAGAGAGGCGGGCGGGAGGGTGAGGAAAAGGTCTCGACTCGACCGATGCCGATAGGCGACAGCAGGATGGAAATGGCGATGCGATGCGAGGCTAGAGATCAGGAGCTAGAAATCAAAGCCTTGAGCTGGGGAAGCTCAAGCGAGCAAGCGAGCGAGGGAGTCGATGGCAACAGTGTGCGCGCCAGTCTAGGATGAGACAGATCGGTCGATGATTGGTAGCGTCAAGGGCGTTAGAGCGGTACAACAGTAGTAGTGTAGGGCGTCAAGGTGTTAGGCGCTGGCTTGGTTCAGTTCACTTTGTGTCTGACAATCAAGATCCAAATCCTTGGTTCTGAGGCACGGGTTCGGGCGTAAGCAAGAATCGTGAAGGCGAAAATAGTGAGTGAGTGAGTGAGTGAGTGAGTGCGATGTGATGATGATGGTGACGAGGTGAGGCGATAAAGAAAGGAACGGCAAGAGACGCTTCGAGCGGGTCAAGGCTGTAAATTATCACCCGAGTCGATGATTGTCGCGTCGTAGCAATAGAGGAGCAGAGAAGGCCAGAGCAGACAAACAGTTGGTGGCATCAAGAGCCAGCGATCGAGTGAACGGGAGGGAGTAAGATTAAAGAAATCCAATCCAATTGATGTGAGGCGGGGGACTTGGGACCGAAAGCCACTATTGTAGGTACCCGTAGCGTAGCGTAGTAGTGCTGGGTCTGGGGGGAGGACAATTGGTGTCCAGGTATAGTACATACAGGGAGTTGGGGGTACCTTGCCGTACCTGTCCGCAGGGAAATAATAGACAAAGGCAAAGGGTTGCGTTGTAAACTAACTTAAGTACTAGGTATCCGTAGGTAGGCAAGATACAAAGCACAAGAGAAGACTGAGTATCTTATCAGCCTTTAAGTAAGACCCGACTGACTCGGTGATTATAAGGGTATGGGATAGATTATGCTGTGTGGAGTTGTGGTTAATTCTGGGCTGCAATAGGAATTGCAAGAGGATGCAGATGCAGATGCAGATGCAGCGCCTCACAGCTTCTAATTATGTATTCATATGCAGGTAGCAAAACAAACCAGCTCTGGTAGTAGCCTTTGCCTCTCGAATACTTGACGGCGAATGTCAGGCCAGTATCGAAACAGGTGGAAAAGGTCTGCTGTAAGTGGGAGCAGGCAGGGAGATAGTTACTTGGTGGGTGGGCTTATTTGCACTGAAACAGAGTGTACCCAATGGATAATAACAAGCTCTGTTGACGTGTGTAATTAGGGCAACCAAATTGGGACGAAAGCGAGTGACCAAACGAACGAACGAGCGTGAATGTGAACAAGCGAGAGCGGGAAGTGGGAAGTGAGTGGGAAGATGGACAAGGACAAGGATGATGATAGAGACAAGACAAGATTGCGAGAGGGGACGAGAAATACGAGAATGAGAAATGCAGGTCGAGTTTTAGTTATCCGTTCGTACATAAACTTTCAATAATTATTAGTAGACGCTGCAACGGGACCCATCTCAGATCGCTCTCTTTTTTCAGGTACATCGTCCACTGTTGGCAAACTCTGAATCTCCCTTTAAACTTAATTGTCAACGACGGACGTTGTGAAGAAGACGTGATATCATTGTCGATATCAGTGAATATCCGTATCCGTACAGTTGTATACAATGCATCTTGGATGCCCGTCTACGTTGGATCTGACACTACCCATCTTCAGCCTAACCAACTTTTTCTGCAGTACCAGATCTCTAATAAAAGAACTGTCATGTATAGAATAGTCGGATATTAATTGATCAGTTCACAGAGTCAACCACCCAGCTCCAACGCCGCAAGCGATTGCTGTTGGTGGATACTTTTGGCGCAAGCAATTGGATTGCGTCGTGCGCATGGGGATTTACCAGGATTCAAGCTTGGAACACGATCAGCCAAATTGATCACATCACTCGCTCGCTCAATCTGCCTGCCCTAAAAGTCACAACGGTAATAGATCTCTCCACAGTGACGAGGTACTGTCGATCACAGCTCTAGGAGGATATAACCCGTCAATGACTTGTTGAAGTAGCTCTTATCACTCACTACCTGTTGAGTCTGAGTCACTCACTCAAAGAAAAAAAACGCCCTGGACTCTCAGCTGAAACCACTACTGCAACTCGACAACACCAACGAACCATAAACCATGGATGATATCCGGCACTAATAAGTATCAGAACTTGGCTTATCCATGGTCTGCAGCCTGCACTCTCAAAAAAGAACTGTTAATCTTAGTTGGATACCTCCACTGTTGAGGATGCTCTGGAGTCGATTTACAGGGCTGTTTATGTTGACAGTCCAAATCGAGACTCTTTTCATTTCGACTGTGAAGTTAAGGCCCTACTTAGTCTCACCTGGTGCACCAACAACAACGAGTGAAACTGTCTGTATCTTGTATAGAGATGGAATTTGGGTAATGAAACGGACTACTCTGTAGCCCGACGTTTATCTTCTAGACTTGGTAGACAGCTGACGTACAGTACGTACTTCTCTTTGGCCTAAGCATGCATGGTGGGCATCGACACACAAGGCACTGGCGATTGATTGATGGATGTTTCCATATTGGGCATGTACATCTCCAGGGACGTTGACAGATTGCAACCATCACACGTCAGTCTTTCGCCTCTCTTGAATCCTCTCTGTGTTCTGATTCGTCGCCCATCTCATGCTTCAGTTTTGTAGATATCAGCGAGTAACAGAAGTTCTGGAAGCATAAATCTCCCTGGTATACAGTTCATGCTTTAGGTAGTTTCTTCACGTCAGGTTATAACTCATGTACATCCAACTTCTACATTCTTCTTTGAGTAAATGCATATATCTTGGTCATTGACGTCTATCTTAATTGCACACCAAACACTAGGCACCATGCATGGACTGCGCCTCATCCAATCCCGACCCAACTGCGAGACTTGTCAGACGAGGTGCCGCGCCGATCAGTGTTTCATGTTTTTGCCATCAATTGAAGATATAAGAATAGCAATTGCCATGCTTACCTCCAACGGCTGTCTCGTTTTGGTCAGCTGAATTACGTGGTAAGCTGTAGATGTTTGGATCTGCAGAGCATCAGAGGGGGAGGGGTAGCTAAGCGGGGAGGTGCTCACATGACAGTCTCTCAGTAAATAGATTGTTGTCCAAGTCCTCTCAATTACCGTAAACGACAAGAATAGTATTATGGCTCTTAAACAGGTTATCAAGTGTACGAAGGTCTTCAGCTGGTCAAAGAAGCTCAACTCCACTATCATGGGTACCTGGCTACGTCAGAAGCTTCCACCGGATACTTAGCAAACGCTGCAATACCAGAATAAGCATTCAACAATGAAATTGGTCCAGAACTGGAAAAGAAAGATTGAAATCAACAT
This sequence comes from Fusarium acutatum, assembly GCA_012932015.1. Lineage (NCBI taxonomy): Eukaryota > Fungi > Ascomycota > Sordariomycetes > Hypocreales > Nectriaceae > Fusarium > Fusarium acutatum. The sequence continues at coordinate 39,592 of JAADJF010000128.1, read as the reverse complement.
GCTGATGTATCACACGAGTCTGAATAGCGTCACTTATAATAAACGGGAATAACAGCTGTGGTGCATTTAAAGCTCAGCCAATCCGGGGTAAAACGATAATGCGATCCCGCCGATAAGCCTAGCCCGGCCGAGTCCCGAGCTCTCTAGCTTGCTTATCTCAAAATTTCAGTCTACATATCAAACCGACAACGTCAATCCACCTCGACAAGCCTTATACCCTCGATTTCATCAACCACATCACCCCCCTTCCCCCCCCCTAAACCGTCAAAATGGATATGTAAGTCTCTTCATACTCAATTCATGTCAGCAAATCACAATTCTAATCAACATGTTCCAATCATAGGCTTTCCGCAGCTGAGCAGCGCACTCTTGAGCAGCGCATGCAGAAGCGCCAGGTCAAGGAGTTTATGGGTGTATGTACCCCAAACGAGTATTGCGATTGAGCTGTTGCTGATGTAATTTTCTTAGGCATTCGGTGGTCTTGTTGAGCACTGCTTCATGTCCTGTGTCGATGACTTCACCTCAAAGGCCATCTCAACCCGAGAAAGTGGCTGCATCAACCGCTGCGTTCAGAAGTGGATGGCTTCTCAACAGCGCATCAGCGACCGCTTCCAAGAGCACAACGCCCAGCTCACAGCTCAGATGAACAAATAAACGCGAAATACTTGAAAGACGAGACATGTACGATTAGCAAGGAGGACAACAAGGGGGAGGATACACAAAACCTGTGCTGTTGATATCAGATGTGCTCCGGATTATATACGAGATCGAAAAGACGGAACGCTGTTTATAACCATGATACGCCGTGTGGCTAGGTCTCATGACACCAGATGCACTTGTATATTATTATGGGCTATAGGCACGAGGCGCTTGGGCTCAAGCTGTCACCATGGAATGAATTTATAACCCATTCTCACTCTCATTGCTCATGTTCCTCTTCGCCCTTGCAACTCAACTTGACAAGGCAGCAAGCACTTCGTAACCGCAAGTATTATTACAGACTGGCGAGCCGGTTCGCAGGGTAGGTCGGTTGGTGTAAACGTGATCAAATCAAGTCTCTCTTATGCCATTTCGCAATGCGTGCATCCTATTCCAACGCCCTTGACCTCAAATACTTATAATATACACCTTGATGATTATCACTCGTTTCCCCTAAGCCCCATGTTCATATTCAATTATCTGCTTCTTCACTTAGTACATCTCTGATGGCATCTAATTGAGCCACCGCTTTCTCCTCCAAAAGACTATCATATGCCCCTGAGGCTGGCTTCATCCCACGCCAGTCCATTTCACGCTGACCTAAGGGCATGAGTCGCTCCTTTAGCAACTTCTTTGTGCTCAACCAAAAGTCGACGTTCTCTAGCAGGTTTGCCGAGTCCCATTCCACGTCGGGAATGTCCCGGTTGTTGTTCACACGAAGAGCAGCAAGCACTCGCGTGAGGAGGGCAAGAGAGTGAACCTCGGATATCGCGACAAGAGTCAGGTAGTGCGGTGACGCCCGAGACTGAGTACGACTGGCTCCAGGTGCTTCAAACCGGTCCACGCTGGCTTCCAGTAGGTGAGGGAACTGATTAAGAACGTACGCAACCTCTGGAGCAACAGTTGCGCCCAAAGCTGTGAGCAAGTTCAGCATTAGCGGCAACAGTCCTTTGGCCCAGATACCATAGCAACGTTGCACCACAGGGGAATCTGAATAGGGAGAAATGTTGGACTTGAGCATGAACTTAGTCAGATTTGCAGATAAGATGTTGCTCAAGATTCCATCACATGCCATCTGTTCAGCAACCATAGGGAGAGTTGAGAGTTCAAGCAAAAATAGCATGCTCAACTCGCCATAGATAGGGTCGCCTTGATCCGCCAGTCTATCTGCCCATGAGTAGAGAGACGAGGCAGCATGGAGGACTTGATGCTCGGCCATGATGTTAAGAACTTGAGTCTGAGATTGATCCATATTGGGCAGACTTATGCAGGCTTGAAGGATGGCTGTTAACAATCCTAGATCTTCCGGTGATACACTATTTTCGTTATCGTGAATAAGGCTGACAAGTGCGCGGAAGCCCCTGCCCACAACTCGGTCAAGGATATTCAACACAGTTTGTGTGACTGTCACGATAGTTCCCTCAAAGGTATCCTGAGATTCGGTTGCCCTCTTGCCACTGATTTGGTAGGCACGCAGAGTAACGAAAAGAGCCTTTAGAAGGGTGCGATAGTACGAGATAGATTCAGTGCCCCAAGGCTCCTCGACTCCGTTCATGGTACCAACAAGAGTCGAGAGAAGCTGGTTGATGTCCTTGACTGGCACTGATGACTTGACAAGGCGCTGGATCAACACAAGCGCAAGGCTCGCCCTGGACTCGACGAGTTTTAGGAAGATGTGTTCAGGGCCTGGAATTCCTTGGTTGGCATTGAGACACTGTTGGGCAACTTGCAGCATTTGCTTTTCCACGGTGTCGTTCTTGGGCATGCATGTCGAAAGCTCTACAAGTAGAAACTCCCAGGCATGGAAAAGGGCCTAGAAACAACATCATTAGCTATGTCCATGGTACACAAGGCACATTCACTTACGAGCTGAGCGTCAACTAAAGACAAGTTAGTGTTTGCGCGCTCCATCTCTGTCTTGAAACCATCGTCCTTGCGACCTTTCCAGCCTGGATCAAATCGTAGCATCTGATCGGCGCGTTCTAAGTCATAGTAGTAACTCTTGCCAAGTTCCCGCGGCTCCAGGACGGTCCGCTTGAAGTCATCCACAGGGCAGTCTGAATACTTGTTGGAGAAGTTTCGGGCGAAGTTGTTGTGAAGAGACTTGTTGTAACCTCCAACCTCAACTCCATCACGCAAGTAGTAGTCGAGATCGCCAATAAGGCTCTTTGCCAATGTGCCGGAGTTGCCCAGATGCCGCGAGTGGTAAAGCTGCATGGCAAATGTCTCCGCAATATACGCAGCCAGTCTTGCCTCAAAAGCAGCACGGACAGGGTCAGACTTTACGGTGATACTGGACGATTTGAGATCTCGGACGTATTCTCTAAGCCCATCAAGATAAGCGGTGTCTTTCTGAAGTGTGAAGACTGTCCAGGGCCAGAAGTTCTGGGCCGAGGCGATAAAGTCCAAAATAACCAGGGCCTCACTTATTTCTAGATCCTTCAACTTGCCAAGCTTGGCAAGCCCAGTAGCAAATACCGAGCTGGAAGAAACATCCGTCTTCTTTTTGTCTTTCTTCATCGCCTCCCTGGGGGTCTGCCCAGTAAGCAGGCAATTAGACATCCACTGTTGTCGGTTCCTCAGAATAGCTGAAAAGAACTTCCACGTGGCCTTGACCTCGCCCCTGAGTTCAAAGGGCTTACCCAGGGTTGATAGAAGTTGGAGAAAAGACTTGGAAATCTGAGGCCCCAAGTAGCCAAGCAGTGACGGGGGCTCACTTGAGGATTTGCCAGCATTTACAACCAAAGACTCAAGCAGCCACATGGTGGGTGTGCGGAAATGGTCAGATACTGCGCATAACCGTGCAAGCAGGGTGGAGCTTTTGAACGTGTAAGTTTCAATCATGCTAGAGGATTGGTCTAGATAATTGGCGACGCGTAGTAGTGTTGCGGAAAATTCAAGTACTGAATTTAACTGTGCCTGTACCATCTCCACGCGTCTTGGATAGAGGGTACTGTCGGCGGTTGTAAATGCTGTAATAAGGGATGATAAAAGGGGTTGGAATCGCAGAGATCCAGTTGAGGGCGAGACGAAACAGTCGATAACATAAGAGGCGGCGGGTCGTAGGCATGAAGTCAGATTCTCAGAGGTCGAAGGATCGCCAAGACTGTAGCTATACATAATCACCTTTTGCAGGATTGGTACAACCTCTCGGAGCACTGACGAGCGGCATGTGTCAGACGCAAATCTCCAGGTTGATGTATTCTCAAAGATGTCTACGCCTGCTTGGGCAATGGCGTAGCTGACCTTTGCCAAAACTTTATCTGCTGTGCCCAGCCAAGGATTCAGATCTGACTTGTTTCTGCTTGTGGTACGAATACCAGCTCGTCGCTGGACAGCGGAAGTCATTGCAGTGTCAATGAGGTTTGAGAATAGTCTGAGACAAGATAATAAAAATTCGAGCCTCTCCTGCACCAGATCGAGGCTTCCCACGACCTTGGTGAGCTTACCAGCTCTGGACTCGGAACTTAAAAGCTCGCATCGAGAAAGATATGACCACACTCGGCTGGGGTAGATAGGCAGGACCGCATCAAGGAATTGGACACAAGAGTTCAAGATAGTGACGACAACATCCTCGCTCTCCGCAAGATCAACCTGCATGTAGTAGTCCATTGTCTCGCAGACGACTGTTAGGAGATCTCTACCACTACCCACATCAATATGTTTCTTTGCCTCGTGAAGAATATCATTATCAGAAAGCTCCAAGGCGCCGGTGGACTCCTCCATGACGGTGTTCAGATGATCCATACGAATGAGTGTCGCAAACAAAGAGATAACTTCGGCAGTTTCTTCTGGCTGGAGCATTCCAAGCTCAGATTGATAGCCTTCCTTCATCAGATTGATTTCCAGTCGTCGACCCAGGAGCGAGATAGTTGAGTGAGGATACTCCATTGAGACAACTCTACCTGTATCCGTAACAAATCGTCCATATGTGCCTGCTGGTATCCGGTACGCATCGTCCTCGACACGTCTTCCTCGCCACGAAGGGGATAACGAGATGATGGGAATATCTTGCAGCAAACAGAAAGTATTCGTGTTCTCGTCTTCCTGTGCGAGCTCGTACTCTTGGAAGTAATCAGGAAGGACAAATGTGAGTGTGGGTGTTGCACGTAAAAGGTTAAGGATCATCTGAGACCGATCGCTCTCACGGAGGCTAGTAGCACTGGCGAGAGTCCGGCAGAGAGTGATAAACGGCAGAAATTCATAGGGGTATCTGTCAAGAGCTTGCTGAAAGAAGAAATCTAGTGCAAGATCATCATTGATCATGGATGCGAGAATATCTTGCTTCTCCGAGAGGTTCTCCTTGTCTGAAATGTCCCAGTAATTTCGGCCGGCACTTAGAATCGAAAGAAGGGAGCTTACTGGTTCGGACTGATAACCAACGATGGGGTATGAAACCTTAAGAAGCTCCAGGAAGACATTGCGAAGACGAGCACTGAGTAAGGGGGTCATGCTACCCTCATCTGAGGGGCCTAATGATGTTGCCATATTAGAAACGACATCAAAGACACGGCCTTGAGCCGTGACTTGTGATGCAAGCTGTTCCACCACGACAAGGTCCTTGGATGAAGTCGCATTCTCGAGGAAGCCGTCAAATTTTGATGATTCGATGGAGAAGATGCTGCCCGCCGAGTTTCGTCTTGCAACTGGTCGAATCACACCTCCTGCCTCAAAGGTTTCTCGGGCATTTTGCTGTAGCAAATTATCACGCTTCTCTGTTCGACTTTGATAGGAAATATTCATGCGATGCAGAAGAAGCGTCCAGGCGAAAATGACGGGTGAAGCGCATTCGCAATCGGCTTCGGCAGCGTTTAGTATGCTCTTGTGGACCTGTTCAAGGACGTCGGATGAGAGGAGGTATGTATCGTAGGAAGTATCTGCTTGAGTAGCATCCTCTTCTCTCTCGGACAGATAGGTTAATGAGCGAGCTGGCTTGAGTAGTATCAGGGACACAGCGGCTGAAAGAGTCTTCAGGGGAAAAACTAGAGGGGCAATGCTCTCGTGGATCTGGGGGCACTATTAGTACAAGTCTGGCATCAACATGTCGTGCATTACATACCGGCTGAACAGCGTCAAAGAATCTGTAGACTTCCATCAAAGAAAACCACTGGTTGACGGCACTTGAAGGTGCAAAGTCGTCGCCAAAACTGTCAACAATCTGGAAGACAACAGACAAAGCATGGATAGCTTCGGTTAGAAGCGTTCGCAGCCAATCTAGCTCGACTTCCTCTGTCACCCACTTCTCGTCCGTTACAGCTTTTAGACCTGATTCGATGCAAGACATGGAGTCTGTGAGAACTTGAAGGTAAGTCGGGAGTAGGGGTTCGGCATCGTCTCGTGAGGGAAGCTTCAGTCGGTAGGTCTTGGCTAGGTCGAGATCAACACTGGCGAAAGTCGGCAGCCTCTCGTATAGCTTGATCGAGTTGGCATAGTCCGCAGACATCATAAAAAAACGGCGCTCGGTGAGATAGGTATCGAACAGGCGTCGCTGTCTCGTCTCGGGCTTCTCGAATTCAGTCCAGATCTCTTCAGCATCCAGCGCAGCCGCCGATCCTAGGTCCAAAAGAAGTCCTGAACCCTGGCCATTGTTAAGGCCGGCAGCTTCCTGCAGGTTCTTCGCATCTTGAGACGACAATGGGCCACTGAGATGGCGCGCAGGACGAGACTGGTGTTCTATCACGACCACACGCAAAGCTGCAACTAGGTTGATTTTGGCATTCTTGCTGAGCCATTCGGCATCTTTCTTGATCGACTCGATATCAGGTCGTCCATCTGAGCTTGCGGGAACATTTATCGGCGCCGTTTTTGTTTCAAAGACTTTTTTCGTAGCTTCATCTGCGGGTGCGAAGGTGCTGGCAGGGTCCTCGAGAAGACGGTGAACATAGTCGTCGCTCAAAAATTCGATAACGGCAGAACTCGTGGTTCTCTGGCCAGAACTATCAGACAGCGCAGTTGCGATGAGCTTCCAAGAGCTGAGTAGTGAGTTAGCGGTGAGTCTGTACATAGATGGGTAGGCAGTCTGTCAACTTACAGCAGCACCCGCTCCCCAGTCAGGCATTGTTCTAGGGAGGGGAAGTAAATGCGATCGGCCACCGGCGCCATTGCAAAGAGCGTCAAAAAGGCGACAGTGGCATGCGACGCATCACCTTGCGATTAGGGTGGATGTCGAACCAAGTTTGATTTTGATGCTTGTTGACGCGCCTCGTCGCGAATGGATGGATCAAGCTTTGGCTGGTCAACTTTTTGGACCTGAGCTGAGCTAGAGAGCTCCAATTTAGCCCAAGTTTACCCGGTGCTTCAGCGGACGGCAGTTATATCGGACCTTATGCCTCCATTCGCCATATGAAGTTAGCACTGTACGAACCATGGTGTCTCGGTCAGGGACAACAGTGCGCTAGTTAGTCCTACACTGGCCGAAAGTCGCATTCAGAGCTTCTTTGTTCAACTCTATTCAAACTCAAAGTGACTCACCTTTTGCAACGTCACCGCTCTCAGTCTCGTAAAATCACTCGTTTTTACGAAGGCACGGTTTCAAAGCACTCTCCCTTCCCATTGTTGTTTTATTCGAGAAAAAAAAGAGAGAGAAAATGGGTTCCTCAGATATTATCGATCACTCGCCTCACCAGGCTGATCCCTCGCCTCCAATTCCAACGGCCTCTAACCTTATTCTTATTGACAACTACGACTCTTTCACCTGGAACATTTACCAGTATCTCGTTCTTGCGGGAGCTACGGTTACTGTCTATCGAAATGACAAGGTCACTGTGGATGAAATCATTGCCAAGAAACCCACCCAGATTATCATCAGCCCCGGTCCCGGTCACCCCGAGACTGATTCTGGTGTGAGCCGCGATGTCATTAGACATTTTGCTGGCAAGGTTCCTATCTTCGGTGTCTGTATGGGCCTGTAAGTGTTGGTCTTTCACTTGTATATCAATTCCTCTAACCTGCCTCCAGCCAGTGCATCTTTAATGTCTATGGCGGAGAAGTCAGTTCAGCTGGTGAATGGCTCCATGGCAAGACTTCACCATTGACCCATGATTCCAAGGGCGTGTTCTCTGGACTCAAGCAGGGTGTTCCAGTTACTCGGTACCATTCTCTTGCAGGTACCCACGTCACTTTGCCTGAGGACCTGGAGGTTTCCTCTTGGGTGGCTAAGCCTGATGGCTCCCCTGGTGTCATTCAAGGTGTTCGTCACAAGAAGTACACCATTGAAGGTGTCCAATTCCACCCTGAGAGTATCCTAACTGAAGGTGGACGAGCTATGATCACAAACTTCCTCCGCATGCAAGGAGGTACTTGGGAGGAGAACACTGAGTTCCAGAAGTCTGGTTCTGCTAACAGTGACGACGTGGCTGCACCCAAGCCCAAGAAGAACAACATTCTGCAGCGAATTTACGCCAACCGAAAGGCTGCTGTAGATGCTCAAAAGCAAATTCCCTCCCAAAGATTTGAGGATCTACAAGTTGCGTACGATCTCAACGCTGCCCCTCCCCAGATTCCTTTTGTCAACCGACTACGACAGTCTCCTTTTGACGTTGCTTTGATGGCTGAGATCAAGCGCGGATCTCCTTCTAAGGGCATCTTTGCGCTAGATATCTCCGCCCCTGCACAAGCTCGAAAGTACGCTCTGGCAGGTGCAAGTGTCATTTCCGTGCTTACTGAGCCTGAGTGGTTCAAGGGCAGTATCGAGGACTTGAGAGCCGTTCGACAAGTCTTGGATGGCATGCCCAACAGACCAGCAATCCTTCGTAAGGAGTTCATCTTTGACGAGTATCAGATCCTTGAGGCACGATTGGCTGGCGCGGATACTGTTCTGCTCATCGTCAAGATGCTTGACGATGAGCTTCTACAAAGACTATATAACTATTCTCTCCAATTGGGCATGGAGCCTCTTGTTGAGGTTCAGAATGCTGAGGAGATGACGACTGCAGTTAAACTGGGCTCCAAGGTTATCGGTGTCAACAACCGTAACCTCGAGAGCTTTGAAGTTGATCTCAACACCACAGGCCGGCTACGCAGCATGGTGCCTGAAAGCACAATCATTTGCGCGCTCAGCGGTATCAACACCCATGATGATGTTTTGATGAACAAGAGGGATGGTGTCAATGCTGTTCTAGTTGGTGAGGCCATCATGAGAGCCCCTGACGCCAGTGTTTTTATCAGCCAACTATGCTCTGGAACCGAGCCCCCTGCTAAATTTGATGTCGCATCATCGTTGTACGTCAAGATTTGCGGGACTCGAAGTCCTGAGGCTGCCCTGAAAGCTGCCGAGTCAGGGGCAGACTTTGTTGGCATCTGCCTTGTTCCTGGTGCCAAGCGATGTATCTCACATGAGACTGCCCTTGCAATCTCAGAAGCAGTGCACACATATCCTAGCACTCGAAGATACGACACCCAAGTGGCAGCAGTAGACAACAAAGCCAAGGACTACTTCGAAGCTGCTGCCCAAAGACTTCGTAGCCCTCGACCTCAGCTCGTTGGTATTTTCCAGAACCAGCCTCTGAGCGAGGTTTTGGAGAAGCAGAAGCAATACGACCTTGACCTAGTCCAGCTTCATGGTGACGAGCCTATCGAGTGGGCGAGCCTCATCCCTGTGCCCGTCGTCCGATGCTTCAAGCCTGGCCAAGTCGGAATTGCGCGTCGGGGATATCATACTGTTCCTCTTCTTGACTCTGGCTCTGGATCCGGCAAGCTTCTCAATGTCACCAATGTACAGGCTGTTCTGGAGAGCGATCCCGAGCTTCGAGTCTTCCTTGCGGGCGGTCTCAACCCTGACAACGTGGCTGAGTCTGTCAAGGCTTTGGGTCCTCTGGCTGATCGGGTGATTGGTGTTGATGTGAGCAGTGGTGTGGAGGAGGATGGAAAACAAAGTCTAGACAAGATCGCAGCTTTCATAAAGGCTTCCAAGGAAATCCGATAAAAGATAGAATAAAATACAGGTTATGCAATTGCAGAAAACTCTGATGAGCACCCAAGTTTGATTGAAGCCGTGGGGTTGTTAGTCATTTCAAAGTGTCCCCTTTTTGAGGTGGTCCTTATAATCTTTCTTTCGTAGGAACCCTTCTCCAAGGCACAGATATTATCATCCCATCCTATGCACTCTCTCTCTAATGGCACAAGGCGCTATCAAACATGCACTTAGACACACAGTCTCGCATATTCATCTCTTATCACAACAAGTCCTGATCTTGAGCTTTTACATTAACTTCTTTTTTTTTTAGACGCCTTCCTATGCTCTCACTCCTTAATCTATCTTATAAGGGGGCCTCGGTCTTTAGTATAGTAGAGGTTCTCAAGGCTGACACTACTATCTCTCGTCTAAAGTCATCATCTTTCACTTTTGGTCCTGACTAGCAACAACCTCTTCATCCCTTGCCACAGCACATCTTCACTTTCACCAACCAAGACTTATTCTGTTCTTCCTTATTCAGTTTCCCCTGTTTTCCTCATCGGACTTCTGCATCCTAGACCCAAGTACAGCATTGATCGGTCCTCGTCCTTCAGCTTTTCTACAATTTATCAGGATTAGATGAATTGCAGCAGACATGGTTGCTCAGATCTTTAAGAACCGTATAATTGCAGCTGCAGGGCCTCTCCCTGGTCAGTTGACAGTGGAAAACCTGAAGCGATGGATATCACTTCGCAAAGGCGTCTTTATCGACGACTTTGACGAGACTGTCACTCATCTCCTCTGCACCAAGGAACAGTTCGACAAGAAACTTCCCAAAGGTACTAATCTTTGTTTCGTATTCTCACAACTACTTATAACTTTATAGTCAGACAGGCATTGAAACTTGGAAAGGGCATTCACATTGTTCATTGTGACTGGTTCGAATACTCGACAGTCAAGAACAAGAAATTGCCTGAAGCGGACTATTCCATGAGAAGTCTTGTCGCAAAGGAAAACGCAAAGAAGAGAGAAAGGGCTCGGATCGAGAAGGGCGAAAGGAACGCGGAGAAATTTGTTAACACAAGTATGGTGTTCGCAAATCTACTGATTTATGAAAACTAAAGCTTTATTAGACCGCTTCCACCTCTATCGAGACCGTCTCAACTTTGTCTACCAGGTCGATATCACTCGAGATAATGAGTTCACAGGCGAGTTCGGACAGAAGTATTCTCTTTGCGTGAGTAAGACTTTCGTCTCATATGTCTTGATACTAACAATGGACAGCTATGGGAGTCCAACGCCAAACCTCACTTGTACTGGTTCACGGCCAAATTTCTGAAGCAAAAGGGCAGCTCTCAGCCCATGTACCACCGCCCCAGTCCTCACGAGGGAAAATGGAGAGCGGAGATGGAGCTGTTTATGGACTTCTTTAAAAAGAAGACTGGGATAGCTTGGGAAGATCGGGTATCACTAGCCCAAACAATGCCCAGTTCGTATTTTCAGTACGAGCCTCCGGTATGTCTCAAGTCAATTGCTCTTCATGAAGATAACGTACTAATAATATTTAGTCCAGGGGGAAACCCATTGGGAGACGTCTAAAGCACGACATCGCATATTGTCGAAAGATCAATGCTTCGATTCGTGGATTGCCGTGGCCTCCCGCTGAGGAAGAGGAGCGTAAGACTGAATCGGCTGAAGGTGGGTCTGACGATGGCCCAAGAGCCCTTAAAGAAGATGATGAAGTTATGGTTTCACCCCCCCGATTTCCCTCGCGCCCCAGCGGAAGAATCTGGCACAGATCCGAAGGAGTTTAGAGACGACATTGAAATGGCTTCTCGTCCTGATCCTGAGAAGCTTACAGATGAAAACGAATCCTGATCCATCTTGGAGGCCGCTTGGGACTGCAGGGAAGAGATTCCACGTTCTAAGTTTGGGCATTCTCAAGACGAAAAGGCAACTATCACTAATTCTGAGACCATTGACAGCGAAAAGAAAGCCGAATCACCTCCTGAGTCTGAAAAGGTTCAGGAAGCAGACAAATCGACTGATGTCATTATGGATTGTGCAGAGACCAAGAGTGCTCTTGCTACTCCAGCCTCTTCTATTGATGAGAAAGACCTCTCACATGCAGTAGATGAAGGTGTCGCCGTGGTTCCTGGTGATGTGGGTGAGATGGGAACCTCCTTTGAATTCGAGACACGAGAGTCTCTTTAGTTGGAGTTCATCTGATGGTTACGGATATTACAAGCTTGGTATCTTGCTGGGCATGATAGAAACGAGTGCGCCAGGTCTCGGGTTATCAATTATGAATCTCAACCTCAATTGCTAGGGAGCATAAGGGTTACTATTGGTTGGAGCAGCATATGATTGGGACGTGCATATCTTGGGAAACTTGGGGACAATCGCTCAGTACTAATGATTGGCGTATATGGAACGGTAGCTACTTACACAGCAATGCTCATAATGGCTTATAATTTATTCATTTATACATAAACCGATGTGTTATTGCCAGTCGCCTTGTTGTTTCAGCTTCAGAACCTCAACTTGGGTAAAACAAAGACCACGAGTATGCATGCCACAGCAAGCAAAGCGATATATGCATATAGGAGTAGCCTCCCAAAGTATCCCTTTCCTTCTGTCATCCTCTTGAGCATACCCATTCGCCCCTTGGCCGCCTCCATGCTCTGTTCCGTCTTATCCATTCCCTCACCTGCACGTGCCACTACGTCCTTGTCTGCCTCGAGAGTAGTCGAGAACCGTTGTGAGCTTGACTTTAGAGCACTCGCCATCTGAAGAATCGACTCTGAAAGGGCTTCCTGTTCGGCTCGTTGATGGTCAAGTAAGGCTTCAGCTGTTGCTGTTGATGTTTGGGGAGTAGAGGGTTTGCTTCGATTGGCGAAAAGCGCCGCGCGTGCTGTTGAATGGGCAGGCGGTGATGGAGATGAAGGTTCGCCTCTTGATCTTAGGTTCTGCGTTGTTTGTGTGGGTTGTTGTTTGTGCTCTTGCGATGTCGTAGACGTGTCAGGGGGTGTTGTCGATGCTGGCGCTGGTACTGTGGCTGTTGTCACTGGTATCGGTGTTGCCTCGGGGGGTTCTGACTCGACATCATCATCTTGCCCTGAGCTTTCAGTGGGTTGGTCTGTTGATGTGGAATCGACCATGCTATCGCTCGGCGTAGGTATTATTTCTGAGAGGATATCTTCTCCGTCGGTACTCTCATCATCTTCGTCGCCTTCAATTGCCACCTGTCGTACTGTCAGCTTCGATCCTTTGCCTTGTCCCGTAAACCATTTCTCACTTGTCTCAAGTCTTCTAATCGATCCAGTAGCAGTTCTAGAAGCTCTCTCTTCCCATTCAAGTCGCTTTGCACTTCAGCCCTCCGACCTGGCGCTTTTATCCCCAGCGCATCGTGTTCTAGTTTCGTCAAGGAGTTTCGTGCGTATTCAAGGTTCTATAGTTCAGAGTCAGTGTCTACGGATGTGGAATCCGGCACAGGCACTCTTACAGATGTTACTCGTACTCTTTCGAATTCGCTCGATCGTAGTCGTCGTTCGCGGTTGCTATCTGTATGAAGAACGGTCTTTTGTAGTCGCAGCAGCAGGTTCCCCAGCTCTGCTGATGCAATATCGATTGCGCTTATGTTGATGGGATGTACGGTAGAATGCGAGAGTCGCGCCATGGTCATATTTTTGTTTTGTTGTCGATCTCCTGAATCTTCCCCGTCTCTGGTACTGTCGTTGGTGATTTAAGTGACGTGTGAGGTTCAAGGAAGCTTAAGCTACCTATAGCGGGTCTTTGTAGCATGAGCATGTGCCAAGCCACATCGCAACTTACAAGGCCATGCCAAACGACCAATCGGACTCTTCATGAAACCGAACAGTCTCTATATAAAACCTATACGAAAATATAATTCGATTCATAAACATTTAGTAATTCATTAGGTTCGAGGGCTTTGAACATCATTTGACCAGAGTCGGATCAAGGACTATGCTCTTAGGTATCTGAGTGAGTGATTAGATTAACCAGCTGATATTCATGCAACTATTATCGTTCACGGAGTCAAGGACAAGACAGAGCAAAGTGACCTTAATGAGGACCCCCAGAATCACTGTAATAGGTACCTACACAACGGAATACAGAACACAGCAATGATCTATAAGTCATTGCTTGAAGGAACAAAACCTCGTGTCCAGTGTTAAATATCCTACCCTAGACAATGCAAATTGGGTCAACCAGTCCCAATACCTAAACGCCATGTGCCGCTTGAAAATGAACAGAAACATAACAGTAAAACCTTCCAGAGACCGACGCTATAGTTATCCGTTTTGTCCACGTTTTCAATGGATGGAGGACTTCCATAACAATGACCAATTCCTGGCGAAGCATGACAGACCGCTAGATGCTTGACAATTGTCCGAATACCGAAAGCTCTGCGTTCCCCCTCAAAACGCAAGTTCCGATAATATAGTGGCCGATGTGTTTTGAGTTTGGTGGTCGGCCTAGTCTCTTGGTTCGCTTTTCCTATCGTCACCTTCATCCTTCTCCTCTTCTTTCTCCAAAGCATTGCGCAGCCTCTCTTCTTGGCGCTTCCAATGACCTCCCTCTTCATAGTCCGCGCTGATCTTCAATGCTTTCCGTAGTCGTTCGCTCTCCTTAATCTTGGCATCAGCCATCTCGTGAACCTGGTGTTGCTTGAATGTCTTTCTTTGACCGCCCCTCCTCCCAGAATTCATATCGGCAAGGAGTTTTTGTCGGAGCTCGTCGCATCGCCTATCGATCTCATCTTCGTCGACCCTTGATCATGTTAGCACAGCCAGCTTTGCAATTGGATGTATTCAAATCTGTACTCTTCTTCTTCAAGCTTGTCCCTCAAGTCAAAGACCTTAACTTCGACCTCGCGCTTGCGGTCATGCTCCAGGATCCCCTTGTCTGGCTGCCGTTGCTTATGTCGCAAGCTATCGAGGTCTTTGGGATAAGGAGCGCCATAGTCGCGAGGCTTGATCTGAGCAAGGTTGCGTTGAACGTAGCCCGAGGTACCACTGCCTCGGGGAGTGTTGAGACCAACGTTGTCAGACATTATAGAGTAGGCAAAGTGTTGTGTTTTGATTGTCGAAAGGACTGTTGGTATAAGTTGGCGCTCAGATGATGTTATGGACAATCGAGATCTGTGACGGATGCGACAACAACAGGCAAGGTGGATATGATGTATGTAGGACTCTTCTCTGCTGCAGTCGTTCCAGCTAAATCTTTACCGCCTACCTCTCTCGGAAGATAAGATAAGCAATTGTCGCCCCTCCATGATGGAGGGGCATGGAATATTTGGATAATTTATTTGTAAGTGAGTCAACATTTGAACATTGACAGCATAGTCCATCACTTTTTGTTCTTTTCACATAAGTAACATCACAATTGGATACCGAGAACTTCTCATACTCTAAAATTTTGATTCAAGACCTTCGATAACACCCAAGATGCCTCACGTTCCCGCTTTAACTGAAGCTGACAGCCAAGGCGATGCGTCTGAACTCGTTTTCCCACCAGTCACTAAAGATCACATCCAAAACTGCTCCTACGATTCCTGGTTTCCCAAATACCGAAGCTCGTGTCTCAAATCTCGCATAATACCACTGCCACCTTCATTCGTCGAGTATCTCCATGAAGACGGTATAGTTCTTGCAGATGATGATGAGAATCAAGACGAGCCGGAAGAAGAATGGCATGCATCATCCAATACATCTGCAAGGCCTCAAGTTAGGGATCCTGATTCGTCAGATGATGAGGAAGACGAACCTGAAAGGCTCCCTCCTAACCAGAGATTCCCGGAGACACACAACCTCATTAAAGAGAAGATTGCAGAATTAGGTGGCTCAGTTGCGCCCAAGTTGAACTGGTCTTCACCAAAGGATGCCAAGTGGATTTCGCCTCATCAAAACACACTCAAGTGCACAACCCCAAACGACATCTACCTACTCCTCAAGTCATCTTCTTTTGTTTCTCACGACCTCGATCACGCCTTTGACGACTGCACTCCAAGACCTTCGACCAAGCCATACGCCCCCATTCTTGTTCTGAGACCATTCTTCACCCCTCATGTGGCCCTCGAATTTCGATGTTTCGTCAAGCACAGAAGTCTCATTGGTATCACACAGCGAGATCTCAATCATTATGATTTCTTAGAGCAGATTCGACCTCAGCTGTGGCGTAAGATCAAGACATTCTTCCGAGAGAAATTGAGGTTCACATTTCCTGATGCCAGCTTCGTCTTTGATGTTTATATTCCAGAGAATTCCTTTGAGAAAGATGGACTTGGGAAAGTCAGGTTAATGGATATCAACCCATGGGCTCCTCGAACAGACAGTCTCCTTTTTGGCTGGCAAGAGCTTCTTGAGATGGATGTTAAGAACCCCCTCTATGGAACATCAAGTAGTGAGGCCGGTGCGGATGTCAGCGGCGATGACACAGTCACAGAGGGTGAGGAGGAGGATGACGATATCGAGTATCGACCTGAAATGAGCCCTGAATTCAGGATAATAGAAAAGGATGACCCGGCTGCATACAACTTTAGTAGCCCCCAATACTCAGCGCACAAGCTACCAAAAGAGGTAGTCGATGCAAGCATGGGTGGCCAGGGAGGGTTGATGGAGTTTGCGATGCAGTGGAAGGAGATTACCGAGGGACGAGGAGATGGAATTTGGGAACAGGCAGCTGGTGCTAGGCAATAGAGTCTCAGAGCTAGATAACATGAACAACCTATTGAAGAGTGAATTGGCCATCTACTCGTCCGTCCGTTGAATAAGCCATTAGGCAACATTGAATAGAACCGAGTTTAGAGCATCGACATGCCCGATCAATGATGACGAAGGGGCAGAGATTTAGGAAAGAGAGTAAATGTATGATAATTTGGATGTTCTCCAGTTCAATGAGATGAGTTCACCAATTTCATAGGGGTTAAACACCACAATTTGGTGAACTTGAGCAGAGACTCTCATGCTTAGAGTCGCATGTTGACCAAAGCTTGTGCCGTTCTTGCAAATGAATGAGAGTGAATCATCAACAGAGCCAATGGAACAACTGTACGCGTCAATGATTAAATTTACGTCAGAGAAATGAATCTGCCTGCCTATAGTAAGTGACCTCGCCGGCTCGCGTACTGTGCTGAAGCGCGAGATGCACGGCGCGTGGAAAACACGAAAAACAGTGGGGCCACTATGCCAACAGCTCACTGCTACTTTTAGCCCCGACCTGCTTCTCTCTTTTCTTCTTCACTCTCTTCTTTTTGTCACCCATTCTTCTAACCCTTGTCAATAATATATTCGCACTGATATCGAATTACCTGCTATCACTGCTCATATATTCTTCTCTTATCATACATCGGTTGTTGGTCTTTCAAGGACTCTGTATAAGTTTACCTTGTGATTCTTTGGCAACTCTTGATATTTATATCTCGCCCTTTGCCTTCGGAATGGGTAAAATAAAGGCTGCGCGCACTACGCGCCGACACACGCCGCTCTCCAATGCGGCAATACGTTCTTCAAACCGCATTGCTGCGAAGAAGGAGACCAAGGGAACAAAGCAAGCTGAGTCGAGCCAGAAGAAATTTCCATCTGCTCCTCGTGAGCGTTCTTCTTCTCAGGAAACTATCAAGAACTCGAGTGGTTCATCCCAGCAAACCCCCTTCAGCAGCTTCAGCAGCTATAACACTAATGAGTATGTTGAGCTTCCCACACTTGCGTCCAGACACTTACTCAATACCACTAGTAGCCACCCAGCTGGGCAGGTCGAGGGAACCCTAACTCTCGCTCACCGTAATCCTCAGGTCCATGGCGCCGTTGTTACGTCCTCGGGTCGTTCCAACAATGCAGCTGGATCAGACACACCCCAGCTGACAGCTGGTGACGTCGCTCTAGAGATCTATGGCAGCAGAATAGTGATCGACAGCACTCTCGGCAAAAAGCTAGCCGGCGAAGCATCCCTGCGACCCATCCGGCAGCGTCGCTCTGACATGGTTCTCAACATGGAGCGCCGCAGCAATGTCGAAGCCTTCTTGGCTCATCTCACTGGAGTCCAGGTCAGCCGTTCTTGCAAGAACTGCTCCAAAGGACACGGTCCCTGGTCTGAGTGTATCATCTACGATGGCCAGATGTGTGGTAGCTGCACAAACTGCTGGTTCAATGCCAGTGGTTCTCGATGCACTTTTCACGGTGAGTTGACATGCCACACCGATATCATGAACCAACGCTCACATCTTTCAGAGAACAACCAAAACTCCATCTATGCCCCGGCACCATTGTACCACCCCCAATCTGCGGGAATGCCAACCCAGCCTTTTCAATACGCCCAGCTCAATCCCCTTGCGCTTCCCCAAGGTATCCTCCCTATGAACCGAGAAGCTGCCGCGTCTGTCTACGTGGATCCTCAAATGCGCAACCAGTTCGCTGTGAGCATGGTCCAGTCCTTGGGACTCGGTTCCGGCAAATAGAATTTGCCAGGTCCCGCCAACAACATGGTCGGCAATGTTGTCTCAAATGTCGCTGCTATGAGCCAAGGAGAACGAAAGTTTGCACAGGTAGAAAGGGCTGCAGAGGAGCTTGGCATTCGCCTCGCGGAGCTGCATGACTTCCTTGCCGCCTCTGAGGGCAATGCTTTCATGACCCAGCTTTCTGGGATGGCTGGCCCCCAGCAAATCTCTTCTGGGGATGACCAAACCCGGGAGCCACTCTCCCAAGAGCCTTCTTCACAGAACAATGCCCACCAGGAGCACTCTTCCCAAGACAGTTCTTCCTATGAGCCTTCCTCTCAGGAGCAGTCTGCTCAGCAAACCTCGCCACAGGAGGGATTTTCTCAGGGGAATGTCGAAGCACGTCCTATGACATTGACTCTCTTAAACACCCCGCCATATGAGAACTGAGTGGTTCTATGCTCGGTGAGACCGCAGACGCATAACGCTTCCATTGAGCAAGGCTCAATGCTATGACGGCCCTCAGCAATGCGTCTAACACCCAGAACACGAAAGAATAAAAAGACCAGGCAACAAACTATAGAGTTGTCGAGTGATGTGAGTCCACTCACAAGGTTCACTGGACCCTCCTAACTAAGTCACAGTGCTCCTTGATCTCCCTTGGACCAGAATTTGGAACCCCTCGCTTATTGTGTGATCTCAAGTGAGTTTGCCGCTTATTTCGGGCTACGCTCTGTCTTGAGGCTACTATTGGAATACGCATCGTGTCACCACTGGATGAGAAGAATGCGCACCAAACCAACATGCTCGTAGTTATGAGCGTGTATGCCATATCGAGCAATAATCACCCACCATTTCATTTTTCGAATCTTTCCTTTTTCAGTACCGCGCGGCTGGCTCGACTCAAGACACACGTCGCCACTCTTCGATACCTGTGCAGTTCAGCCGAACTATTTTCCTTACCAACTTGTATGGTCATGTATTCAGGACAAACCGATAGCAAGGGTAGAGATTGGCTAGCAAGGCTAGCGTGTGTATGGCAACTTTCAAGTAGTCTTGGAGGCCAGGCAGTCTTAGTTGGCTCTAGACGGAGCTCGACTACTATCTGTACAATTATCGATCTCGAGCAAGAACGAATCAAAGTCTCTGGGATGCTTTTATGCCGAGATTGTCGGATCTAGTCTATTAGGAGTAGCCTTAGAGCATAGTTTTCCTGACAAATTGAGACAACAGAAACAGATAAGATCATGAAACACGTGAGTCGCAATATGATACGACTATTTGCTGCATATGCATTTTTGATATGAGCGGTAGAAGCTAGATTGCCGCCATTTGTACGGTTTTTGTGAAACATTCCCTTTCTTGCCATCTCCCATATATATTCTTCCTCCCAGGAAAGAGAACAAGGTTGAGTCAAGTCACATGATATTGTTTATCTCGGTTTTGAGGACATCATCACAAGCAAACATCCAACTGCTCCCACGCATGTCTCATATGTTAGAGACAAAACCTCCATAGTTCTGTAGGGTGATGGCGGATGTGTCCCCGTTGGGAAACGTGCGTGGGTAGCGCGCGTTAACATCCTTTGCTCTGGGCAAAAACGGGCACTGGGCTTGACTTCAAGACATACGCCAAAAGAAAAGTGAGTCAAAACGCAAGCGAAAAGAGCAAACAAGACAAGTGCAAGTGCGGAATTTGGCGACAGGCGGTGAGTTTGTTTCAGACGAAAGACGCGCCAAATCATTATTTTACAGTATACTTTGATAGTTGAAATTAAACGAGAAAACACCGCATCCGAGTGACGGGTGAGTAAACAATACAATGCTAACGTGTGGAGGGTAACAAGGCATGGGCGGTAGTGGAAGTGGTAGGAAAGAGTTTCGTAATTAAACAAAGTAGATGACCACCATCCTCCATCGCCCGTACTGTTTAGATGCAAATAATGACCCCTTCTTCCAGCCTCGTCCGTCACGCTCTTGAACGGGCAAATCATATCTTCCCGACGTCATGGGCGGCCATGACCACTGGCCTTCGCGGCTTCATCATCTGTGGTCCACCGTTCTTAAAATCCTTCTCCCTTTAAAAAGACGTTTTTGTGATACAAGGCAACTCCCATCCATCAACCGGAAAATCCTTACAAAGAAACGGAACCAAGGTCGACCTGGGCACAGCCGAAGCTAGTAGTATATCTGGCGTAATGGGTGAGCCGGACCATCGGTAACCGTCGTCGACCCAAGGAGTCACGCAGTTGTTGACTTGCGCCTTCGCTCCTCCGGTGTGACGAGTACAAGAAAAAATCGTGAGCCATATCCCCGTGGCCCATCTAAGCAGTGTCGTTATTAAGTTCGAGGGTATTCGTGTTTTGTGACAGCAAGAAAAAAAATCATTTAGATAAGACCACAGAGACGCAGGTTCTCTTGGATGATGATATCTGCAGCGTGTTAGAAAACTGGCATCTGGGCAACACTCGAGTCGGAGTAACTTACCGTTTACAGCCGCCATGACGAAGCGGATCTGAGTGGTATCGGTTGCGCAGGTGAAATGGGTATAGATCTGCTTGGTCTCGTGTTGGTTCAAACTGACGAAACGATTAAGGATGTAATCGCAAGCCGCGGCATAGTCGTCACCGCCCTCGTAGTCGGGGAAGTAGTTCTTCATGGGGCTAACAGGCAGCTTCTCCTTGAAACGATCGATCTTGTTGAGGAACAGAATGATCGATGTCTTGATGAACCACCTTGAGTTGCAGATGGAATCGAAGAGAGTGAGAGCCTCCTGCATTCGGTTGACAGTCTCATCCTCAAACAGGAGCTGATCGTACTCGGAGATGGCAACCAGGAAAAGAATGGTGGTGACGTTCTCGAAGCAGTGAATCCACTTCTTTCGCTCTGATCTTTGACCACCGACGTCGAACATTCTGTATGTGAGGTCGCCGATGATGAATGTGGTCTCAGTAATACCGGTGGTCTTGACACGAGACCGGAGGACATCCTGGTCGTTAGGCATGTAATCAGGAGCAGCGATGCGAGCAATGTTGTCGAAGTAGCTATTGAAGGTTAGTAAACGAAAGTAGTTGTTTCCCTCAGATGCACATACTATCGGGCTGAGTCGTTAAGCTGGTACTCGCGAGATCGCTTAAAACATTCTTGCACACCACGATCCTTCCACAAAGCCTCGATGGCGCTGCCAACCTCAGGGGGGAGGACGTCGCCTTCGATCTGAGCGGGTTGCATGAAGATGGTCTGTACGTGGTACTCCATGCGCTGGTCCTCAAGCGGAAGCTCGAGAGACTCCATAGCCTCGAGGATAACACGCATTGATTGAACGGTGTTGCTGAAGATGATTTCCTTGAAGGATTCCCGCTCGTCGCGCGAGTAGCCTCCCTCGTGAATGAGCTTCATCTGCTTGAGGATGGTTGACTTTCCAGATTCACCAGCACCTGTGAGTGGGTTAGAAAGCGGTCAGATCGATAGTCTTCGCGACTCATTGCGTTGAGAATCGCGCGTGGCTGAAGTAATTGGCAAACATACCGAGCAGAAGCATCTTGATCTCGTTTCGCTGCATCATCTTGTCGCGCTTGAGCTGGTTCTCAATCTCCTCATTCCGGGCCTTGCCCTCCTTCTCCTCTGTGCTCATTCCGCAACCCATTGTGACGGTAGTGCTGTTTACTTCTTTTTTCGCGAGGTTTATAGGAAATGCTGTAACTGATTAAACAACGTCGACGACGCGGTGTTTACGTGTGCCGTCGTGGTCGCGAAATAGGTGGGTAAATGGGTATAATCTAGAGCCGTCGACGTTAGTGATTAACAACGCTCGAAGTCGTGGCTTTGACGAAAGACAATATGGTCGAGGGTAGAAGGATCCCACTTGTCAAGGTATAGAGAAGAGAAAAGAGATGAGATGAGATGGAAAAAGCAGACGAAAGCGAAGGCGAAGGCGATGTAAGGTTGAGGTAAGGTAAAAAGGTGGAGTGAAGGAAGAGAAAAGGAGATGCAGAAGCAGCTTTTGGCGTAGCGCAGTAACTGGGGACCGGGACCGGGACTGACTGGGACTAAGGTACACTACGACTGGGGGAGAAGAGAGGCTGCAATTTGGGGCACGACACACGAGTCGTGCCAGCAAAGGCCAAAAAGGCCCAGCCCAGGGCGGAATCTCTCGCGCCTCCTCCCCTGGGCCAGGGGGTGAGGGGCCCCTAGGCCTAAAGGTTGGAGCTTTTTAGGTAGCCCGGGGGGTGGAGAACAGGGGGTGTACAGTATCGTCGGGTGGTACCTCATTATGCTGCCCGTTCTGGGATTGAGGTGATCAAGTGAAGAACAGAAAGAAATGAACAGGCGCAATCGCGTGGAGAACTGCGATGTGGTAACTAACCTTCTGAATTGACCTCACAATATCGTTTGAGCCAGAGAGTAACAAACTTGGATTGTGATGTCCTGGCACGGCGGCGAAATGGTCTCTCTCTTTACTGGTGATAATACGTCGATGCTAGAGGGCAAAAGGCAGAGAAGCTGGAGAGGTAAAAGCGGCTGGCGGGTATGCGGATGAAATGGGATGGATGTGACAGGACAGGTTAAGCGGGTGGGAATGAAGATGAGAATGGATCGAACAGCCCTGGTAGAGTAAATAGAGTAGAGGAAACCCTAAATAAACGGACTGGAAGCCGGAAGGGGCACAAAGCAGTAATCACAAAGGGGACTTTGGTTTTGGAAAGGAGGGAGACTGAGTTAACAGACAGCAGAAGCAGAAGCAGAATTAAAGACGGCGGAGGATGCACGCAATTGGGAGAGAGGGAAGAAAAGGATGCGGCCGGGGACACCGTCAATGAAAGTGCAGCGGCTGCTGATTGGATACAAGACAGAAAAGAGGCGTGCCTTGAGGTCTTGGAGCCAGCCAGATGGGAACTGGTCTGGCACTGGAAGCCAAAGAAGAGAAAAAGAAAATGAGATGAGATGAGCCATCCCAGTCAGGTACCGCTTGTTTTGCAGAAAGCCCCAGTGTTTATCTGGTACCTTTCTGGTAGACCTTACCTACTAGAGTTGGTTAGCAGGGTCCTCTGCTACCGCTTTAGCCCCGGACACTTTCATTTGCATTAGGATCCATGGATCTCGTTTATTACCCGGGTCATGTACAGATTGGGTGGGTGAAAGATGGTTTCACAGTCTGTCTGCCCATTATCACGAGCAGCTGAATCAATAGAGATACTTTGTAGGAAAGCTAGAATTCCTCGTATAACATCATACCTCAGGAAATCTCTCTTCACTCAAAAACTGATAGCAATGGCTGTCGAAGCAAATCGTACGGTACTCAAATTGTACCTGAACTGAGGGTCAGGGAACTCTGGACCCTGGTAGCCATCCAATACTTACAGCAACATCCTGGAGGTTATCAAAGCGGACTCCAGGGGACAGACCCTCTCTGTATGCACTCCATTTCATCACCATCAGTGCACTTTCAGGGAGATTGGAGAGCATCAAAAGCACGCCAGGTCGCTGACAAGGCCAGTAGGCCTGGCTGGCCACGTCGGTATTCTCACCAGAGTGAAAGTCCTGCAGTCTCTAATTCCTGGGGTCACCTTACAAAGATACACAAATCACTGCTTGCATCCATCCAAGTATACAGTGTGTAAATTCCTCAGCGCAGCCTTGAGCTCGGAGCCTCCCCCACTTTAGTATCGCTTGAGAGATCCAGCTTCTACTGGACATGCCCCATGTCGTAAGTGGTCGATCCATTGGTTGCCCAGCAAAGCTCCCACTGGTTCTGGCTCGTGACAGGAACCAAAGCCATCCAATGCACTTAAATAAATGCATGGTGACGATCATCGCATTCTGCTGTGACAGTGCTGCATGGCGGGCGATAGGAAGAAAACTTACCAGTACCTGCAAAGAGCCGGTTCCTCAATTGAACAACATGCTAAAACCCGTCCTCAAACGAGCGAACCTTTTCCAGGAATCAATCCAAAGCCAGACCAGGACCACGGTGAGGTGGAGTAATGGTGCCATCTGCTTGGCTTGTGGGTATCCATGGGAGATGGGCATGGCATGGCATGGTTTCTAAGTTGGAGCGAACGGGCAGGCATTGACAAGCCCGTTTCATCAGCTAATGAAGCGACGTCTTGACTCTCGCAAAAGGAAAAGCACCCACTACCTAGCTACTATCTAAATTAATAAAAATACCTGCTCTTACTCCAGTCGTTCGTTCCATCGCCATGCTCTCTGCTCTATGGCCGGTTGCAGAACAACTTGATTAGCTTTGGAAGCCAGTGGAGCTTTGTCGTTCGTCCCAATCGATTCAGACAAGACCTGGCCCTCTGGGGTATAGCGCCTTGCCCGGCGGCGGGATGATCATGAAAGCCAAAGTGCAGACGGGCGATCAAATCAATCAGGAAGGGCATCAATGGGAGACTATGAATAGTGGCAGAAGCTAGGTACGACACTGATGACGATGTGAATGTTTCTATGGGTCGAAAAGCCAATCAGACACGGTCGAGAAATTACTTTTTTGACGGTTCGTTTCCAGAATATCAATAGTAAGTTATCAGTCATATATCGCAATTGAGGCGTTGAAAGAACAGCACCGCACACGAACATGGCTGTTTCTGGCGTGAGAAGTCAACTTCAGCAGCCATACATACTCCGTACTGTATGGAGAATCAACCGATCTGCGGGCAACGAAACATATACAAATAGGGGTCATCCTTATGAACTGTGGAGTTGTTACAGCTCGTCGATGCACAGCACGACGGGCTAATAAGGCTGGCTGGTAGGCTTGAGAGAGATGACTAACAACTGCATGATACTGATGAAGCTCTGTTCTGCAGTTGAAACACCCTTCATACAGAACTCGGACCCAGTCTCGATGTTTGCTGTTTGAGCTTGATAAAGCCGTAGAGCCGTAGAGTTGCAGTCTTGATCATTTCGGCTCGGATCCGAGTTTCATTCAACCTGCAGTGTCCATTACAGGCCAGGGAACTTGATCCGAAACGTCAGGCCAGGCCAGGTCAGGTCAGGTTCTCAAATCCTTTGAGGTGTGCTATAAGTGCCCTGAGCTTAATACGACGTTAAAACGGCGAATATTCGTCTTGTGGTCGTGTTCAGGAGTTACTTCAGTATCTTGTGTGATGTGATGTTGCGATTGGCCAACAGTTGCTGTTACAGCTTACGGGTTGACGCAAGAGTTAAAGTGCTGGGGCTCCATGTCACTCACGATGGTACCTTGCATCATGATCCATCTGTTTTCGTTTTCAGAGCATCTGCGGGCAGGAATCGTCAACAAACACTCTCAAAGTTAATTACAGTGGAAGTTTCAGGCTTGGCTACCATTTCCCACTTATGTACTGCCATGGTATCTATTAAACGATACTTCACATGCCGTCGTCATCACCATCGTCAATAACACCAACCATCTTTCCGCTCCTCAGCACGAGACAATATCGGCTCATTGCATCGAGGCGCGTCTGTCTGTCCCGCCTCCCGCAGTCAATCGGCATTATCTTGGTATTATCGTCCACCACCAATACTACCGTGTCCTACTGTATCCATCTTCTCCGCGTTGTTGCTCCTTTTGTGCCCTCAACTCCGGCTACTCAACGTTTCAGCCGTTTGAAGCATCTTCACTGAGCATTGTCACTATCGCTCCACAAAGGCCACTGAACGTCAAATGATACTGCTAGTCTGCCAAGCTCCTTGTCTCCTGACCAGGGTCTTCCTAGTTGATGGGTCGTTGCAGACGCTACTAAAGGGGGATCGCCCGAGAAGCGCCAGGGTCCTTCAATCACTAGCAGCAGCGCTTTTCGGCACAGAAGCCATCTAGAAGAGGAACCTCCATAATTCTCTTCTGTGATGCCCGTGCTGTCATCCTTGTTTCATTGCTTTTTTCTTTTGTCTCCCACGTCGTACCGCTTCGATCACGAACTGCAGTCTTGATCAAGACTCTCCGGTCTGAGCTACGTATTGGATCTGTGCAGGCTCATTTAGTTAGTATGAACCATGACCTTTAGCATGCTGCTATTACGAACCTATCGCCCATGTAATATTCATACTGTAACAGTATAACTCGGGAACAGCTTAGGCAGCTGGCAGCAGGAACATGCTACACTAGCACCGCACTACGCACTTTATTTGCGACACAGCTTGCATCTTGTGTCCTTGTGTCTCGTCGGAGTTAACGAATCTTTATCCTCTCAACGGTCGAAGCGCATCGGGTCTATTCAGTACTCAGAATCATGGTTCTCTTCTGTCATCAGATCTACAGCTAGTGAGAGGAAGTGCCAGCTTCTGGGTGTCGCTGCGACATTCCGTCGATCATCCATGAGCCGCGTGAGGCAGGGGAGTTTGGCATGACGGTCCGTCCGGCATCGATGGTATTAAACGACCAAAGACACTCAGACCTTTTGTTGTTCGTGTTTTCCTTGACGGACACTGACACTGACAGTTTAGCTATCATGATCGACAAAGTCCGAGCAAACAATCTGGGAATAGTTACAAAGTCCGTTTCTGGCGTCTCCTGCCCGGTTAAGCATTCCCGTATTACACTGTCCCCCAAGCCCCCTGTGAAGAGGCTTGTAAGTAATATCGTCGCGACTGACTCAAGTGTAGCGGACTTGGTGAGAGAACTACTAGCCTTTATGGAGTAGAAGGGGCCGATCCAATCAACGCTATAGATCTTCCTAGTGAAATGGACGCCGAGAGCTGAGGATCCCCAAGAGCCTCGGCCACACACTCAACGATAATTGGCCCATTTCAGTAATTGGCAGTTTGGTTTAGTGGACGTCGTGCCTAAAGGCGATTCCGTGTTGGCCCACACGTTTCTTTGGTGGTTGGCTGGCGATGTCTCCATGTTGGTGATCAGACCTCTCCAAGTCCCTGGGATTTCTGATCACCTGCGCTCCAGATTCAACATGTTTGTCAATATTTGGTAGAAAGCGTTATCCGGATTCCACCGGCTAAAGTTTAATGTCTGCCCACTTGCTTTTTTGGAATTGTTTCAAGATTGTTCGTTCTTTGGGGAGTGATCGGTCCATTAAATCTATTCGCTAAGATCCAAGTCTCAGATCTTCAACCTCACATTGAATGATTGGTTATTCTTGCTCTGAGCTTCCGAGTTCCAGGAACTTGGTGCTCAACACACGAACGATATGATGATCATCATCTACGATACACGGGCGCTCAACTGCGTCCGTCTTGATCGATGTTGTCATAACTTTCCACGGCCATGCGGATATCGCTGGCTGGAAATACCGTGTATCGAACTCAAGACCACCCATCCTTGCTAGCTGAAGAAGCTCTCGGACCCCAAATTTCGCGTGGGCTCTTGAAGAAATAAAGCAATTTAAACAGCACCGAGACCACTCAAACTTTCAAGCTTCAGCACGATATGTATTCATTTAGCGAAGTGGAGTTTACCAATTTTCTAGATGGGACCATTTTCTCAAACAGGGTGGCCACATGGCAGGCTTGTTCCGCTTCTGATCTACTACTGATGCTCATGACATGCAAATCATCTCCAATACAACCTCTGAATGGCACCATCACGGGCTGGTAACCAACCGAGGCTGGGAACAAGATTACGGATGCTTCTGTTTTCCTTTCGATGTAACATATGATCTTTGGTTGCTAACCTTAGTATCTTGGACTGATTTTCAGCATTGCACGCCCAGCACGTTCACTAAAGACAGTGGCTACCTACTCAACGCAGACACTCTCACAACAGGAATTACGAAGCTATACAACAACCCACTTGCTTATTGTTTTCCAATCCTCACTTAATACCGGTTGATTATTGAGAGATTTGCATCAGGCTCTGCTTTGGAAACTTCGATAGGACAAGATCAGGCATGGCCAAGGCAAGACCCCAGAACAGACAATCCACTCAAGGATACGTAGCAAAAGAGCTATTGTCAAGTGACAAACTTTACCACAACCTGATCACCTCCGATTAGACAACTCAAGTAACGATTGAAGTCAGTCAGATTCCTGGTCAAATCTGAAACGAAGATTCAGCGATTCGGTGTGCGGATGGAACGATCTGGGTCAGCCTCTGACGATTTCTCACGCAGACGATGAATGACGGCCTTCAGTATGCAATCGCAACAGGAACGCGGCTATCTCTACAGGATAGTGAAGCCTGTACTAACAAGAACGGCTGAGGCGATTGAGTTATACATGATATGGCAATCGAACTTGTTAGAGTCAGACAAAGACGAGACGACGACCACCCGAGTAAGCCACAGCACTAATTCCGAGGCAATTTCGAGCAAGTCTCTGGATATGTACTTCCACGATGCGCTGATGTTAGCCTTGGGTCGGCTTTTGGGTCATTTGACGATCGATGGCCTGCGAGTCAGCATGATTCTGTCCAAGGCTGAGGTCAGTTCGGCGATACAACTCTCAACTAGATAACTACCTGATAGAGGGCAGTGCCGAGTCAATGTAATTCTGTCAGACATTGAATTTGGCTTGAATATCCGTACAGCCATCGGGAATGCAATCTTCAAGATCGAAAGTCTGTTTCTAGGCCAAAGCTTCTCAGCCTAACCAGAGACACTGATCGAGAATGGAGGCGTATAATCCAAACCCCGTAACAGGAAATCAATTATTAGCGGGCTGCCACTATCACTTATAAGTTCCCAAAACCCTCTATTAGTTGGTTTTAAAGTTTGGTCTTGTTAAAAAGCACCTTCCAATTGCTTTGTTCCCTTGCCTCGACTTGACGTCTAGTGGCTGAAACTTGGTATAAGAATTTGTCGGCAGATTTGAGCCTTTGTACGATTCGCAGCATTCGTTCATTACACCGCTTGGTGTAGATATTGCTATGATTGCTGTTGACATCTGTATAAATAATAGGCGTTTGTGATGAAGAGAAGAGATCATAGCAGAGAGTATTCTATCCATCTGGTGTATGAGAAGTCTAGAGCCCATATGATTGGCCGATGGTTCGAAAACATGACACTGGAAGCAATTGCCCGGCCATTAGATCAAGACTCATTCATATTTAGGTGGTGATTGAAGTCTATTTCCAAGACAAGCATGAAATATTCAGTCTTCAGAAATTCGAAGCTGAAATCACTCTCCTTACGGTTGTTCAACGTTGTGGTGGCAAAGCTGGTCTGAAACCTCGGGTGTCTGGATCAATAGATGCATGCGATAGTAGGAGCCCCAAGGTCTAGATCTCTGCCGCCATTAAAGAAGCTCCTCTCGGCCCGGGAGTGCTCTGAAGAGGCCTCGCGTGTATATGAAGATGGCAAAGGACAAGGAAGTGGCAGGGAAATCGTTGATAGGTGCCGTATATAGACGAATAGCTATACCCGTCTTGGCACTACAGCACTGTAGCTTGGCGGCGCCACTAATTGACAACACTTGCAGATCGCCAGCTCAACACCAGAGCCCAAGCTTCAACTTTCTCACCGACAGAGCCCAGAACAACGGGAACGGCGAAAAAGGTCCTCTTCTTGGGTAGATAAAACGGGCAACGGTTGGAATTGGACTATTCAGACTTTAAAATAACAAAATGTCTATTCCTATGCATCGACTGGGCGGTCGCGGTACGTCATCACAAAGAACATAGAAGTTGTTGTTTTGCGCCGGAATCGGCAACGCGAGAGTTCGAAGTGCGGCGCTTTGATATGAGACTTCAAACACTGACAGTTCGATCTGGTTAGCCTTTGCCCACGATGATGACGATATCGAACAAGAGTACGACCGATTGAGGGACCTGGCGCGAGCCGAGGCGGAGAAGCGCAACGATTGCTTCGCGCGTGTACGTTGAATACAACTCAGGTCGGCCGGAGGGCAATACACAGCAGCTAACTTTGCTTTCAGTCGCGTCAGGCATATGAAGATGGCGATGGTGCTGGAGCAAAGGAGCTCTCCAATCAGGGCAAGGCACATGCTGCCCGTATGGATGATTACAACCAGCAAGCGGCCGATTTCATCTTCCGTGAGAACAACGCCTCTGGCCGTGTAGAGGCGGACTCGATCGATCTTCACGGTCTCTATGTCGAGGAGGCTGAGCGTATTCTTGAGGAGCGCATTCGTGCAGACCAGCGCAATGGGCAGACACATCTCTATGCCATCGTCGGCAAGGGACACCACTCAGCTGGTGGTGTCCAAAAGCTCAAGCCCAAAGTCGAGGAGCTGTGCCAAGAACTTGGTCTCCGGTACGAGACTGATGAGGACAATACTGGACGGATTATCATCAACCTCCAGGGCGGAGATCCTATCCCTCCCTCGCACTCTGGTGGTTACGGTGGTCACCATGGTGGGCAACAGCATCAACAACCTCAGCATCATCAGCCTCAGCACCACCAGCACCATCAGCAGGAACAGCAGAACGACGACGACGGACAGGTACTACCTTGGATTCTGAAGAAGTTGGAGAAGGCCTGCTGTGTGGTCATGTAAACCTTGGATATACTCTTCTGAGATGCCATTTGTGGAATACCTCTTTGGACTACCTCTTTAACGCATTTATACCCTAATCTTATGGGATGGGATAGATTCTGCCCTTCTGAAATCCCTTTTTATGATAACTCTATCTTTTGAAGCATTCTGGAAAGGCTAGATGGTTTAGATGAAAGACATGCGGAACGTTCATATTAAGAATTGAATTGATGGAGATATGTATCAAGTCTTTATTTGCTCGCTAGACATAGGAAAGCTGTATTGTATGTAGATCAAGGCTCCTCTATACCCAAATGCATCTGTGAAATCGAACGCTCTAACGTTTTGTTGCAATATATTCAAAAGTCTTCTCCGCCAACTTTCTTAGACATGGCTTGCTCATGCTTCAGTCGAGTCCTTGATGTTAATCATCTCCTGGCTCTCTGTAGGTTTAGGAGCCTTACAGAGAGTGAATCCAACGGCCTCACAGATGATCGCGACCATCATCTCCATAATTATACCAGCACCGAGGTACATCCAAACATCCTGCTTGTGGCCGCCGAGGATGAGAGCGCAGGTGTAGGCAAGTCGGACAACGACAAAGGGCAGAGAAGCACCAACAGCGATAAGAATTCGATGCTCGCCATCAGCAATGTAGGACTGGCTACGGAGAGCAAGGAAGAACTGGCCCAAAACCAAGACAAGTACAATAATCATGAGGATGACACCAATTTTGCACTCGGAGTTGTACTTGACACTGGGAGAGGCGCCATTGAGTTCGTAGTCTGAGTTGGCACCGCCAACTGAGATAAGGATAATGGCAGCAAGCATCAGAAGTTGGATCGCACGCTGATAGATTGGTAGAACGTCGGGGCCGCCCTGTCGCTTGATAGAATCGAAGCAACGGCTAAGCAGGCCAAGAAGGATAAGGATCAAGGGGCCGAGACCGAGACCGTTCAGGGTAAGCCAGCCAACGTAGAGGCTGGTGTTGCTTGGATCATTGATAGTTGCAAGGAGCATGGAAGAGCCGATTAGACGGGCAAGTGATAGGATGCAGATGTAGAGCCAGCCAGCAGTGCGTCCAAAGCCATGAGTCTTGCAGAGAAAGAGGGCTCCGATGAGGATGAAGGTATAGATAACAATCTCGGCGATGGCGATGTCATCGTGAGTGTCCATAGGTCGAGCCATTGTAGCTGAATTTGGTGTGGTAAGTATGTGAACAGAAAGCTAATTGAGTTTCAAGATGGTCCTTGGAGAATAGTTGACTTGTAAATGTATTGATGGTAGGGGAAGAGTATGAAGTGAAGAAGTGATGATTGTATTGTTGTTCTAATATATTGACTGTTTCTCTCAACTTGAGAGATACAGGCATACTTATACATGTCACCATCGATTCACATTCCTAGATTGAATATAGGAGATGCTGTTTAGTCGGCACAACGGCAATATCATAGCCCCAGTTTATCTCCACTGAATATCGACAGCTCGAGACAGTTACCCAAATGAGATAACGTCCCTTACCAGATATGCATGAGAATCATAGACTTAACCATAAACCTGGCTGCTGTGAGGCATCAGATTCCCGAGATGCAGGGTCGCATGCAAAATGAGAATGCGATATCCCTCAAAGGCTGAGTTCATTCATCGAATCGCATGCCCAATTTGGTTTAGCTCGATATCTGCTCAAATGGGATTGCAGGGTTCTGGTCTGTGGCTGTAACGAACCTTACCTTGTAGGGCTGTCTATTCGAGGGCCGTGATCCGTGTGAACGACCAAAGCGAGAGCGAATATGTTAGTCAGTGACGCTTCTTCTGCATGTAAGATCGTGGCTTGTACCTGCAAGGGAAAGTTCTTTGTGGAATAGATTCTTGAATTACCCTTTCTGGAAGTTCTTGAAACTGCAAGTATCGGCATCTGCCTAAGGTACGGTACCTTGGTTACTTCGGCTTTGCCGCCTCGAACTATTCTCCTGCTGAAGAGAGAAATATGAAACAGAAGCTCTTCGAAGTACTGGTGCTTAGGTGATAACGAATTGCATTATACGAGGTCGTGATTTGACTCACTCGAGCTTTGTTCTGTTGATCTATCAAAGGTCTTTCTTACAGGCACTGAGCTAAAGTAACCCCACATAAAGTGAACCCTCCAAATGACGTCGAGCGTTCCTAAAATTCTCCAATCGACAACTTCCTCCACTAACGAGACCTCCATACCAACTTCGACAGCGCCGAAAGAGGCCTCATATCCACATACTACTATTTCCAAGGGTAGTTGTCGATCTAGGAAGTTTGAATCACTTCCCCTCACCAGACGATGCCTGTGTGTCCCCCACTTTGTGACAACTTACACGACCCCTCAGCTAAATCATTGCCCAGCTCATCATTGTCTCTGGACTACCTACCTCAGGCAAGTCGACACGATCACAACAACTTTACGATTACCTCTCCAAGCGTATTGCCGATTCTAAATATCGCCTACACCTCATCTCTGACGAGTCCCTCTCTATCTCCCGTTCTGTTTACGATCTTTCGAGTCTCCCCGCACATACCAGGTCTGCGAACGCCTCAGAGAAGGATGCTCGCGCTACAATCTATGGCGCCGTGAAGCGCGTACTTAGCGACAAAGATATTGTGATTCTTGATGGCTTAAATTATATCAAGGGTTGGCGATACCAACTACACTGCGAATCTAAGGCTGTGCGCACACCGAGCTGTATACTGCAGATTGGATGTTCAGTGGATAAGGCGCGGGAGGTTAACGAGGCCAGATTAAAGAAGAGAGAGTCCGAGGCATCCAAGACTGCGGATAAAGAAGAGGCAACACCTTCAGCTAAAACTTCCGGTGATACGATCGTGGACTCTGCAGAGCCATACGAGCCCGGCAACTGGGACAACTTAGTCTTTCGATACGAGGAACCCAATCCCATGACCAGGTGGGACAGTCCTCTCTTCACTCTTATCTGGGAGGATGATAAGGCCCAAACCAACAAGGTCTTCTCTGACCTCTGGGACGCAATCGCCGGTGAAGCCCGCAAGGTTGTGCGCCCGAATCAAGCCACAATACAGCGCGGCCGCGAGGAAAGCGGTGACTACTTGTATCTCCTGGATCGCGAGACGTCGGATGTTGTGAAGCGCATAGTCGAAGCACAGCGAGAGGGCGACGACGTTGACGAGGTACGGATACCGTCTGGCTCTGCAGAACTGACGATACATTTACCCGCGGGCAAGAAGGTTGGCCTCCCACAATTACAAAGACTAAGGAGGGCGTTCATGGGGTTGAATAGAGGTGGTATTGGATTGGAGGCTGTGGGCGATATGAAGTCTTCACGGCTGAGAGACACCTTTGTGACGTATCTCAATGATGCGTTTGAGAAGGATGAGTAGTAGTTATCTCTATGAAGATTGTGCCGTCATCGCAAAGGCTCTCATTGCGGCTCAATGTGATGGTTTTATGGTGCTTGATGTGACTATAGAGTCTTGATACTTGCTTCCGTGGTCACACAATGAGCTTTCTCACATGTCCAGGGAGTTCAGAATTGTTGATTGAGATACATCGTCGGGCGGGATGTACCTGCGATGAGAAAATGAAATCAGCATAGTACACTCATACAAAATGTGCTCGCCCATGGTGTTAATCATGAGTTGAACATACCAACAGAGCTTATGATTGGTTGTAAGTTCTGTAGCTCCAGGGTAGCCTTTAGATCATAAGCCATATTTCCTTGCATACCTACCTTATGCACACATTATAGTTAACATAGGAGAGGAGAAAAGTTAGGATACATATCTAAAGCAACAAAAAAACTCGAATATGTTTAGGTTAGACTTAACAAGCTTGGTTTTCACTTTGTGGGTCTTGAGACTAATTATTTCTGGTACCCTTATGAAATGTCGGAAGTTTTCTTGCTCCTTGAGGGTAACATCAGACAGTGTAGGTAGTTGGGATGATAGATAAACGTCAGAAACTTGAAGCTCGGACGAAGAATAACTGCAGCTAGTACCTCACGGTCGAGAGGAAGTGTTTTGAGTAGGCCCAGATACCCTGAGTCATAGCACCGCCCCGGTTGACACCATTCCTCACCTTGCCGACAAGTTCAATGGCATGGATCGTTCCATCATGTTTGTCAGCAGTGCACAGTGGGTTACCGGATGATTCGAGATTCAAGATGGCGAAGAGGCGGGAGGATTTATAAGATACTTTAATAAATCATAATGGGCAAAATAGCATCAGTGTTGGAAAATGGCGAGTGAGTCAAGACTTGATCCATACCTAAGTATTGTTAGTATTGTCATCCGAGACGCTGAATCTCGAGGTAGGCGGTAGGCAACTGGGGCCGCGCAACAGATGGAAGCCTTTGATCCACCATGACCGCCATATGCAGATAGTTTAGACAGTAGACCAAGCTACCAATGCAAGAGCTAAGTTCTGTCCACGGTTCCTGCGTGGCATTCAACAAGGTGGCGCGATCATGAGCGAATATGTGTAAGAAAAGGTAATTTGCGCAAGTATATTTAGAATCATTATAGATAAAACCAAATGTTCATTCGCAACCAAAACTCACCTTGTTACAGCACAATGGAAGCTTCTGCTGGCTTCCACCTGTTTTTGCCTTTGCAGTCGTCACTCACTGTTTGCCTGTTGCTACCGCCTTGCGCCCGCCTCTGCTTCATCATGCTAGTGCCAGCCTAGAGCCCCACCATGAAGCACGGCTGAGCTAAGCTACTTCACCCCTGCAACATCATTGTTCCGCCCCGACACAGGGCATCCGGTGATATCATTGGCCCACAGCTGTGGCGGTCGGCCAGTGAATCGCTGTCAAACAGTTCCGATGAGAGGGAAGGTGCCCTGTGGCCTTTGAGAACAGCTCGAACCTTCGTTACCTTACCTCTGCTTTAACTCTTGCATCTCTCAACCTTCAACACAAACTTTGTCTCTACATCTCCCCACGAATTCTCCTTTTCCGCAATTTCTATTTAAACACACATTACACACGCAAGAGCCAGCACTTGGCTTTTTTATCTTGCAACACTCACAGCTCCCCCTCCTTTCGTCATCACCGAGCCAGCATCAGCTTCGCCTGAAGCCTCCAGATAACCATCATGGCTCCCCAGCCTGACGAGCACCATCCTCACAAGAAGGTCAACTTGACGTATGTGAACAACCAGATCCGGATCTATTCCGATGACTGTTATTTTGGCAAGCGGAATTACTGACAAGATACAGCGACCCTTCCGGCGCCGAGGTCAAGAACGTTTGTGACATCCCATCTGATGAGATCCCCCAACCTGCCACTAACCGCCGTACAGGAAGATGATGTCGCGACCGCAATTCTCAAGAAGAAGAAGAAGCCCAATCAGTTGATGTAGGTGCTTTGCGCTGTACAGTTCGCATACAATTACTGACATCACCAAGGGTCACCGATGCCGTCAACGATGACAACAGCATTATCGCCCTCTCCGAGGCCACTATGGACCAGCTCCAGCTTTTCCGAGGTGATACCGTTCTGGTTCGAGGCAAGAAGAGAAAGGACACCGTCCTCATCGTTCTTGCTGACGAGGAACTCGATGATGGCAGCGCTCGCATCAACCGAGTCGTTCGCCACAATTTGAGAGTCAAGCACGGTGATATGATCACCATCCACCCTTGCCCGGATATCAAATACGTCAGTAACCACCGACTATAAAAATGAACTAGCCTCTAACATTTCTGCAGGCCAAGCGAATTGCTGTTCTCCCTATCGCTGATACCGTCGAGGGTATCACCGGTTCCCTGTTCGACGTTTTCCTCGCTCCCTACTTCCGAGAAGCTTACCGACCTGTTCGCCAAGGAGACTTGTTTATCGTCCGCGGTGGTATGAGACAAGTAGAATTCAAGGTTGTCGAGGTCGATCCTCCCGAGTATGGTATCGTTGCACAAGATACTGTTATTCACTGTGAGGGTGAGCCTATCCAGCGAGACGAGGAAGAGAACAACCTCAACGAGGTTGGTTATGATGACATTGGTGGATGCCGAAAGCAAATGGCCCAGATCCGAGAGATGGTTGAGCTTCCTCTCCGACATCCTCAGCTTTTCAAGTCTATTGGTATCAAGCCTCCCCGAGGTGTTCTGCTCTACGGCCCCCCCGGTACCGGTAAAACTCTAATGGCTCGAGCTGTTGCCAACGAGACTGGTGCTTTCTTCTTCCTCATCAACGGTCCTGAGATCATGTCCAAGATGGCTGGTGAATCCGAATCAAACCTCCGAAAGGCTTTCGAGGAGGCTGAGAAGAACTCCCCTGCCATCATCTTCATCGATGAAATCGACTCTATCGCCCCCAAGCGTGAGAAGACCAACGGTGAGGTCGAGCGACGAGTCGTCTCTCAGCTCCTTACTCTCATGGACGGTATGAAGGCCCGCTCCAATGTCGTCGTGATGGCTGCTACCAACCGTCCCAACTCTATCGACCCCGCCCTTCGACGATTCGGCCGTTTCGATCGTGAGGTCGACATTGGTATTCCTGACCCTACCGGCCGTCTTGAGATTCTTCAGATTCACACCAAGAATATGAAGCTCGGCGATGATGTCGACCTGGAGCAGATTGCCTCCGAGACACACGGTTACGTCGGTTCCGATGTTGCTGCCCTCTGCTCCGAGGCCGCTATGCAGCAGATCCGTGAGAAAATGGATCTCATCGATCTCGACGAGGACACAATTGATGCCGAGGTTCTTGACTCTCTCGGTGTCACCATGGAGAACTTCCGATTCGCCCTCGGTGTGTCCAACCCCTCCGCTCTCCGCGAGGTCGCCGTTGTCGAGGTTCCCAACGTTCGCTGGGAGGACATTGGTGGTCTCGAGGAGGTCAAGCAGGATCTCAAGGAGAACGTTCAGTACCCTGTCGATCACCCCGAGAAGTACCTCAAGTTCGGTATGTCTCCTTCTCGAGGTGTGCTGTTCTTTGGTCCTCCTGGTACTGGTAAAACTATGTTGGCCAAGGCCGTTGCCAACGAGTGTGCCGCCAACTTTATCTCCGTCAAGGGACCCGAGCTTCTCAGCATGTGGTTTGGTGAGTCTGAGAGCAAC
This sequence comes from Fusarium acutatum, assembly GCA_012932015.1. Lineage (NCBI taxonomy): Eukaryota > Fungi > Ascomycota > Sordariomycetes > Hypocreales > Nectriaceae > Fusarium > Fusarium acutatum. Next base: position 2,114 of record JAADJF010000128.1, on the reverse strand, counting down.
ATCCGAGACATCTTCGACAAGGCTCGTGCTGCCGCTCCTTGTGTTGTCTTCCTTGACGAACTTGACTCCATTGCCAAGGCTCGTGGAGGGTCCATGGGTGATGCTGGCGGTGCCTCTGACCGTGTCGTCAACCAGCTCCTGACTGAGATGGATGGTATGACTTCAAAGAAGAACGTTTTCGTTATTGGCGCCACCAACCGACCCGAGCAGCTCGACCCTGCTCTGTGCCGACCTGGTCGTCTCGACTCGCTCATCTACGTACCTCTGCCCGATGAGCCCGGTCGTCTCAGCATTATCAAGGCCCAGCTCCGCAAGACCCCCATCGCCTCCGACATCGACTTCGGCTACATCGCCTCCAAGACCCACGGTTTCTCTGGTGCTGATATCGGTTTCATCACACAGCGTGCTGTCAAGATCGCTATCAAGGAGTCTATCGCTGCCGATATCGAGCGCCAGAAGGCTCGCGAGGCTGCTGGTGACGAGATGGACACAGACGAGGATGCTGAGGACCCCGTGCCTGAGTTGACCAAGGCCCACTTTGAGGAGGCCATGCAGATGGCTCGCCGATCAGTATCTGACGTCGAGATCCGCCGGTACGAGGCTTTTGCCCAACAAATGAAGAACGCTGGTCCTGGTGCCTTCTTCAAGTTCCCCGAGGCCGGTGCCGAGGCTGCTGGTGCTGACGGCGGTAACTCATTTGGCGATGCTGGCAACGATGATGATCTCTATGACTAAGGACGGCAACGACTGTATGGACATGAGTCCTTTGTATTCTAATAATTTCACTCGCACATCTCTACATTGGCTCGTAGGATGCTAGTGAGCAATCTACTCACGCATTCTATGCGGCTGATATTCGAATAGGAGTTGGTAGAATGGTAGAGGAAAGAAGAACGGCAACCAGATCCTGGCATTTCTGATGAGCCAGAAGGACATGAAAGTAGTCACGGTGTGACTCGAGACGGATTTGCGTTTGATAGATGATGAAATTGATTCCCTTAGCTTTATATCAAGTCTCAAAGTGATTGTTTCCTAGGTGTGCTAAATTGATTGTACTGTATTAGCAGACGTCATAAATCTTCGTCGAGATAGGCTCTTCCTGCTTGGCCCCTGTACTGTTTATTGCCTTCGATACAAGGCTATTTAAATGGTCGCCCTAATACAATGAAGCTGAGAGCTCCATCAGTCTGCAGCTGGAAATGAACATTTCTCGCCTTCACGTGGGAGATATCCATCAAAGTACATCAGCCTTGTGGCGTCAAAAAAAAGGCAGACATTGATTTTTCCCGTAGCAAAATCGTCAGATGGTCATGAAGGTAATGTCTATTCATTTGTGTCATACGTAGTTATCGTCTCGTGTCCATGTTTTCGGGATCCTGTCTCCCTTCCAACACCCGCGCGAGTATGTTTGTTGTGTATTATATATAATAGCAGTTAGTTTGCTATTCAAGAAAGGCCTCGTTAAACTATTCTTTTGGGCGTATCCTGACTTGTTCGGTTTTGCGTATGTAGGACATGCTGGTGTGTGGTGGTAAGCACCCGAGTTATCGAACCCTTGTTGGGCTTCTGGCATTGTTTGGATATTGTCTTCGATTTTGTCGTAATTCAGAATGCCAGGCATATTTTCTGATGCGGCGGGATGTATTCTATCACCTCCTGACTTGGGAATTTTTCTTTAAAGGTTCCAGGGTATATCCGCATCTTAAGCGGTTCCTTCGTCCTCGATGTCGCAAACAGCTTCTAGGCTCTCCCGGGTCACGCGAAGAGCCTCCTCGATTACCGACTCTGGCACAGCAAGGCTAGGCTTAGCGTCGGCCGCACCATTAGTCTTCGTGGCATCGCCGTTTGTTGCAGGCTTAGCGCTCGTTCCGTTTGAGCTCGATGATATAGGGTTGAGGGCAGAATCGTGGCGGACATCTTCGAGCACGCGACTCAGTAGGGCGGGAAAGGTTGTCACTTCGCCAGAGCGCAGCAAAGCGAGTGCATGCGATTGGATAACCGTGGGCCAGTTCGTAGAATGAGAGTTCAGCGCGTGGAGAAGAGCATCTTGTATTCTTGGATAGTGTGTTAGTAAGTTGCCATAATGGAAACTGGCGAGGGAGGGGGGGGAGGGG